>CM047587.1:45132191-45150330 GCA_026184515.1 Peronosclerospora sorghi | reverse complement strand
CGTGTGATAGACTGTGGAGAAATCGAATCTACTGACTTTTCGTTATAATTGGATATATTATTGAACACTTACGACTTAAGTTTTTGTCTACATCTGCGCTATGGATTCGAACTCTATTCAACATCTTCGTGCTTGTTTAAGCAGGTACAATTACGATCGGACGTGCTTTTTGGAGTGTACGCATTGCAATGACGAGGTTGCCGTCGAAGCTTCCATTTTTTACCAACTAAATGCTACGGATGGAACCGTTCGCATCACGGACAGTATCACAATTGGAGGCGCAGGAAAAGCTGGTAAGAGAGTCAAACTTGTCGTTGACAGGAGTTTAGAAATAGGGAGGCGTTTTGGCGGCTCTTTCATTTATTGCCGGAAGATTTGTACTTGGACGTTGCAGCCTTCTCAAGGGGCCGGAAAATGACGAATTCTTGATTGCAAAGGGACCAGAGAGATGTGCCGAGGTTTGCAACCCCCGTCCGAAATTGTTAAAAATTTTCGTTTTTGTGCGTACGTTGGGTCTTGGTAATTAAGAGAGTACTAGAGTACTAGTGCTTTCGAATATTTGTGTTCAGGGGCGACAAAAGGACGACTCCCGACTCAATTTTCCACCATTTGTGTGTTGATTTAAAATAAATTCACCGCCACGGTATCGTTTCACCGGGATTTAAAACCGGGCACCGAACGTGCTTTTAACCGTACGTTCACATTTTTTTATTTATTTGTTAAGGGTCGCCCTACCCGTACGAGTACACTATTTTAGCTACTAAGAAGTACGAAATGCAAATTGCTACCTAAACAAATAGTCCTACCTAATTTCATAATTAAAATATAAGCAGACAATTTTAACACAAGGTACGATCACGGGCACCCTATCCGCACCCCATCTTATATAAAATCATGTTTAAACAGAACATTCATTATTTAATCACGATTACGAGAACTAATAAGAATGCTGAAAAATGAGCTCTACGGAAGCAAGTGGCTGAGTTGCGCCAACTACAATCAACGGTCCGTTGCGGCACTGAAGCACGTGTGGTTTACGCAGGATCAAGTCCATCGTGACAACGTAAATGGCTGGCACACAGCCGATGCTTTGCCACCCGCTACGACTGGATCACGAGGCGTACACGTACTAATATTAAAGTTTGGTGTGGCAACCGCCATCCCCCCAACTGATGTGCAAGCGGATCCTTCCTGTCCTCTGTTAGCTTAGAATTGCCCATCAGCCTTCTGCTGTACAATGTGACTTGAAGATGCGAATATGTTGAAGAGGATGGACGACTACATTGCGTCGGTCGCAACACAAAGGAACCCTGCTAAACTCGATTCAACATGTATTTGGATGCTTTTAGGTTGCGTTTTGCTCGACGTGTTTTAGTGGCCCCTCCCCCATCCCCCAACGTTAACGAATTAATGAAGCGTGTGTGCAAAGTGAGCCATGTTACTGAGACACAGCGATGCATGATATAGATTGTGTGCCTAAGCATCGCACGTATTACTTTTTTGAACGTGCCCCAACAGTAAGGTTAAAAGCATGAAGGTAAACAGCGAGAAACGTTATGTATCCTTAGCACTTGTAGCGATTGGTTACTTTAATTGCATCAAACGCATCGGCAATTGAAGGACCGCCGCGTCGAAGGACTTCTGTTGGAATCTGATGGTACCATAATTGGGACATTTTAACCCAAATCTATCTGCATTCCTTGAATCCCTGCATTTACTTTGTGACAAGTAATTTCTACTTCACTTCACCGTTTTGCTTCGAGCGTCATTTGATTCCTTATAGGAGACAGCCACGTGCTTCAGTGCCGCAACGGACCGTTGATTGTAGTTGGCGCAACTCAGCCACTTGCTTCCGTAGAGCTCATTTTTCAGCAGTCTTATTAGTTCTCGTAATCGTGATTAAATAATGAATGTTCTGTTTAAACATGATTTATATAAGATGGGGTTGCGGATATCAGAAACATGGGGTGCGCATAGGGTTCGCCGTACGATCAATATTACACGTACAGTGAGTTTCCTAAAAAAGAATCAGAGTTCTTGTGAGCAGAAAAGGAGACTTCCACCTACATTATGCAGTATGCTGAACGGCCGCTTGTTCCAACTCTTTCGTAGAGTACACTACTCCCAGTACGACCTTCTTCCTCACTACGTAGTCAACGTGTTGTCAATTGTCTCTCTTTTTTGTGCAACTGGTCCATCTCTGTAACTTGATACTCTCTTTCTTTGGTCCCACCCTTTTGCCAATCCAAAATCTGTACGACCACGACAGAGGACACAACACGTGATGCCGTGAAGGCGTCGCGCTGAATCTTGGGTGAAACCCAAGAGCTGATATCAAGTGTGTGCGTGGATACTGTTCCACGTCGTAATGACACGCAATCCGTTGCACGCTCAAGAATCGTAAAAAAAGCATCCTAGAGCCGCGCCGTTCGTCCGAGATCATCTCCGACCATGATGTGAAAAAGCCACGTGGATCAAGAGATCTCGCCTCAACAAACCAACTACCGTATCTGCTGCATGCAATAAAGCGGGGGGGGGGTCTATCTCTCTCTCGACTCGCTGAGTCGGTACCTCTAGTCCATTAGCCAGCCTACCGTCGCGGCCCCGAAACGTGATACCGGGGGCTCGACTCATCCTCGGGACGGAACGAGATGGCAGGATATCTGATATCGCGATCGATTGCATGAGGATCTCTCTCGATCCGTGGACGAACGAACGTACGACGGTGGACACATCAAAAGCCGCTGACACGACGTGCTCGCGCGCGGTCATTTCATTCCTTTTTTACACTGCAACATGGCAAGCCCGTCCCCTGTCAAAGCGTGTTCCAAGGTGTGGCTCGTGACCGCGTGTTCGTCTGGTTTTGGGCGAGCAATTGTGCTCGCTGCGCTCGCTCGTGGGTACCGTGTCATTGCCACGGCGCGCGACGTGCGTACGCTCGAGGATCTCGTGGACAAGGGCGCGCGCGCGCTGGCGCTCGATGTGACGGCCAGTGACGCCGCGTTCGAGGCCGTTGTGGCCCAAGCCTTGCGGTTCTATGGCTCGATCGACGTCGTCGTGAACAATGCCGCGCTCTTGCTCGCGGGCGCGATTGAAGAGTGTTCCGAGACGGAAGTATACGAGCAGTTTACTACCAATGTGTTTGGTGTCTTTCGCATGGTGCGCGCCGTGCTGCCGCACATGCGCGCGAAACGGTCCGGTGTCGTGGCGATCATGGGCTCCGCTTGTGGCTGGACGGGCATGGCGACCATGGGCGTGTACGGCTCGACCAAGTTTGCGCTCGCGGGGCTCGCCTTGGCCTTGCGCGCCGAGGTCCAGCCCTTTAATATTGACGTGACCATCATCGAACCCGGCTCGTTCCGCACGGCCATCTTGAGCAAGGGCTTGGTCGTGCCGAAGCGCTCGATTCCAGACTACGTGCCCCTGCTCGCGCGTCTGCGCCGCCGCCTCTCGCGCATAAATGCGGCCACGCCGCTTGCAAAACAACCAGGGGATCCGACCAAGGCCGCGCACGTCATTGTCGATGTGCTCACGAAAACAGGTCGCTGCGCGGGGAAGCAGACGTTGCCCAAGCGCCTGCTCTTGGGCACCGACGCGGTCGCACTCGGGGCAGCGGAGCTGCGCGAGCGCCGTCACGAATGGGAGGAATGGGCGGCACTGGCCAGTACAACCGACCACGACGACGTGGTCGCGTCGAGGCTGTAAGCAAGTGGATCGGTGCCATCCGAACGCAGCGGTAGGAGAGAGTAGGCTCGATCGATCGGACGTCCCACTTGTTTGTATGATGCAGATACACATGTGTCTCTCTCATTGCTTCTTACTCCTGGTGACAACAACACCTATCGACAACGTTCACACCTTACCGAGGCTACCTACCACCCATGCTCTCCACCCGTGAGGCGACTCGCGTTCGCAATCGAGCAATTGGGGAGCACGCCTTTACTCGTGAGGTCAGCAATGATCGCGGGCGCGGGGATCGCACCATTCAAACACCCGCCACAGTGATGCATCGCAATCACGTGATGATCGCGCAGGGCGAGCAGTGGGGACCCCGACGAGCCTTCTTGGGTATCCACATAGTAGCCCACGTCGCCTTCCCGGCACTCACTGACGTTCAGCGACTCGACGCGACCCGGTTGGCCATTAAAGAGCCACGCGAGGCGCTTGCCATGGCCGAGCGGATACTGGGGAATGTAAATGGTCTCGCCCGGGACGGGGCCGGACGCCCGAAACTGGAGGTAGCCATTCGTCTTGGCATAGAGTCTGGAGAAGTCCGACGCCGTCGTGTCGAGACCCAGTCGCACGAGCGCATAATCGAGCTCTTCCGACACGGCCACGAGCGTCGTGGACGTGATCCCCACGGGTCCGGGACACGCGCCCTGCGTGTCACACGTTTCGCTGCCGCCACAGCTCTTGGATTGCGCCAAGAACTCGACGTGGGTATTGAGCGCATCTTGCTCATTGCTAATGCAGTGCTGGTTCGTCAGGACGTGGCCGTCGCATCCGAGTAACCAGCCCGTGCAGTACGCCAGTTGCAGGCCATTTTCCTTAAGAATCGCGAGGCGAGCCACGGGCTGCGACGTGGCCAACATGAGCGCGCCGGCCGGACTGTTCGTCGCACTCGGTGCACACGCCGCTGCGACGGATTCATCCTTGCCACAGAGACTCTCCGTGTTGCGTGGCGCCGTGTCCTCGGCCTTGGTCGCGTTGGGGACGTGCGCAAGCGGCACGTCGAGTGCTCCTTGTTGATGGCGCGCTGCGTCCACGAGTGCTTGGGGCGTAAAGAGTAACCCGGTCACGGTAAAGCCGTGACACGCCGTCGGCGCGGCTTTCCCACGCCCCACAACCGTCTTAAAGAGCTCGAGCACGACGCCCGTGCCAGCGATCGCGGCCGAGTAAAACGTGCCCGTGGCGTTCTTCCCGCCCAGCACGGCGGCCGGCGTCGTTCCCAGCGCGTCCGATCCTCGCACGACCAACACGTCCGGTTCTGGGAGATGAAACTGCGTAAAGTGGAGCACGTACACGCCGTGCCCGAGGCCAGGATCGAGCTCGAGACGAGAGGAAGGCTTCGTGGCCGTCGCGACGGGTAACGTCGAGTAGTTGGAAAAGTGACAGCCTGCGCCGACGAGCAGGTCGAGTTGCTGGCCTGTGGCTTGTGCCCCGATCCGAGCGAGGGCAAGTGCCGTCAGGAGCAAGAGCAAACGTCCGTGCATGGTGAAAGAGAAGCGAGGCGACGATGGATTGCAAATGTGGAGCAAGCAAATCGAAGAGTGTGTCGTGACGGTGCGGACGACAGTGTGCAGGGGCTTGATCGTACATTTTCCTTTCTCTCTCGTCAGGAGGATTGAAAGAAAGCCATGTCGGTCGCTGAAAGAAGGACGTGATGTGATGTCGGGGACGCACGCAGTGGAACTTGCGCTACGAGGCACGAAAGGTGGTGATGGATGGAAGGGATCGGTTGATCGATGTGTGCAACAAAATTCCGAGACGAGAATCTTAGTGAACCTACAATTACTAATGGGAGGAGGACATTTTGTCATGTCCACCTTTGCGTTCTCGGGTACAAAGAGTCGTGGCGTACGTTTTCGTGAAAGGTTTTTGGTTAGGTTGGAGAATGTGCGTAGGTTAGGCGCGTTTTTCGGTCTCTAGAAGGGTGTATAGACGCTAGAAGCGAGTTAAGCGAAAGGTCTTAAACGGAAAGTGTAGATGGAAACGCACCAAGTATTTCTACCTAGTGTGTCCATCATATGCACTTTAGAGCCAAGGCGTTTTGGTTTCCTTAGTTGAAGACTGTATACACTGGAAAGTATACTATTTACCGAGTTAGTCAATTCCAAATCCATGCAAAATGTTTTCTCTCTATAGGTTCAGCTTCCGTTTGGTACCACTTCCGAGATCAACAAATGGTACAGTTCCCTTTGTGCGCCTTCGATCTCGTCCGATGCGATAGATGCGGATGCGTCTTTCTCCGCTTGCCTCCCTGCTCCGTTATAATTGTCGTCTCGCATAGAGATGTCCCGTTGGTTGTGGGTCCCGTGAGCACCGACAAGTTTGACATGATGCTCGCCCGTTCAAATGTCGAGAAGCGAGCATCCGTAGCTAGACTTGTTCGCTCATCCATCTCCTCGATGGCATGCTGCTGTCCGCGTAGACCTAACATGAGGTCGATCATACTTGGACCAATTTGGTCCAACCGCAGTGTCACGCGTCCGTGCGTCTCAAGTTCCAACGTGCGTAGCTGCTCCATCGCATATAAACAAAGTTAGCCATCTCGTGCTACAAGTCTCGACAGTCGAAGGTCTCTCTCTCTCTCCCTTACCTTTTCAACGTAGCTCTTGCGAGGAGCACTCGCTGGTCGTTTCTGAAGCACATGTCGATAGGCGCGTGCAAGACTCCAATGCTCGATCACCACCAAGAAAGCGATACACACGACTGCACTCTCGTTGTTGCCATGGGTGCAGAAAACAAAAACCGTCTTTTGGTTGGATCGAGCAGCTTGAATGAGTTTGTTGGCATGCAGAATAGTCGACTTGAACTCATCGTACGAAAAGTCGTCGTCCAGGTCGATGCGACCCGTATCAATCGCAGGGTTTGCTCTTAATTTTGGGTGAGCTAAGCGTTTCCGTGGGTTCTCTGCGTCGACAAGAAAATCAACCTCCAAGGTCTTGAGAAGTGTTTCGTCCATTGCATGCGTTATCGATCCCATGAGCATAAAATTTTCCATGACGCCGGGCAAGTCGAGTCTACTGTGCATAGCAAACAACACTCTCACTGATCAGCTACTGTAGGAGTACGTAAAATCATGCGGGCACTGCACCTGTCAGCTCCAAGTGGCAGCGTCTCGGACAGCGTTTGCTCGGCCTCCACGGTTTTCATGCTCCCTTTATTCTCTCTGGCAGTGAGTAGATTCTGAAATGACCTGTTGCGACTAGTTTTTTGTCGTCTGGCACATGGCACGTGCAGCGTTCGATTTTTAACTGTCCTGTCATTACGACCGACGACGTTAACTGTTAAGAAACTTCTCACGCTCGGGCGAAATGCATCTCGAGCGCTCGAGGCGGCTCATGCTGACAGTATCAACCCTAAATCCAGCAGGGCAATCTTATTCCGTGTCCGGCTCATGCAGATTGTAGTCATGACGGGAGATAGAAGAAATACGTGGTGGTACAAACGATGCGTGGATGCTTCTTACGCGCATTCATGCATTGCCTAGCGCGTGACTATCCTGCCGCAATCCGACGACGCTTGATCCGAACGCCTCGTCCAACATGATTAAGTTCGGTCCAATCGGTTATGACAAGATTCGGTGACAAAAAAGTAACATGCGCAAACAATTCGTCGTGCTTAGCTGATTAGGGGGTACACAGTATGGCTGCTCAAACGAGACTCTTGTTTCAACTCTCGGTCGTACTTATGTAATGTATGTACGGAGAAGGCTGCTACTTTCCATATCAGCCATGCGATATCCTGGTGCGACATCGGGATAGGTTTTATTTGTACAACGGTTTGCAAATATATGGAACGTTCTTTGCAGTGCCCCACCGAAAGAGCCCACGAACTGGTTTTCCAAGTATGGAAGCAACGTTCTCTTTCTGCGACACTAACCACGTTGGATGCAAAGATCTACTTAAGTACTTAAGTAAAGCACTCGACAGGAACCTATCGTCTGCACACGCGTCTCGAATTCCTTGTGGCGATCTGACGCTACTTTGCTCCTATGCTACGTAGAATCGACATGAACATGAGCGTCTACACCGAGTTTTTCACCCGGTTCCTGGTGGCCATCATCAGCAACAAAGCACGAGAGTGCAGGTAACCGAGATTCCGTCCCCTGCTTACGCGCTGACTTTTCGAAAAAAGATGGCGAGAAATTACCAGCTCGGCGCACCATTCAGCTCTTGAAGAGCGTCTTCGAGCTCTAGGCACAAGGCGTTGGAAACGCGCGGCAGTATCGATCCTTTCCCAATCCAAATGTTCATACGAACGTGGTCATGATTTCGAACCCAAACGACCGCAGGTCCAATGGGCAAAGCTGCCAGGGCTGCTTGCACGTCACTGGACACTGTATCGAACGTGACATGCTGCTTGGAGCTCTTTAGGAGACTTGAAAAGTCAGCGACGGAAACGTCCAGGCGCCGCTTCGTGAAGAAATCGTCCATGAAACCGAGACTCTCTTCGGAAGGACGGTAGAATACGTTGCCACTCTCGGTAACCTTGGTAAACACTTTGAGGCCAGTATTGACAATCTGACGCATCAAAAACGATCACGATATGAGCACGAGGGTAAGCCCAGGGAAGAAGGTAGCATGTACATTGAGGGCATCGCCACCCAAGCAGGCATCCGAGATTTCCTTGTCCACGTAGTTCACTGTAGCCGCCGTGTCCGAGCGACACCACAAGCGCTCCTGAATACCCAACAAACGTTTTAGACCACTCTTCGCGTATCGAAACTATCGCACGTGCCAGCTTACCTTCAACGCTGTGTCTTCCAGGCCATAGAAATCTCGCAATCGCCGCCAGACGTCGTCTCCAATAGGTCGATACGGAGTCTCGCGCTTCTCTTGCGTCTCTTTCTTCTTTGCCTCACTTTCGGGGTCTGACAACTCACTTGAACGGCGTCTTTTCTTCTGTGGCTTTAGCGACATCTTCGGCGCAACATATTCCGAGTCAGGTACGAAATGGTCGCATGTTTTGAGAAAGTGACCGCCCTTGCCACAAAGCTTGCAAATATAGTGAGGTGGTGGCGTCAACTGATCTTCTTTCAATGGCGGAAGGCCTTCCTGCTGGCCCTTTTCACCGGGCAAATTGGCGACTTTATGGAGCACAGCGATAAAGAATCCACCAGAGTCTTGATCAATGGGAACAATACGAAGTGTCTTTTGTAACTCCTGGGCAATTACACTTTCAGGTGGGAACATCGATCGGGCGACTCGCTTGCCCCGGAGATCCTGCGGTAATGTGTCATAGCGATCGAACCACTGGTGCACGCTTGGAGAAACTTTGTTCTTGTCACTGCCGTCGTCCTTCTTGAACAGGTGGCCTTTGTGGCAAGACTTGGACTTGGATCGCCAGCCTACGCGCCAGGTCGACCTACCAGGACGGGTAACAAGCTCTGGCAGCTTCTTCGACACATCGAGCAACACGAGCGACCCTCCGGCCCGACGCAATAGTTCGGCTACCACCGCTTCGTTTTCCACACAATTGAACGAACACGTCGCATAGACCAGTATGCCACCAACTTTGAGCAGCGCTGCACCGCGTAGGGCGAGCGACAACTGCATCGGATGCAGCGTCAGTCCTTGGCCAATGTGCCAGTCTTTCCACAACGCTTGATTCTTGCGTAGTGTACCATCACCACTGCACGGGACATCACACAGCACGCGATCAAACACATTGGTGGACTGCAATGTCTTGGTTGCGGCGTCATAGAGACCCGGAAACGTGTCACCTGCAACACAAGTCACGACCGCGCGGCGCAGCGTATTCCTTGAAAGACGGTGGACGAGCATATACGCGCGTTTTTTGTTTAAATCGTTGGCAATGACTAACCCGCTTGGCTCTTCACTCGTAGGATCTTGTGACGATAGCAACAAATCCAGAATCTGCGTTGTTTTGGATCCAGGCGAAGCACACATGTCGAATACACGATGACAACGCTGCACATTGAGAAAAAGCACTGGAAGCATGCTCACGGCCTCTTGACGCTCAATATTGCCACGATCCGTCTGCGCTAGTAAGAACGAGTGAAATGCACGCACAAGATCGTGCTTTGGTGCTGGTTCATGAACGTGGCACGAAAAAAAAAGCATTACAAGCGTCGAGAGGCGAACAATGTACCACCTTGACGTACCGCATTTGGAAAGAGCCACACGCCCACAGTCCATTTGCCATGCCACGTGTTCCAATGGATACCAAGGGATGGGTCTGTGAATACAAGTAGGCCTTAGCGATCGCAATCGAAAGTGTTGTTTTTTACCAGAGCAAAGAGCACACTCACTTGGGTGGGTTTACGGGGATTTCATCATGAAAAAACTCGTGACTCGGAAACTGGCACTTCGTAGCCAACTGTGTCTTCACTCTACAACATGGCCACGTATTGTTTCCATTAGTTTGTTCGCATCAAAACAAGCACGGAACGGGGTACTTTGCAGCGTCCCGACGGTGTAAATTGAGACGGAACGAGATGGGCAGCGGCTTGTGAAGTAGCTCCAGGAGCGGCTCAAGTTCCGTGTCGTTCTGCACTACATTCGTCTCGCGCTAGATTCAAATTGATACGATGAAGTGACGTAGAATTCGATTCGAACGAGATATGGCGCATGGTACCAGATATTCGCGAAAGCTTTCCTTGTACACGTCCAGCGATGGCTTCGGTATTGTCATTTTGTGGGCTCCGATAATGTGGCAAACGCTAAATTAGCTACACAACACGTAGCTTTCCTATCTTCCAATCATATTGGCGCGAATTGCCAACGAAAAAATGGCGCCAACACTGGCCGGAGTTTAGTTTTCGTCATAGGTTTAGTACCCTTATGTCGACGAAACGTACGCGAGCTGGTCCCATGCTTCGCGTCAAGAAACTGACGTCTCAAGCCATCTTGCCCACACGTGGGTCAAGTCTTGCGGCAGGTCTGGACCTATCAGCCGCCTACGACGCTGTGATCCCAGCACAAGGCAAAGGGCTGGTTAAGACGGACCTGGTCATCGCTGTACCAGACGGTTGCTATGCCCGCGTGGCTCCCCGTTCCGGTCTTGCATTGAAAAAATTTATCGACACGGGTGCCGGTGTCATTGATGCTGATTACCGTGGCAATGTCGGCGTGATCCTTTTTAACCATTCCACCGACGACTTTGCCGTCAAGCGTGGGGATCGAGTGGCTCAACTAATTCTTGAGAAGATCGAGTATCCAGAGATCCAAGAAGTCGACGAGATCGAGGAGACGGCGCGTGGAACGAATGGCTTTGGGAGCACTGGCGTGGATCTTCCTGTTAGCAAGAAACACCACGGGATAGACAAGGAATGTTTCAAGAGTGGAGTAGACGACACTTTCGACATTATTTTCGAGGCAGTCGAGCGGCTAGTGGAAAAGGAATTGGTGGACCTCAAGACGCGAAAATTGATAAAGAAGACGCTCTTCTCGGCGTCCGTGGGGCAGTTGAAGTTGTTAAACAAAGCTCTGAGTGCTTACCTTGTCGACGAGGACAGCGTTAAAGCGCTAGAGTGGATCAATGCTTTCCTTGAAGCAAACGAGAAATGACGATAGATTTCACCATTTTGCCTTCACTTCAGTATGAAGGAATAAATATACTAACCCCTTTATGCGTACGAAAACTACAACCGAGACCTCAGTGGTAAGAATGCATCAAGCGCCAATCTTCCAGAGATGAACGATGCAAGTGTGTACTTCTCACCTATTGATTCGTCCTATACTTCTTGCATGAGTTCTTCCATTGCAATTTGTAGCAAGACTGCATCTTCGAGATTGAAAAGTGTCCGCTTACCTCGACGAGCAGCCACTCGCAGCTCCAGGATACCTATTAGCATGCCTACAGCAAGCGCAGGTGTCTGCTTGGAAGTCATAACTTATTTACTTCAAGAAATATCGTCAAACCTCTGGCGCCATGCATACTAGCGTAGCAGCAGCATTATATGTCAATAAGTGACTTTATGCACGTACGTCTCGATACGCCAAAATCCGCACCTTTTTGCTTTGTCATCATCACTGTACAGAAGCAATTAAGAAAGGGTCGCCCTACCCGCACCCTACCGGCACCCCTTACGTGACTTTTTTTCGACCAATAGAGGTGAATATTAACACTAATAATAAAAGTATCAATTATACCCGGCCTTAATAAAAAACGGTATTATGAATACTTTCAACAGTAAATGAAAAAAAATGAGAGACGCGATAAGCGAATCGATACATGTTTCTCTAAGAGTATGTACAAAAAATATGTAGACAAACGGCTCATTGTCTCTAACCTTTACTGAAGGTAGACAAACGGTTCATTGTCTTTAACCTTTATTGAAGGTTAGAGACAATGAACCGTTTGTCTACATATTTTTGTGCATACACGTGTATCGATTCGTTTATCGCGTCTCTAAAGTAAACGGACCAGTCTTCCTGACGACGCGCCAGTTTTACATAACAGTTCCATGCATGTCTATATTGTCTAGTCGCTCCTTGCATCTGCAACCGCCGTTTTACCATGTCATTTGGGTACGTCGAGATAGTTGCCAGGACGCCAGTCATAATTTTGCCCATAAGAATCACATCAAAGACCTCGACATCGAGAAGGGCGGTCGTGGATCGAGATGCTCTTGTGTAAAGCCGGAAGCCAAGCTCACGAGGTGGATAGCATTGACCCCTTGGAGGCGCAATTGGCAAAACTAAATGAAGACGTCGTCCGAGAAGTTCAGAGTATCCAGGACGCTCAGTCGCAGCTTGCTACTCAAATAGAAGAACAGGAACAATATTTTAACGAAGAGGATGTGCTCCACTCGTCGGACAGTGAAAGAGGATGGACAAAGAAAGACAAGTGATAAGGCAATGCAGAATGTAGATCCGAGGCAAAAGAGTCTTCTGGATCGTCCTAGTTTCACAAAGCAGTTGCAACACAACTTTGGGGACGAGAACGAGCGTGAAAAGAAAGCGCGCGGTCGAGAACGAGAAATGAGCCGAGAAGAGCGCGAGCGAATCCGAAGAGAGCGTCCGATTCGGGCGGTGAGGCGAGCCGCATTTTTCTCGTTTACATCCCTCACATCGACGCAGGTTGCACAACAGACGCTACAGGCAGAGGATCCAGTGTGCATGGCAGTAAGCCCAGCGCCCCCATGTTGACGACATTGATTGGGACAATATTGGAATTCATTACCGGACGCGCGCTATTGGTGTGCTTGTGGCGTCTCTAATTTGGCGCTGATTGTGTTGTTTTGGACTATTCCGACTGCTTTCGTGACTTCTCTGGCAACTGTTGAGACTCTTCGGCATACGCTGCCCTTCCTGAACAGAGATTGTGACGAGTATACGATTCTACAAGACATATTCAAGCAAATTGCACCGCTGGCCCTTGTTGCGCTAAGTGCTCCCATTGTGTTTAATTTCGTTTCGGAACGAGAAGGCCACCCGTCCAAAACGAAAGTGCGGGCGGCACTATTCACAAAGTTGGCATACTTTCAGTTGTTCAAAACTTTTTCTGTAACTGTGATTGTTGGTACAATCTTGGATAGCATTAAGGAGATCTTGGATTAGCCAAAGAAATTGGTATCAATGCTTGGACGTAGCATACCTCAACAGTCGACGTTTTTTTCATCTCGTATGTGATTGTCCAAACGGGTCTTGGGTTCGTTCTCGAATTGTTGCGTGTGGTTCTCTTATTGTTGTCCGCGCTCTTTGCACTTTTGGCACCCAAGCACACTCGACGTGAGCGTAACACACCGTGGCTTGTGTTACGTGATATCAGACGGATCCTTTTGACCCTACCAACCCTCTCGCTGACGCTTTTCTGGTTTTGCTCCTCACCCTGACGTTTGCACCCTATCGCACCGTTAGTCTGGTATTTCACCTGGTTTTATTTTTTCGTGGCCGAGATTGTCTATCTCCAGCAAGTACCCTACCTGTACAAACCAACGTGCTTTGCAGTCGGAGCTTTCCGGACGAGCGCAATGATGCAAAAAAATGAATCATTGCGCTCGTCGTAGCGCAGCAGACGCTGATTGGAATTCTGTCGCTCAAAACAGCAAAAGTGCCGCCACTGTTCATAATTCTGCTCATCGCCATCATTTTTATTCAACTATCATGTGCTCACTCTCTATCCATGTGCGGCAAAGTACCTGCCTCTAATGGAGTGCGTACGTCTTGATAGCGCTCGAGGCTATGAGTCCACGGCCCCAACCTTTTTCTTTTGGACAATGTGTATCGCCAACCAGCAATGAACGAGCGGGTGCCCATTCGCGCAGACTATCGCATGCTTGTAAACGACTACGATGAAGAAAAAGCATTGATATCGCCTGAGGAACTTTGTTCGGAAGACCAGCACTTGGTTACACATGTAGTTTACGGAGTCGATGGTGTTCACTGCTTCCAAGGTATTCATTCGTAGTGAAGAGAAGAACAGTTTTTTATGACGTAATATATACCTGGCGCGTAAACATCAGTTTCGTTCCTTCCCGTTCATGTGTATGTTTCTTAGCTTTACGTTTTGATCGCTTCCTGCGAACAAACTAGAAAAGCGTTGGACTCCTCTTCACGCTTTGTTACCGGGCACGCAAGTTCACAAGCTTGTTCTTCAGTCTCTTCGCGCAGCAGATGCAGTTCTGCTCAGCTTCGAACAATTGGGATTGGTACTCGAAAGTTGCCTCCCGAGCGCGATATTAAGTTTCAGTGTACTCGGAAGCAACATTAGACTCAGATGATCGAACATCTTTTATGAGCTTGTGCTCTTTTGGTCTTGGTACCGCCACAATGATGAGGGTCCATCAAGTGCGGCAGGCATGTTCGACCCTATGGACGCATCAAGCGGCGGAGAAAATAGCTTGTCGTGTCGTATTCCAGACTTGTGTGATTTTGCATCATTTCGAGAATTTGTTCTTAGATTGCCAACTCGTCCCCTCTGATAAAGTACTGTATACTCACTCGCAGGCGGGGCTCCATCAACCGTGCTATCAGCGTTTCCTTTTCAACTAGTTGAGTTTGTCACTCGTCTTTCTCGCTCTCAAATTGTGCGCATTGTTGCTGCCAGTGATGCAAACTCTTCCAGTAGCTGCGCCATTTTTCTTGTAAAAGTCGTATGCCAGCTCCAACTGCATATATTTAAGCTCCCTGTCTTCGTCTTTTTCATACTGTAGTTAGTCGTTGTCGACACGTGATGCTTGCAATTATCGATCTAAAGCGGCAACGCTATGTGGTTTGTAGCTTCCTTAATAACCAGGGCTCTGTATATTAGTATTTCTATTGGTCGAAAGTCACGTGGGGGGGTGCCAGTAGGGTGGAGGGGTAAATTGGAATACATTAACTTTACCAGTAGGGTGGAGGGGGGTGCGGGTAGGGCGACCCTTAAGAAATAAATAAAAAAGGTGAACGAACGTACGGTTAAGAGCCTGGTTCAAGTAAGAAATAGAGGTGAAAAAATAGAGATCCAAAAAAGTGCGCTGCAATTCTATTGGTCAGCTCCAGAGGGTCACCTCTATTAATTAAATATAGGTTCCAGAGGTCTATTTCTGACTGAAAAATTAATAGAGATGACGAGTCGCAGTCGAAACGTTGGAGCTGCTGTCGTTTCAGCAGCAATTCTGGCTATAACAAATGCCCTTGCTGTGGTGCTTGATAGCGACGATTATGAGGATGGGCGTAGTCATCGTCGGCCTAGGTCCAGACGATTTTCTATGCGTCGATCCTTGTTTGTGGTTGCAGATCACAACACTCTGTTTGATGAAGGCTGGTTTCGCAACCAGTTCCGTTGCTCCAAGGATTCATTCGATAGCATTTGCAACATGATCGACGCACACTGGCATTCAGTGAATGAATATATCGGCGGAAATGCTGCGTTTTTTGCTCGGGATAGAACGGTTGTGGCAATGTTCTATTTGACACATCCGAGATCGTTAGCCGAAGCTGCCTCTATCTTTGGGATGAGCAAAGCATCAGCCCTACGATCAGTCAATCAGGTTGTTGACGTTTTAGTTACCGCAATTCTTCTTCTGATCATTCGCTTGCCCGAAAGTGACGAGGATTGGAACAGTCTTGCCACAGGATGCGAAAGTGTTTGTGTATTCCCTAACGCTGTCTTGGCTGTCGATGGTTGTCTGTTCGAAATAGAACGGCCGTACGACTATGAGGGCTGGTACTGCAGAAAAGGGTTCCCAGCTATCAACGTCCAGATGGTAGTCGACTTTAAGGGGCGAATCCGTGCGTTTGACATGCGACCTGGATCGGCGAGTGACAAATGCGTTTTTAAGTATTCTCGTTTCGGTTCGACCATTGCAAACATCATTCCGAAAGGAAAGCACTGTCTCGGTGACGCTGCGTACTCTCTCACCGATCAAATGATGACTCCTTATCCCGTTGAGGAACAAATGTTTCCCGAGGATGCCTGGTACAACTACTGTCACTCGTGAACTCGTATTGTTGTAGAACGGTCAAACGGAATGGTGAAAAACCGATTCCGTATCCTAAAAGTCCCTTTGACCAGAAGAGAGCCCTTCAAACTGGGAGAACAGAGACCGAGGAGATGAGCAGAATCATCGCTGCATGTCTCGTTTTGCATACAATTTTGATTGATCTTCAGGAACCCACCGACATCATCTCTGAAGAGGAAAACCATAATGCAGAGCACGAAAACGACCCAGCAGATGAAGAGGGCAACTATCATCGAGATCGCAATGCAGCTCTCCAAAAGCGGGATTACATTCGGGAGTACCTATGGCACAACAAAGCAATGATAAAATCGACGTATGGTTGATGTCTGGTATTATTTATTGTCAGCAAGTCGATCTAACAGTTTAACCATCAACTGCTGCGTTCGTAAGATTTCAGCTGTTTGCTCTTTCTGTTGTTGCAGCAGAAGATTGGTTGATGTCACGATTTCTCGCAGATCCTGCATATCCTGCGACGATTTCTCGACAGGTGCCAACATCGACTTGCCGATCGCCTCCAGTCCTCGCTGAATGCGAGATCCAAGGTATCGTAGGCGACGACCTTGTCTTCCTGACGAGACATAGTTCGCCGCGATCTGGCCGAGGATGGAATCATCGTGCGTGGCGACTGATGATCTTCAGAGGACATGGACGCTCCATCACTTTCCTGAATCACATATTAATCCCGATAACATATGAGCGTTATAAGCATTTACCTGATGGATCGAGGGTTGGGAGGATATCAAGCAGTCATGGCCCATGCCGGCTCGGCCACCGAAATGTGACACCAGTTCATCCCAGAATACTGGCTTCTTGGGAATAGGGGCGTTGCCGGTTTGCTTGTCGGCAGCGTTATGCTGACGGTATAGCTTCTGTAAGGCCTGATACCTGGTCTTGACTTTCACAGTCGACACTGCGAATCCACAAACCGTCTGCAGATGCAGAACGATCTTCGACCAGCCTCGCGCTAAGCTGATCTTATCCTTTCTGTCAAGGAATTCATCTCGGAGCGCCTGGCGCTGTTCAAGGAGCTCCCGAATCATGTCAGGAGTCCACTGGGCTGGCTCAACCTCAGTTTCAGTCTTCTTCGGTCGACCGTGCTTCTTGCTGGCAGCAGCCGGCGCCTCGGATGATGCGGGAGCCAATCCGGGCCGAACCATCGACACGGCGTGAACAATGCCCTCGTTGTCAGCTGCACTGGAAGACATGACCAGTTACTGAATTTTAATATCGATATTAATTTTTGTAGCTATAGTCTGAACCGCGCAGTTTCTGAGACCTCTATTTCTTTTACCTCTATTTCTTACTTGAACCAGGCTCTAAAGCAGGTTAGGTGCCCGGTTTTCAATCCCGGTGAAACGATACCGTGGCGGTGAATTTCGTTTAAATCAAGACACAAACGGTGGAAATTGAGTTGAAGTCGTCCTTTTGTCGCCCTTGTACACAAATATTCGAAAGCACTAGTACTCTAGTACTCTCTTCATTACCAAGACCCAACGTACGCACAAAAACGAAAATTTTTAACAATTTCGGACGGGGGTTGCAGACCTCGGCACATCTCTCTGGTCCCTTTGCAATCAAGAATTCGTCATTTTCCGGCCCCTTGAGAAGGCTGCAACGTCCAAGTACAAATCTTCCGGCAATAAATGAAAGAGCCGCCAAAACGCCTCCCTATTTCTAAACTCCTGTCAACGACAAAGTTTGACTCTCTTAACAGCTTTTCCTGCGCCTCCAATTGTGATAATGTCCGTGATGCGAACGGTTCCATCCGTAGTATTTAGTTGGTAAAAAATGGAAGCTTCGACGGCAACTTCGTCATTGCAATGCGTACACTCCAAAAAGCACGTCCAATCGTAATTGTACCTGCTTAAACAAGCACGAAGATGTTGAATAGAGTTCGAATCCATAGCGCAGATGTAGACAAAAACTTAAGTCGTAAGTGCTCAATAATATATCCAAATATAACGAAAAGTCAGTAGATTCGATTTCTCCACAGTCTATCACACG
>CM047587.1:45097350-45116270 GCA_026184515.1 Peronosclerospora sorghi | reverse complement strand
TGACGCGTAGTGCGCGAGAAAATTGAGAAATGGGAGGCGAAAGAAAAAGCTTTTTATTGTCTCATTGTATTAGAAAGAGATGAAACACGTGGTTCGACCCGAAATGTCACACGGATCTTATACATGTTTCAACAAGTAACGGAATAGCACAGCAGTAAAAAGATTTTCAAGTTCCAGAGTACGGACACTGTAGCAGCGTCCAGGTAGCGGAGGACTACGTAATTGAGATTGCTCTCTAAAGCATTTAGTAGTGCTGGAATAGTATAGTTGTTGGAAGGGCGCGCAATTCCTGCAGCACCTCGCGTCGCGTGAATTGTTTTTTGACGACTTTTCGATGAAATCGTGGTGTGGTGTACATAACTTAAGTTAAGGACAGCAACATACATATATGCATATTATAAGTTTAAGTCTAAATCTTAATGATAATAAAATCACTTTTGAATTTGACTTATATCTATCAAGTGATTGAGTCGAGTTTAAGTATGCCGTGATTACGGCTCGAAGTTTCTCTCTCTCGTGCATTGTGGATATTATTACGGTCTCGCTTCGATTAAAGTGGAATACTAAGTGGGTATAACGTGGGATATAACGTATATAATAAAGTTCGCTTGCGTTCTATTACTGGTATTAAATTTTTTCTGTTGCTTTCGTCTCGTTGTGGAATTACGCGCGTTAGTACTCCCAGGGTGTCTGGAACGCGTGTGTAGCAGTACGCCAGGGCGATATGAGTGACGACGAACAATAGTCGCCTCTCGTTCGTATCTGGAATTGACTCGGTTGTTCTGTGTTTGTAGCCACAATAGCAGCAACGTGGCACAAATTTTCGTCGCTTCAATGAGAAAATTCACGGTGACACTACTATGTGGTACGAAACCGTCGACCATGGATGCGATGGTGAACATATTGCCGGAGCACAATAATGCTGCAGCTACCAACACTAACTTGCACTCAAAAATAGAGGCTGCCAAACAGACAAAGCCGGCACATTGGGGGGGATCGCTAGAGCGAAACCAAAAAATGATAGAGCCAAACCAATCGCGCTCCCGATTTATTTTTTTGTTAACTGACTTCGTTTTTTGTTCAGTAGCAAGACGTGCCTATTATTGCGCATCCTTCTGAGTTCTAACAGATTGTAAGTTTAGCCAGGTCTGCCAGTTTGTGCCGCCGGAGATCTGAGTCGGAGTTTGAATCGGTCAGTCTGTCAGTGGAGATATACAGAGTTTTTCCAGTTGATTGACGCCGTGGACTTTATCTCGATCAAACAGTTTTCCTTCTGAGAGAAGTGGATGTGAATGAAGGGGCCGCGATGACGTTGGATCGTCTCAACAATCTCCGCGTCTTGGCCGCGGCAAGAAGAAAGACCTTGTCATCTTGGAGGTGGGCTGGAGCTGGGCGGCTCGGATCCGGATGCGAGCGTCGCGTCTCCGGCGGCGTAGGCGAAATTCTTTGCCGACGTTTACCATTTGGCACGGACGCACGGGTTGGACTAATATATTTATCGCGTTTGACTCGAAATGGCGCGTGACCATTGGTGGAAAGGAGGTGTAAGCGGACTTAGTCGTGTTCCAAGAGAATGACTTGATGAAGGGAAACTTTCAAACGTTGACGATTGGATTAAAAGCGCCCCGTACGCCGGATCGAAGCGAGTGCTATCGGAGACGGATCGCAGCGTGTACATGTCGAGCCGCGACTGGTTGGTCCAGACGCAGCAAGTGTGGTTCTTTGATTCCAGGACGCAACAAGTGCGCTCCCAGAGCAGTGACCGCTGTCTCGATGCGTACGAGGGCCGGACGGCGCGATCGTGCGCGTCTACCGTTGTATAGACAACAAGGTGAACCATAAATGGACGTACGAGTGTGCCACGGGTAAGCTCAAGCATGTGCAGCATCAAGGTTCTGCCTTGACACGGACCCTGCTCATAACCATAAGGTGCAGCTGCAAGGATGCTCAGCTGGCAATGTCAACCACAGTGGATGATCATTGAACCCGCGACGATCTAGAGAGATCATCATGTCCTCACGCATTGATTGAATTCCCCTACTGCGGATAAATAGAAAGAAAGAAAGAAAGAAAGAAAAGATTTCATTTACATGTAAAAGAAAGTCATTGAACCAAAAAAATAAATCGGAGCGCGATTGGTTTGGCTCTATCATTTTTGGTTTCACTCTAGCGCGCCCCCACATTTTGAGTTATTAAAGTAGTCTGTCTATTTATATTAATTTTAATTATTAAAGCTAAGTAGGGATATTTTAGGTATCAATTCGTATTTCATAGTCATTAGTAGTTAGTGCAATCTTTGTCATGTATACTATACTTGAGTACATATGTTTTTGAGACACCCATAGCTAATGTGATGTGTGGCACGCAACAGATGGAAGTGTGCCATAACTTCAACGTGCATATTTTCGTGTTAGCTAACCGCTTCTCAATAAACATTCCGTTGATCAAGTCCCTGGTTTGGTCTTTTTCTTCTACTTACTGCAAGTTGTATACGTGTATACTATCACTGCAAACCGTATACCTGTTGCTGAGATATCGACTGTATACACGTTTGCTATACACGTGCTACATCGCTACATCTACGGTGCAAATTTCCTACGTTCTGCACAAGAATGGATAAGGATAACGTTCAACAGGACTAATTTCGTGTGTCCTTGTCTCGGACGAAAGAACTGGCACCTTTAATAGTGTTGGTGGCTGTATCTATCAGAAGCAGGTGCATAGCCGAGCAGTGGCGTTGACGGCAGGCTACCATGGAGGAACAGCACATGGTCTACGAATTTTAACGGTAGCGTATATCAATACTTCTGGCCTCGGGGCGAAAATACAAGCTTCTCTCTAGCTGCGATTTTTGAGGCGCACGAGGACAGCAAAACATGTAAAAAATATTCGCCTAAGGTACCGATCGCACCACATACGGCGGTTCTAAAGAGTCCAAGAATCCGGTAGTAGACACTTTGAATAGAACGGACACTTATGGTCTAGGACGTGACCACCACTCTTAGTCTCTGCATAACCGGCAACCCGCCGGTTGTAATAATGCAGATTCAGATGACGACGAGTCGTGCGAAACTTGGCAGGACCATTCTCTAGAGACACCTTCGTCTGGCCCGCCAAAAGAGGCGCGAGTTTCGACGGCTTTGTGATGGATGCTGTTACAACTTTGCCAGCTTTAATGATTCGTCTTTAATTTTAACATCTACGTCATCTACATCTTCGTCCTCTTCGCTCTCGCACACTTCTGTGTCGCCCTTGCCGCGTTGCACGAAGTCTTAAAATCGTTAGGGACGCTACTGTTGCGCATTCTTGCCTTTTACCATATTGTAGTCGTAATACAGATATATATAATCCACTTGCCCTTAACGTATAGTTGTAACAGGACTGATCCTGTTACGGGCTTACACTGTATTTTGCGAGGAAGCGCGCAATACAATAAGGGCAGGATTAGTTGGTAACAACTAATCCTATACTAAAAGTAAATATAAGTATTTACTTATTCTTTAGAACGCAAAATTAAGAGTGTTTATTAAATGGGTGGTTAGCGGCTAACAGTATAGTAATTACCTAAATAATATAATAATACCAAGTATTAAACTAACTGTACTATTAGTTAACCTGCATGATTTGGTATTCATACCGAATCGACTTTTCCTTCGTAGATTATAATAACTTATAATCTATTATTTGAATTTCAGACAACGCGTCTGAAATTCAACTGTGATATTCTAACTTGAATATCAATTATGTAATGGCACCCCATTACATCACCCCCCACTTAAGGTGGTTGGCCAATAATAATTCTTATTTTGGCCAATCATAGGTGGCACTTGCTGGTCGGAATTTCTCATTCACCAACTGATTGACCATCGGCTCGATGGTCGAAGCACGCGGCGGCGATCTAAAGAGCGCTGCTGAAAACATCCAAGGAGCTTTTTCCTCCGCCTCAGCACTAGGTGCTGAGGTGTTGAGTGACAACAGTGACGCTGCATTAGCAGCGTCAACTACGCAAAGGTCAGAAGACGTACCGTCTTCGACCACAGATGCTGCTAAGGCGGCATCTGGCAAGAAACAGGGAGATGTTGCTATGCAACATCTCGCACGATGACAACCCCCGAATGGTGTGTTGCCAGGAAGGGTTATTCCATGTTCGGAGACATTTCTGACTCCGAACAAAGTGGTTGGGGAACAGCTGTCCCCGAGAAAGGATCTAGCGAGTCGAAACTCGCTAGGTGCTCAGCTCAGCGCCTAACAGCGATTATAACTCTTGTGTCGCTGTCATAGCTGACAGCGACAATGATCATCAGAGATGGTTGCGGGAACGCAGAACCGCACCTGGACCAAGTACGTCTCCACGTCGGGGTGGTTTAACCCCGGCGCGTGGTGTTGAAGCAGGCGGTGTTCCGCCTGCTAAAAAAAGCTCGAACAGAAGCGGCGCCTGCCGCTTCTGAAGCGTATCATCGTACGGAACCACATATTCCGTACAAAGTGGGGTTTTGGAACTCTGGATGGGCTATTGCCCCCAACAGTGGCGGTCACCGTAAGCGGGACTGCCAATATGCGTTGTTCAATATCAACGTGCTGGATGACTGCGAAGACATCCAGTCACGTCGATTCGATCGAAGTACAGACGATAGATGTCTGTACTTTATTGACCTCTTTTTCCAGGTTCGATATTATTCGAGCCGGAAAGGGTCAAGGAGGAACAGGGACGATAAAGACGCCCTGACTCAGAGTTGGAACGCTTTTTATGACAACTACAACAAAAGCCCAGATGATTACGTGAATAAAGTTCACGTAATGCGCGAGCGCTTTTTAAAGCACTCGCGAACAGGCAAAATGGAATAAATCCATTTTGCTTGCATCAAAGAAGGGTTGAACTGTGGTGTCCCTTCTCACCTCGTTTGCCCGCGGTGTCCGCAGGGCGATCCTCGTCTGTCAGAGGAGGAGTTGCGGGGGTACGGTGGTTTTTCCGTACCCGCCGAAATTCAGGGCTTAATCTATGCCCTAAATGCATCAACACCTAGTGTTGATGCTACTTCGCATTATGAGTTTGAGACTCCTTCTCAAACTCAGTTAAAAGGTCTGGGGCGTCGGCCCTCCGAACCTCAATCGGCTCCCAAGAGTCGAACTCTTGGGGATATCCCAGCCAGCGTACTAAGTACTCGGTACTATGCCCCTTCTTTGAAGGCACCGAGCGCTTCGAGATCAAGCGCTCGAGAATGTATCGCTTATTCCCCTGATTATCGATCAGGGGCGGCGGAGGTTGAGAATTCCCTCGCCGTTGTTGTTTCGGATCATGGTTCTTCACTCCGCAAACTCGAGGAGGGTTATTCCTCCTTGAGCAGCGATATGTCTCACTCTGTGAAGACATATCGGTCTCTTCGGGAGAATGTCCGCAACATCCTCGGGGCGCACACTGCCCTTCAGCAGAAGAATGATCTTCTGTACATCGAGCTTTCCCGCTGTAAGGAAGAGCTCGATCGGCACAAGGTCGATCTTGAGCAGTCGAAGGCGGAGGTAATGACTCTCCGCTCTGCTCATCAACGGCTGGAAGCTGATTACAAGTCTCTCTTGGGAGACTTGGAGAAGCACGGTATCTTCCGTGGTTCTGTGTCTCGTCGTAAGACGAAGACGAATGATACGGTTTGAGCCGCCCAACATAGAATAATGGGTGTAGCCGCATTGCTGTGGGAATGTCTCAAGTATAGTCATTCCCCCGAATCTCTTTGACCTTGAAAGGTCCAATGTACTTAGGAAGCAACTTCCGTGTAGGGAAGTTGCTTATTGCATGTATAGGCAAATTGGTAGTACTTAATAATACCAATTCGCCTTTCCGAAAGGAGTTTTTGTTCTTCCTTCCTTGCTTGTCTGCATTTTGCTTCTGCTTATCCAAAGCAGAAGCAAGTGTATCTTTTATATAGCGTATTACAGCTTGGCGCTGTAATACGAATTCATCTACTGCTTTATCAGCAGTAGGTGCGTTGCCCTCATTGTCTGCAGCCATTGATGCAGACACATATTCATCATATGCAGCTTCAGTTTCATTTGAAGCTGCTTCCGCTTCTACTGTACTTTCATTAGAAGGGCCATCGTACTGTACTTTCATTAGAAGGGCCATCGTTTTGTTCACAAGTTGCAGTTGCAACTTGCGCATTGACTCGCTCAAAATTTGAGCGGGTCTCTCCCCCACTTAGATTTGGCGTACCGCCAAGTAAAGCTGGGGTTCGTGGATGCCTTAAGGCATTCACGTAGAACGGTGTATGCTTAGTTGAAGCATGCACAGAATTGTTAATCGCGAATTCAGTGAGTGGCAGATAGTCACTTCACTGTTCAAAGGCATGTGCATATGATCGCAACATGTCTCCGATAACGCGGTTAACCCGTTACGTCTGCCCATCCGTTTCCGGGTGGTCTGCAGTTGACATCTTCAACTGGGTTCCCAACAATGAGAACGTTTCTTGCCAGAAAAAGTCCTGTAAATCTCGGATCTCGATCCGAGACAATGTCTTCCGGCATTCCGTGCAAACGGAATACCGTATCAACGAATATCCGCGCTGTTTGAGCGGCGGTTACGTTCGCTGATACTGCAGTAAGATGTATCATCTTACTGAAACGGTCTACAAAGACCACTATTCCAGTCTTCTGACTAATGTCGGGTGGAAGACCGAATACGAAGTCCATTGAAATGGACTTCCAACACTCTGTTGGAACCGGCAGATATTGCAGCGGAGCCTGTGCGGACTGCGCAGGATTAACGCGCTGGCAAATCTCGCAAGCGCGTACGTATTTTCGTACCCACTTGTACTGGTTTCGCCAGTAAAAGTCACGTGCAAGAGAAGCGTATGTCTTCTCTCGACCTTGATGCCCCGAAATCGGTGCATCATGATACTCAAACATAATTTGATGTTTGAGATCATCGTCGTTTGGAAACGACGATGCGACTTTCATCTTTTTGGTCCGTGCTGTAAAGCAGCAGACCATCGTGCAGTCGATATAGATGCACGCAAGCGCGGAGGAACTCTGGTAGTTCGTCGCGTTTCTCACTTGATTGATTACGTAAGTAATCAATCAACAGACGTGTCTCCTCGTCTGTTTTGTACGCCTCGCGTACTTGTCGTATAATTGACGACGACAAAGTAGTGCAACGGATCGCGTTTGCACTGGCCCCTTCGGTTACGGGCGGTTTCATCTCGTAATCGGGCCTTCGTGATAGCGCATCTTCTATCACGTTCAAATTTCCGGGTTTGTATTCAACCGTAAAGTTGTACTCAGCAAAGAAAGAAAACCATCGAGCCATTCTTTGAGAAATTTGTGGTGAATTCACGGTCGTGCGTAGCGACGCATGATCCGTGTAAACCACAAACGGTCTATCTCTCAATAGATAGATCCGAAACTTAGCCAGTGCGTACTTCATGGCAAGGAGTTCCTTGTCATGAACTGGATAGTTGCGCTCGGATGGGAGCAACTGACGTGATTGATAGCAGATTACGCGATCACGATCATCGTGATCACGCTGCATCAAAGCACAGCCGATAGCGAAATCGCTCGCGTCGCAAACGACGTGGAACAGACGCTCGTTATCGGCTATATCCAAGACAGGCGCTTCAGTCAAGCTTTGCTTGACTGCATCAAAAGCATCTTGGCATTGGGTATCCCAATGCCATTCGACATCGTTCTTAAGTAATTGAGAAAGAGGTCGTATTAGCCCAGCATAGTTGCACGAATACTTGTGCAAGTATGTTGCCAACCCAAGGAACTTTCGAAGTTCCTTAACGTTGTTTGGCGTAGGCCATTCAACGATCACCCTGATCTTTTCTGGATCAGGACGCACCCCGTGCTTGCCCACAAAGCATCCAAGAATGGGTATCTCAGGTGCACCAAAGGTGCACTTCTTCAGATTTTCATAGAGCTTATGCGTAAGCATAAGCTCTAACACCCGACGTAGATGTTCCCTATGGACATCTACATCGCTTTTATCGTGTTCACCCTTACTATGGATGAACACGTCATAGAAATAACTCGGTGCGAATTCTCGCACCGGGCGTAATAGATGCGTTACGAATCTGTTAAACGTAGCAGGTGCATTTCGAAGCCCCTGCTGCATAACAAGCCCCTCCCAAAGCATGCCGCTTGGGGTGCTTACCGACGTGAGAGGGATATCCTTCTCACGCATTAGGATTTGATAAAATCCATCTCTTAGATCGAGAGCACTAAAGATGGTGCTCCCGCACATACCATCAATGATGACATCTTTTCGCGGTATCGGCGTCTGCGCCGGTACCGTCGCTGCGTTCAGCTTGTTGTAAGCGTGAACGATTCTCCACCCGCCTGTGGACTTTTTCACACAAAAGGTGGGGGAAGAGTGCGGTGAGGTAGACTCCCGCACTTGGCCTGCTTTACGACGAGCTTCGAAAAACTCGTCGATCGCTTTTACTTGATCACGCGGCAACGGCTATTTCCGCGTAACACAATACTTCGTGCCTGGCACGAGGTCAATTTCATGACGAGTTCCCTTATCCTTAGGGAGCTCGCTAGGTACTTTTTATGGGAGTACGTCAGCGTATTCCCGAAGTACCTCATAAAATGGGGAGTTCGCTTTAAGCGACTCCCAGCTCTGCGTTTCAAAGCGCTGAATTTTGGTTTGATCATTGGGAACCTCGTTCCCAATGTTTTCCACTTGTAATGTGGATATTCGTTCACGAATATCCACTACATCATCTGTTGCAACGATGATACAGATCTGTTCGATCTGATCATCGTGCAAGCTTCTCATAAACATCTTTAAGCTTAGCGATTGAAGAGCCATCACCTCCGAACCTTCTTTCGGAGGGTGTTCCATCAACAGAGACTGGGTAGCTAATCCGGTCTCCGTTTGCGTCAAGACGTTGATCGTCTCGATGGAACTGCCCATGCAATCAGACGCACTCTTCAGATTGACTGCTACACGGTGATTACGATTCACCGTGTGCGAATACTCGTCATCATGGTGGCCACTGCCTACCATGGAATTTTCTTGGCGATCAGATGTGCTCGTATGATCGGCCCCCTGTTCTGCGACACGGTGGTCTTTATCACCCATGTTCATGGATAACGCAACGTGGTGGGCACTGGCCACCACGGAGTTGTGCTCAAGATTGCACTCGATCGTGAGTTCACTCTCATCAACACGAAGTTCTTTCGTCGTGTTGGAACCTTCGGTCGCACAGTGGGTGTTTCCCACTGTGGATACTATTTCATTCTCACGGTGGTCTTTATCACCCGTGGATATCTCTCCAACACGCAACGAATCTTTCGTTGCGTGTGGTAGTCCCTCTGGACTCTCACCAGCGGAGGTACCTCCCGCTGATCGTGTCGGAACAGACCTGGTGGTGCCATCGCTATCCACCAGACTGTCCGACGCTGCGGTTGTATCTTCTGATACAGCCGGATTACACACAGGGTGATCAGATCCTGTGGGTCCGCCGCAGTCGATCGATAGGTTAACTAACTTGATCGAAGGTTTAAACTTTGACATCCATGGGATTCCAAGTATCACATCGAACTTGTCATCTAAATCGAGGGCGATGAATTCATCCTCGAATGACAGTTCATTCAACTCGAAGCGTGTTTTAATAACACTCTTTGGAAGAGTCACGGTTGCACCTGTTGCTAAACGTACTGACAACATACTTCGTGGGGTTTCTACCTCCACGAAGCTCAACAGCGTTAGACTTTGAGTTCTAACGAAATTGTTTGACGCTCCTGTGTCAAACAAAGCTCGCATGGGGACATCACTCCCGTGAGGCTTAACCTCCAGGGTGATAAGAGTATTATCATCACCCTGCACCTTTTGACAGGACATAGTCCCGTCTGGGGCTATTACCCTCACATGCCCTATGTCGGCATGTGGGATAACATTCCCAGTAGGGCGCCCCGCCCCTACTGGTGATTTACGTTTTTTGCACCAACAGGGTGATGTCCCTGTTGGTGTCGCCGTGCAGCGGACGGTTCCGTCCGCTGACTGCGTGGCACCGGACGCGGTGCCATACACGCATGGGCAAAATGCCCCATTTTCGCGCATCGATTGCAACGAATGTTCTTCTTAAATT
This sequence comes from Peronosclerospora sorghi, assembly GCA_026184515.1. Classification (NCBI taxonomy): domain Eukaryota; phylum Oomycota; class Peronosporomycetes; order Peronosporales; family Peronosporaceae; genus Peronosclerospora; species Peronosclerospora sorghi. The sequence continues at coordinate 45,106,182 of CM047587.1, read as the reverse complement.
TCGGTTGCTTCGTGTTCGAAGAAACCGCAACCGATAGGTCCATCGGCTCTGGACCCCCACCGCCCATGCTCTGGCGCGAGTGGCTGTTTCTTGAGACGAAGTGTGAGCTTCGTCTGACTGACTGTTGATTGTTAACATGCCGTTGCGGCATGTCAAAAGCGAAGGGATGTTGAGCCCTTCGGATGTACCCAAATGCGATGACGCTGATCGCATGCTGAACTCTTCACGGATGTTCATGTCAATGGCATCCCTTAGAGTCTCTGGCGGGTACCGGTAGAGACTCTGTTTGACGGGACCATCATTGAGTCCCTTCATGAAGCCAGTGACCTGCATAGCAGGGGGCTACGGCTCATACACAATATTTGACAGCAAATATTGTGTCTTCTGAGCGTAAGCTTGAAGGTCAAGCTTACCTTGCCGGAGTTCCATAAACTCCTGCCGACTACTTAGCTCCATTTCTGGAGCTTCAAAGTTGAGCTTTAGCTCAGCTTTAAATTCTTTATACGTAAGGAACGCAGAGTCATCAGTGGCTCTGCGACCCATCGCACATGTCCTGTCTCTGCCGCCCTGACATGTTGTGGCGAAGTACGCCTGTTGAAGTTCGTCAACAATTTTTGCGCAGAGATGTCATCTTCCACCTCTGCGAACCATCTACGAAGGGGCTCGCCCCCTTCGCCGGTAAAGGGCGGTACTCGCGCCTTTACCACTTCAACGCTATGCGTTGCAGGTGCAGGTGCGGTCCGCGCTGCCTCTTGCGCGGGCCGTGATGGTGATTCGAGGTGGTTTCGCCTAAAGCGATGCACCACCTCCATCGCTTCCTCCGGGGACTTATCCAGGAGGAAGGTAATGATGTCGGTCCCCATGGACCGAACCATTTCTACCGTCGCGTCTTTATTACGCGACGTGAAGTGAGGGAAGTGTTCCGTCACCACTTCCAGCGTTCTCTCTCGCTCGGCAGGCGTCATGTCTCGCGACATGATGCCGAGCGGCTCTTAATCTTCTCTCCGCTAGTTAACTAGCGGAACGGAACTGTGGTCGTTAGGACGGACCACAAAGTGCTACCAGGTGTAACAGGACTGATCCTGTTACGGGCTTACACTGTATTTTGCGAGGAAGCGCGCAATACAATAAGGGCAGGATTAGTTGGTAACAACTAATCCTATACTAGAAGTAAAATAAGTATTTACTTATTCTTTAGAATGCAAAATTAAGAGTGTTTATTAAATGGGTGGTTAGCGGCTAACAGTATAGTAATTACCTAAATAATATAATAATATCAAGTATTAAACTAACTGTACTATTAGTTAATCTGCATGATTCGGTATTTATACCGATTCGACTTTTCCTTCGTAGATTATAATAACTTATAATCTATTATTTGAATTCAGACAACGCGTCTGAAATTCAACTGTGATATTCTAACTTGAATATCAATTATGTAATGGAACCCCATTACAATAGTCTTCACGTAAATATGCGTAATCAATTAGTAAATGCCTACGCCAAATTAATCGGAAACTCCACTTGTATCCATTTCACTACTACTTAATGCGTAAAGTGAAATCCACTGTCCTATCACACGATAAAATTTTTATCCAAAGTAACAATGCGAGCAAAAGTAGCATTCGCGAAATTAACGTCAGTTAACTAAAAGAAATAAAATGTAAGTGATATATTTTGATTAGACTAAATTATAGTCTGTCACAAATTTTAAAATTTATGTACACCTATTTTCGGTACTTGCGCGCTGATGCACCATCCTTGGAATAGCATAACGCCTTGGTACATCTTAATATTCCAACCGCTACATTGAGGAGAGAATATCTGTACGGTTCGGGTACTGGGTATGGTAAGTTCGAGCTACTGTAACTAAAAAATGTTGTCCTTAAGAGCCGTCTCAACGCGGCGAAGTGCCAACACCTTGACTCAAAAGGGCGTGACATGAAGAATTGAGTGGGGGTAAAAGGACGACTCGGCTGCTGTAACTGTGCTGCAAGCTGATTTTCCGTTGGCCTCGTGGTATCGCACCAACATTTTTCGATGCATCTGGCACATGACGTATCATACGACGCTTCAAAGCCAATGAAAACGCGTAAAAAATAGGATAATAGTTAACCTGGAAGGATCATTTGCTTTGCGATGACTGTGCGGTGCGGGCATTCACAGACAGTGGTGCCGATTAGAGTCTCGGTGTAGGATATTGTGTTCGTTACGATGTTTTCCTAGGAGGAACGAGCATTGATTCTAGCACTTTAGACGCAAAATTTGAACGAGAAAAAGATTGTTAAACATAATGGGGAATCTCATGGTGTTGCTTACTCTTTCCTCCAGGATTTTCAATAAATGTTTCAGAACTAAGGTACAGTCGATTACAAATTTATAGCGTCAGATTTTGGAAACGAAATCCTCACTAGCCCAGATGACTAACTATCGGAGTGGCTACTCCGTGGATCATCTTCATCCGGGCCTTGATCGGTCCGATGGGCATGATCGATCCGATCCTCATTTCCTGGATCTAAATTCAGATGAGGGCAGATTTTTTCCACCTTGTGTACCCACTGGTCTGGTGGTTAACTCACGAAGTGAACTTGATTTAGTTGATCGTCCATTTAAACGAGGGTTCAATTATTCACACGAAAAACGGAACAAAATAGCCCTTAAACAAGGGGACCTTCCACAAGTTCCAAGGAAACATAACGAGAAACTCCACACGAGAACTTATAGACGTGCGAACCCAAACGAAACATATGAAAATAAAGCTTCAAAATGAAATTTTAAAAACGTAAAGCTCCAAACGAGAATTTTCTAACGTGAAAATCCACACTCCAGCCATTATAGCCTTGGGCTCATAACCTTCAGGAAAAAGTATCTATAGACAACACAAACACACACTAGTATTAGTTGCTTGGAGATGCAGCTTGTGCGTGACGCGTGCCACGCGGAGTCGATTCAGTCCAAAAGCTCAGAGTAGAGTATAAGGAACAGTGTATTTTATAAGGTTACCTAAACAAATATAACCATACAAAATGTCATATATAAAGGGTGTGTGTGCACCTAGTCGCTCCCAAAAGAAAAATAAAGTGTAAGTGAAAATGTACCTACCCACTTTCAGCCAATGGGGTTTCACCATCTTGGAGGGACGCAAAAGAACAAAATGGCTACAGATAATTCCAACAGATATATTATCCCTTCACTGGTACGAGACGAGATGACGCTTGAGGCGAGAGTAGCTCCAATCATTCTTGAGTAAATTTAAGTCTCGCACCTATTAAAGATCAATCATTGATTCTGAACAGGTACGTGGTGTTGGAAGAGTGTGTACCCATTTTGGAGTTTGCACTCTTCCGTATAGTGGAAGCCCATTGGCTGTTTCAGGTAAGCCATACATTTTTTCATATAAAAAGCAGTTACAGTTTAAAGTTGCAGTAAGTACTGGATAGCGACTTAAGTAACTATACATAATATATTTCACTTTCCGTTTTGCATTATAAAGTACAGTGCCAGACGGAATCTTTGCAGGGGCTACGGCGCTACGCACACCATTCGACACCTTCCGCTGATCCTCCCACACTGAAACTTGGCCAGGTGGTGAGTATTGATCGCGCTAAGTGTTTGAAACCTTTTTTGTGCTATTTTAACAGGTTATGAGCCCAAGTTGCGTCAAGTAACCCAGTGGAGTTTTCTTGGTCGTTTGGAGCACTTTGCATTACGTTTTTCTTATTGTTACGTTCCGTGGAGCTTGTGGAAAGCCCTCTGTTGAAGGGGAAGCTAGTGCAGGACGTGATTGAAGTTTTTAAATAAATTTGAGATGATTGATTTTGATGACGATGATATGCCCTCTTCGGAGCAATTCCGAGAGCTATTGAACAATTGGCGTGAAGCGGCAAGAGCTGCGAATGATCCTGATGCAGGGCAAGCTAGGCCCGCACCAGCGAGGAGGTCGCCCGAGCGCAAGAGAAAAGCTCCGGTGCGTATACCGGAAATTAACTTCCGTGAAAGTTTGAGAAATTACCGTCCTTTCGGCCAGCAGATGGAACTGGATGATATGGCCGAGGACGAAGGGGTGGAAGCTAGCGCGAAGCCACGCCCGAGAGCGCATAATGCACCACGTGGGGCGCCCGCTGCGGCGCAAGGTGCAGACGGTGACGAAGTGCCCGCCGAGCAGCCAAGTGTACCCGTGCAGTACGCCAGGTACAAGATACCGAAAATAAGCATCGACAAGTTTTCGGGACGCGAGTTATATCCCGGTCTCGGTGCAGGGTATCACCAGTGGGCGTACCTGTTCATGGAAGCCATTGAGATCGCAGAGATGACCTCTGGCTTCCAGTGGACTGACGATTGAAGGTGAACAAGTTCGGAGAGCATTTGGAGGGAACCGCCGCCGAATATTACCGCACAAATGTTTCGTGGTGGTGGCGGGTGCGGCCGACGTTTATCCACGTCATGGATCAGATGTGGTTGGGATTTAGGACGACGATATCCCACCACAAAGCCGCTGCGAGATTTGCAAGTGAAAAGGATCCACAACGCAGCTGGACGGAGCACTATTTATACCTAGTAGCTCTGGATCGCGAAAGCGGGTCGAGTGAAAAGTTAATAGTTGAAAATATCGTTAAATATGCCGCGCCGCGACTTAAGATAATGCTGATGGCTAGGCATGATCCGAGAAGGGGGGATTACCTAAGCCATGCGCAAGAGTTAATCGCATAGGCGCAGGAGCTCGAAGACGACATGGTGAAGTTGATACTCGCCCCTAAGTTGCACGTGCATGCAGCAACATCTGGTCAGGGGCGGCGCGTGTGCAAGGGCTGTGGTGGTGAGGGGCACATGAAGAGGTATTGCCCCGAAAAAAGCCGAAAAAGTGGAGGTGAACGCACCCAAAGGCAGAGCCGTGGTGGAAATGAAGGGTCGTCAAAGCGTTTCGTGATTTCGACCATGGATGGTATTTTAAATGCTTGTGGAAATGGAAGCGCAAATGAAGATATCTGGATTATCGATAGTGGGGCTAGTAGACACTTGGTGTCGAACGCCAGTTTGTTGGAAGACGCTAGGGATTGCATTCCCGATGATAATTTTGCCTTGCCGGATGGTGGCACACTTCAGGCAACCAAGGTCGGGCGGCTTACGTTGCGGACGTGCGACAAAAGTGAAACGGTCGTTGTCTTGACCGAACTATACTTCTCTCCGCAACTAGCCCGAAACCTGATCTCGCTTGGTAGGTTGCGCGAAAAGGGTTGCACCATGGTTGATGACGGCAGCAAGATGCGCCTCATGATAAAAGGTGAAAAGTTGTTCGACGTGATGACGTATGGTTCTGTCTTTGTGGCTAAGTTGAAGGCCGAAAAGGCGCAAAGTTTTTCGGAAAATTTCGGTGACATGGTTGTCAACAGTGTGTCGGAAGATGTCAGTAAGTAAGTCCACACTGGCAGCCTACACCATTTTCATATGGGTTTGGGTCACCTGGCCTACGATACCATTGAAAGGTTGGCCAGGGACCCGAGGTATGGTATTGCCTTAACGGACACGAATAGGCCGAATTGCCTTACTTGCGCCGAAGGGAAGGCTACCAGAAGGGCGCAACCGAAGACAGATTCTGGTGGAAATGCACCAATTGACCGCATTGGAGGAGTGATCTGCAGTGACCTCAAAGGTCCGATCCCTCCCCGCGACAGACGTGGCAACCGATACTTGGTTGTATTCGTGAATCATCATTCGAGTTACGTCAGAGTTTTTGCAGCACGCACCAAGGATTTAGCGGCGAAGATGTTTGGACACTTCCTGGCTTGGTTTGAAAATGAATTTTCGTGCAGGGTGCACGTGCTGCGTACGGATGGCGGCGGAGAGTACCGAAACGTGGATCTGTTTTGTAAGAAGACCGGTATCCTCCGCCAAAAAACGGAGCCAGGGAATCCGGACTCAAACGGGAAGGTGGAGCGGATGAACCGGACCATTTTCAATATGGTCCGGTGCATGATTTTTGGGTCAGGCGTACCCCTTACGTATTGGTCGGAGGCGGCTGAGTATGCTTCGTACATACTTGTGGTGGAGCCAAGTTCGAAATCGAAAACATTAGCATCGATAACCTGACTACCACCATCGCGCCCAGCCTTCCAACTTTCGGAGGGGGTACTCCGCGGACCACCACTCGAGATCTGTTCCGATCGTCCGCTGCAAGCAGACGACCGGTCGTCATCAGAACTCACTTGTTCCGATTGTTTAGTGTCCATATCACCTTGTGTACCCGATGGAATGGGCTAGTTTCACACTCGGTGGATCGGGATTGCAGATTAGATCGAAGCGGTCTTGAATATAGAAGACCGATCTGGGTAGGTATCTCTGGGGCGGAACTCTTCACCCCATACACGCAGACCAAAAACACTTCCAAGAGATAACTTCCAATAGGTAGATCGTCCAAACGATCAAGACCTGACCAATACGAAATAATAGAGGGTAGACCGACCGTTCCGGTCTAGCCCCTGAACAATACGAAATAAGACCAAAACCGGTCTAGTTTCCAACCAATGTTAAAACAAGCCAATATGTCCGCGTAAAGACCCAATATGCTCTTGAAACTCCACAAACGATATCTCCACGCCAAGACCAATCCAGTGAATAGCACTTTCCAAACGTACTTGAGTTGAGGTGTTGAGATCGCCAAATCGTACTCCCGTCGAGGGACTTCCGGTGGGCCAAAGTGCGCGTGCGGCGCGTCCAGACCGGGTATAATGGGCGAGAGGGGATAATTCGACCCTATGCCCCCAAACACTCCGCGGTGGGCGGAGGCGACTAGCGTACGAAAAGGGAAGAACGGCGACCCCTAGCTGTGATGTGAACCAAGACCAAAGGACTTCCACTTAGAAAAATCCTGCAACCAAAAGACTTCTACTTTTTTAGGCAAATCCACAACTAAAAAACTACTACCCTATAGTCCCTAAATGTACCCACACAAAAATATGTAAAATACCCAAAGTCGGGTGACTCACCAAAACTTGCGTTCTTGACACTTCTTGAGTCTGATAGGCTGAAAGCCCCCCTTGTTTAAACCAATCCGAAATTAGACCAAATGCCTTGACGAAACTTGACCAGAAGTGTGCCAAATTTTGGGCACGCTTCTCCACAGCCGCCCCTGAATCAGACCGTGTCGCACAACGACAACGGTCTGACCTCGTCCATCAAATTCAGTTAAACCTTGGTCATTCAGACTTTTCCGACATGGAGCAACCATCTTCTTCATCCGTTCCAGGTACTTGCACTTCTGGACTTGAACTTCTTGTATTTTCTTAACTACCGTTCTTGTAGGCACCTCGCATACCACGTCATCGCATGTCACTTCGCCCGTCCGGTCGGTCAGGTCTGGCAGCTCCCATCGTTCTACTGCACCTCATGCATCGACAGGGCATCAGACAGGGACCGACGCGCAGTTGCAAGACGCACTTGAAGAGATCGCACGTCTCCAGGAGCAGATTGCTCAACAGGCGACACAACGTAAGCATGCATGTCTGGTCTTCACCTTGGACCTGTTCTAACCTTCGTTTGTCTTCAGCCCGTATACCTCCAGCCCGTATACCTCCTGGCATCAGCAAGGCGATCAATGCCCTGCTTGCCGCCGATCGGCAGTCGAACACGCATGACCTCCAGCTGCGTCAGGTTTTGACTGGGATCATAACCGTGCGCAACAAGCTGACCCGCTTGGAAGCTCATCAGCTTCATCTCCGGGAGCAGCTTGTGCTGGTCCAACAGCAGCAAGCGGAACGCCTGCTGGACCAGACCACGCTGAGTGTTCAAAGCGACGATCTAGAGAGGCGTCTCACCGAGCTCCGAATTTCGATTCAAGACCAGACCGAGGAGGTCCGGTCTTGTGAACGCAAGTCGAACGATTGGACGCAGGCAGCGAACGGTCGTCGGGCGGTATTAAAAGAATGTCATCAGCGCTTGGTTGACCTGTTGCGTCCTCGTCGGCATCCGGTTGCTGCCTCCAGCGTAGACCGGTATGCGTCGGCCGCCTTGGTGGACCTACACCGGGACCAAGACCAAGGCCGTTCATTGGCCGAAATTCTCCAGCCCGAAATTCCACACAAATCAAAGAACATCTCCAACAATCAATCGCCCTCGACCGCCGGTGCTGACCGTGCCAAATATTCAGAGGTCTCGTCCTGGGATGACTCCGGCGAAGACTCCGGTGATTCGGAGTTTGCTGTCCCCATCCCAACCAAGTCGCAACGAGTCCACAGGAAAGTTTTGTTCAAGTTGCATCGACTTCGGAGCAGACCAAGAATACCGGTCCGCATGGTGGCGTTCCACCACCTCATGCGTCGACAGGTCTTGCCTGGGACGTCCAAGCTCTACAAAGATGCTTTGTTGGCCAACGTGGCAATCGACAGTTCTTCCCTTCCGCCACGAACGCGTGAGGATACTTTGCCGTGGTCGCCAGGGCAGATCGGTTGTTTACGCCGGTCCACCTTGACCAAGCAGCTCCTTGCCCGGTCTTTCTCTCGTCCAGACCATTGGTTTTTCTCGCCGGCGAAGAAAGTTCCTGCCGCGTCGGAATGGCGGCCGGACTTGATCACGTCGGCACAGATCTCCTGCTTGTACGCTGACGAGCCGTGGAAGATTTTCGAGCATCCTAAGCTGGGCTTCATCTTCCACTCGACTCCGTGGGCCAATGCTTTCATGAGTCGGGTGAAATATTTTAATAAGACTCACGCTCAAGCCATCTGGGAGGCATCCCACATCTGGTGTTTCCCCCGGAACGAGTTCGGCAAGACCCTGGCTTGCGACCATCCATAACAAGCGCAAGCGGCGTCGGATCAGAGCGGGTGAGGCCTGGCAGTC
>CM047587.1:45039736-45097340 GCA_026184515.1 Peronosclerospora sorghi | reverse complement strand
AATATATATCATCGTTCTTTTTCACATGTTCAGTCATCAAATCACTTGAGCTAATTCCACCACTTTCTCCAGAGTTGCACTAGACACGTTATCACCAACCGTTCCACTTACATCGCGAGAAAACAATCCACGTTCGTCACTCCACTATTCCAATTCGTCACATATTCACAATATACAATACACGAGGCACAAGACCTTCCGCCTCTTCACGTCGGTCGGGAAGACCGATGCTACTGCATGTCTTGGTCTTGGTCTTCATGGGTCTGCATTACTGCGAAACGGTTCCGACTGACTCGGTCCCGTTCGAATTCTTGTAGTAGTGCTCCGCAGTTCAGGTCGGACTCATCGATCCAAGTTGTTTTATCATGGCCTTCCATCGGACCAGATATTCTCGCTGGGTCCGACCGAACCTGGTCTTCTTGACCGATCGTACATCTAAGACCTTTTCGTCCTTCTCCAGCGGTCGTTCCCAACTGTCCTCCGGCAGTAATGCTTCATCGAAATCAAACCGTTCTGCCTCGTCTACCAGACCGAGTTTTGGGTCGATCCGGAAATTCTCGGACCAGTTTTAACTTGGACACATGCACGATCGGGAAGACCTTGTAATCTGTACCGGTTGTTACTAGACGGGCAGCGTGCTCACCAATCCGCTTGGCAACACGGAAAGGGCCGTGCCACATGTGAGCCAGCTTCTTCGCATAGCCCTCCTTCACTCGGTCTAGGTAGAACCATACCCTCGCCCCTGGTTCTATACCGTGGGGTTGGACCTGGTCGTTGTTCCGGTCTGCCCGGTCTTGTGTAGCTTGACGTAACTTTTCGTTGAAAATTTCTCTTGCATGCTGGTAATGTTTCTGGACCTGCATGCGCCAACGTCGAGCATCACGATCGCGGGTCCGAGTGCAGCCAATAGGTATCGCGGATTCAAAAGTGGACCGGGGATCCCATCCATACGCAAGATAAAAAGGCGTTTCTCCTCGGCCCAATCGGTCAACGAGTTGAGTGCAAACACTAGCCTTTCTGCGTATTCGTACCAGTCGCGCTGGTTTGGATCGGCAACGTACATCTTGATTGCTCTTGTAATAGTTTGTACCATACGTTCTGCCGATCCATTCGCTTGCGGACGATATGCCATCGTCGCGCTCTGTTTCTGTCCCAGCATATTGTTAAACGACCGGAACACCTAGGCCATGAAACCGGGTTCTCGGTCGTTTCTGATGACCTCGCTGGCGCCGAACCTTCGGAACACACATTCTTCGTAACTTTTGGCAATTTGCTCGGTAGACCAGGATGCACTTGCCTTCGCAATAACTAGACCGGTGAACAGGTCTACCCAGATCAACAACTCAGTATTTCCATATGTCGATTTAGTCAGCGACGGAATATGGTCCATCTCGATGACCTGGAAAGGGTAGGTAGCTTCGATATTTCCGGGCGATCGCCCCTTGATTACCGGTCTACCCTTTCCGGTCTCGCAATCCGTACAACAACCCACATATTTCTGTACACTTCGGAAAAGACCTCTCCAGTGAAAGTGGGACCTGATCTTGTGATACGTTCTGACTATGACCTGATTTCCCCCTTTTATACTCACATGGTAGTGATGGAGGACATCCGGCTGCAGCAACTCAGGTATCACCAATTTCGCCAATCGGTCCCGGTCTGCACTGTCTTGGTCGGCATCGCGGCAGTAATACAATAATCCATTATCATCCACTTCGTAGCTATCCACGATCTTGATGCACTCTTTCTCTTGATCGTTCGACAACTTGGACAGTTCACCACGCAGGTAGGTCTTCAGGTTCATAATCCATTCTTCTTCGTCCTGCGCCTTGAGGATCCGTTCTGCCCTTAGTCGTTGCACAACAGATTTACTCAACCGTTCCTTCGGGAACGGTTGGTGGGACTTCCGAGCTTTCGGTCTAGTCGCGACCATCACATGCACCTGGTCCGGAGCGTTCTTGGGTCCGATCACCTCGGGGAGCCTGTTTATATTCATCAATTCATCAAGAACGGCCTCCTCGGTGATCGTAGCCCCGGTCTGGTCTTGCATGGCCTTGGTCGCGAGGTAGTCTGCACTTATGTTCCAGTCCCGTTTCACGTGCAACAGCTCGTGGTTGGGATGGTCTTTCAATGCCTTCATTACCCGATCATTTAGAGTCCTTAGTCGTGGGGCGTTGCAGTCGATCTCTCTGGTGATCTGCCTGATCACTAGGTTGGAGTCACCACATATGATGACTCGCCCCTTCTCTTGCGACGACAGCAGGTCCAGACATAGAAGTAGACCTCGGTACTCCGCCTCGTTAACCGTAATATCTGGCGTGAAATCAGCAACGGCTGCAGCTATAGACCATTGTGGCAACTTCCACACTATAGCACTATAGGCGCCGACCTTCTTCTTCACGCTTGCTGATTCGTCAAAACTTAAGGCCAAGAGCTCTTCATCATGGTCGACGGTCGGTGGCGGACTCGAAACTGACTGCCGAGGTTGCTTCCTCGGGGCAATCGCTATCAATGCCTCGTCCACTTCAGACCGAGGGGTGATACTGGCAGCTAATGTGCCCAATATCTCTTCCTCGCCCCTGGTGCACTTAACGACCTCGAGGGTCCACTGCGACAAGACCGCCGACCATCTGCCTAGACGTCCGTCCATCCCATTGGCTGATAATAGCCAGGCCAAAGTAGACCGCCTTGACAGGACCTTTATAGGTCGGCCGACCAGCAGGTTGTAACACACATCCAGAATTCGCAGCAACGCCAAAACTTCTTTCTCGACAATTCCATAGTTCACTTCATTTGGCTTCAGCGTTCTGCTCGTGAACGTGACCGGATGGTACACACCATCCTGATCTTGTACTAGAGTGGCCGAAATGGCCCACTGACTAGCATATACAATAATGGTCGGGACCTTTTCGGGATCGAAATGCTTCAAAATCGGTGCCGTCACCATCTTAGCCTTCAACATACCAAAAGCAAACTTTGCACGCTTCATATGGTCTTCGGCCTCCACTTGCGGACAATATGCAGCAAGACCAGAGTCGGCGCCCCCATGTAAAGTCGCCCGGTCTTCTTCGCGCAACATATGGTAGTCCACTTCCCGGAGCCCATACAACACAGCCGCGTAGATAGCAAAATCTTCGATGAAGCGGCTGTAGTAGTTTAAACTTCCTAGGAAGGACTGCATTGCCTTCAGAGACTTGGGAAACGGGAGGTTGCTTAACGAATCCAGGTCCTTAGGATTAGCCTCTAGACCATTGTTCGATACCATAGGACCTAAATAGGCGACCTTGGACATACCCCAAAAACTTTTTATGGCGCTGATAGATAGGTTCCAGCGGTCGCATGTCTCCAACAATCGTTCAACCTTCTCGCACAGATCTTTCCATGGCGAGGCAGGTATCAGAATGTCGTCGATGTACGACCGCCTCCCTAGAACGGACGGTCTTCTTTCCCGATCGGGTTCACCCTCTGTAAGCACATCATAACTTTCGGCAGGGTCCGGATCGGTCTTGATTTTGAAGTGTCCGTACAGTGCGTTGTCTATCAACCTTTGATAGATCTGGGGTGCGTTCTTCAGACCGAACGGCATACGGTTCCACTCGAAAAGAATAAACGGTGTCACAAATGCGGAAATCTCACGGGCTCGATCAGTCATCGAGACCACCCAAAATCCACTTGCCATGTCCAGCGAACAATACCACAAGGTCTTGTCGAGGTCTTCCAACAGATCATTAATCAGCGGCATCGGGTAAACCATGAGTTTAGTCAACCGATTTACCAGCCGATAGTCGATGCACAACCTAATGTCGACGCCGTTCTTCTTGATAAAAATTACGATCGGCGAGGCCCATGGCGAGGTCGACGGTCTAATAATCTTGGTAGCCAACAGTCCTTTGATAAGATCAGAAAGCTTTTCCCGGTACTGTGGCGCCACGCGTCGACATCGCTAAGCAATCGGCTTGGCATCTCCAACGTCAATATCGCAAATCGCACCACGGGCTGCAGGTGGTAAGGCATTGCCCTTTCCGATCAGCAGATGTCTTTTCTTCCATATGATATTCTTCAACTGCTCGATCTGGTCTAGACTGTTAAGGTCTTGATCACCCACTTGTAAATCATCCATTGTAACTTCGGGAGAGTCTGCAGACACTTCAGGGAGGACTGCCATTTGGCTTTCCAGCTCCTGAATGTACTGTTACCCGCCTTCATGTATACAGAATTGTTCATCTTCTGGGGTGATATCACCTAGACCATATGGACCGGCTGAACACCCCTGGTCTTGATCGACGGGCTGTCCTTCACTGATATCGGTCTGATTAGGAATACCGTCATGGTCCGACCTAGCAATTTCATGTTCCCCTTCTTCCGTTTCTTGCTCCGCTGTCGCCTGGTCTTGTGCTGACACCACGTTGACTAGCCTCGGCTCGTCTACTTGATGGTCCACCGTTCCTGGTGACTGCGGCGCCTTTCTTCGGACCAGCATCTTTTTTGGGGTGACATAACTTGGTCTTTCCACTAAAGGTGAGGTATCCTCTTCCATCGACCCATCATCGCTGATAAGATCGGTGGTCGATTGGTACGCCAGGTTTTGCCACTCGACATACCGCCTCGATCCAATCGAGACGAACCCCATCTTCCTTGGTACCTTCCCTTCTGCTAACCACATACCGACAATAGTGTTATTGTCCAGTGTCAGCGGCTTGTCACCGATATTGGTAACACGGACAAAATCACGTCGACCAGCACTCTTTACGAAGGTCGGGACCCACCGATCGCCCTGGTCAACCATAACTTCCTCGAACGAAAACCTTTCTCGACCGGGGTATCGGCAGACAAACCAACTGGGATAGTGAGGTCTTGGTCCCACCGGACCAGATCGGTATACGAACCATACAGAGGTCTTCGACCAGCCAACTGGACCTGGACCTCATCCGGGAGCGTAAGCACTCCATGTGACAGGTCTAGGCGAATACCAGCTGGGACCATGAAATCCATTCCTAGTAAAGCGTCTTGACCAGCCAACTTGCCAACCCAAGCGATGAAAAAGTAGACCAGCGATCCCGACAAAGTAATTTTCACACGCGTTCTTCCCTCGGTCATATAAGAGTTTTCGCCGATCCCGACGCATTCTTGTCTCTGGGTATCGTCTATACGACATCCTACCTTACGAGCAAAGGCGGAGTCGATTATCGATACTTCAGCTCTAGAGTCGAACAACATCGTCGATTTCTGGTTATTAATCTTGACACAGGATTTCGCCTGCTTGAACCATTTATCAGGCGCGTGATACTTCCAGTATCCGCGGGATTCTCCAGGCAGCAAGTCCAACTGCATAACCACCTTAGTCCGGGAGTACTCATCGGTCTTCAGACTGTAGACCGGATGGTCTCGGTCGACGCAATTTGGAATAGAACGTGTATTGTCGGTCTTATCCTCCTTGCCGACATATGCATAGATGTGAACCGTAGAACGCTCAGCTCGATCCAGATTCCAACCTGGCGAGCGTTCTAGTTTAACATCTTTTCTGCGTCCGGCGACAGCATCCCCGCGTGCTTGTCCGGCACGTACCACTTGCGCATCATGTTAAAAAATTCTTCAATCTTGCAGTGGCCGGCCTCGTGGATCTCTCCACATGACTTGCATACGAAGAGGAAGTGGTCCGTCGGGTTGCCGCGTCTCTCGCACTTCTTGCACACCATCTTCTTCCAGCAGTTTGGACCATCATGTTTGCTTGACCCACAGTGGGAGCACTTCTGACGAGGTCGGTCTGGATCGGAATTGCTTCCGTTCCTTCCCTTCCGGTCCACCTGGTCGGACTTCGACTTGGTCTTCGGGGCAGGTCCCGCAACATAGACGTAACGATACTGGTCTTCATCCGATGACTCCTGGCTAGATGGACTTCCACTTTCCCCTTCTGACCCCGTGATGTCATCAGCTACAATTGCCTTGACCGCTCGGGTCGGTCTGGTCCAAGGTCTCTTGACCGTATCGGTCTGGGTCTTGGAACGATAGCAACCTGATCCACCAACAGTCTTCGCTCTCATACTACGCGACTGTTGTAACGTCCGCAGGGTCTGTTCTACTTCGCCCGAATCCTTAAGACGAAGTAGAGTAAGCTGGTCCGCCAGTTCTTGATCGTCAAGGACTAATATAGTGACCCACATGTTCTAAGGCGGCACCGTTCGGCGGGTTATTCTCTTTGATTGTTATGCCGGCGCGAAGTGCAGCCACGTTCAACCGATGCAAATATTGGATCGGTGTTTCGTCGGCCCGCTTCTGCATATGGTGGTACTTACGGGCGCTTGAAAATCCGGAGTTACAATATTGACCTTCAAACTCCGCACATAACAGGTCCCAGCCAGACCGGACGCCCCGACCCAACTGTTGAATCCAGTTCGCAGCCGGTACTTTTAACAAATCCCGGAAGATTAAACAACGTTCGCCTTTCGGGGTATGGTCTCGCAGGAACGCAGACTTGACCCGACTGAACCAAGACCGGGCCTGGTCTTCATCAGCATCCTTGCCGGTGAAGTCCTTGAGGTTGGTCGTCGCGGCCATACGGATGCGCGGAATCGCAGCAGATCCAAAGTCGTAGGCAGTAGTGGAGGCTAGGTTAGCCTTGCTCACCTTGTCTGCGCCTGTACCATCTGACCCACCATGGTCGTCAAGACCGCCGACCGACTCCATATCACAGTCACTTGTCTTGCTTGGTCTACGCGGTCTTGCCGGTTGCGGCTTGCGCCTTCCCTTGCCGGTTGGTTTATCACTTCTAATAGGCTTATCCATAGATGTTACCGATTCCATATCCACATCTTTGCAAACATTGACACCTTGACAGGTAGACCGGTCTTGGACATGTGGGCGCATAGGTGGTCTAACCCGTTCTTCCATGAAACGTTGCATCATCGTCTCAAACATGGCTTGGACGTTGGCTGGCGTCATGGGAAACGTGTTGATACCCTCCTTTTGCGGAACTGAGGCCTGTGGGGCTTGCTGGAGCCCCGACTGGCAAGCATCTCCTTGCTGCCACATGACCCTTTTTTGTTCAGACCGGGCATGGTCCACCCCCATGGTCATCCGCTCGACACCGGTATCCAACTCTGATGAGCTGTTAGAAGCCGGTGGAGACTGGTAGATCGATTCATCATCGGAGCCAATTTCAACAAGCTCTGTGGAGGCTTCGGCGACCTTCATTGCCGTGGTGGGAGTTGGGCGGCAAACCGGCCCCACCAATGGCACCAAACGGTCGTGGAGGTCCGACATCGACGCCTCCAGTCTCCAAGCATTAAATTCAAACAATTTATTGACATCGGCGGGGTTCTGCATTTTAATGCCAACCTCCGCCAACATCGCCACCAAATTCTTGACGAGCAGTAATGGTCGATCACTATTGATCGGCTCGGTAGTGGGACCGAGAAGACGGTCGGGGATATGGAGGTCCAACACCCGAAAGACCTGGTTTTGGCGAACAAATCGCTTCAATTCAAAAACATAATACATCTTGTCCAGGTCTTGTTCGGTGATAGCCTCATCCCCGACCTTCGACTTTTCTTCGAAGTCGTCTTCGTCGGGTGGCATTCCCAGCCCTTTTCTGGGCACCTTGGGGACCTTGGGGACTTTAGGGAGGTAGACCGGATCGTTCCATTCAGCCTCCAAGTAATTTTCATCTTTTGGTTTTCCATCAATTTTTTCATTCATACGCATAGGATCAGGACCAAGGTCCTGATCCTTTCCGGAACTATAGCAAGACCTACTATAGTCCCGATCGGCTCCGGTGGGAGCCTTTTGGGGAGGAAAAAACTTATTAATCCCGATATGGTCCTCCACCAGGCCAGATCGGACATCGCCATCTTTATCAACAACGAGAACGTAAGGCGATAGCCTTTCCTTACGTCCTCTCCAGAACGACTCCATATTCAAATCATTCAAATCTTCGAATCCAACTTTTGATGGAATATCAGCACGGTGATATCCCTGGTTCAAATCCGGGCACGCGCACCATTGTGGTGGAGTCAAGTTAGAAATCGAAAACATTAGCATCGATAACCTGACTACCACCATCGTGCCCAGCCTTCCAACTTTCGGAGGGGGTACTCCGCGGACCACCACTCGAGATCTGGTCCGATCGTCCGCTGCAAGCAGACGACCGGTCGTCATCAGAACCCACTTGGTCCGATTGTTTAGTGTCCATCTCACCTTGTGTACCCGATGGAATGGGCTAGTTACACACTCGGTGGATCGGGATCGCAGATTTGATCGAAGCGGTCTTGAATATAGAAGACCGATCTGGGTAGGTATCTCTGGGGCTGAACTCTTCACCCCATACACAAGCAGACCAAAAACACTTCCAAGAGATAACTTCCAATAGGTCGATCGTCCAAACGATCAAGACCTGACCAATACGAAATAATAGAGGGTAGACCGACCGTTCCGTTCTAGCCCCTGACCAATACGAAATAAGACCAAAACCGGTCTAGTTTCCAACCAATATTAAAACAAGCCAATATGTCCGCGTAAAGACCCAATATGCTCGTGAAACTCCACAAACGATATCTCCACGCCAAGACCAATCCAGTGAATAGCACGTTCCAAACGTACTTGAGTTGAGGTGTTGAGATCGCCAAATCGTACTCCCGTCGAGGGACTTCCGGTGGGCCAAAGTGCGCGTGCGGCGCGTCCAGACCGGGTATAATGGGCGAGAGGGGATAATTCGACCCTCTGCCCCCAAACACTCCGCGGCGGGCGGAGGCGACTAGCGTACAAAAAGGGAAGAACGGCGACCCCTAGCTGTGATGTGAACCAAGACCAAAGAACTTCCACTTAGAAAAATCCTGCAACCAAAAGACTTCTACTTTTTTAGGCAAATCCACAACTAAAAAACTACTACCCTATAGTCCCTAAATGTACCCACACAAAAATATGTAAAATACCCAAAGTCGGGTGACTCACCAAAACTTGCGTTCTTGACACTTCTTGAGTCTGATAGGCTGAAAAGCCCCCCTTGTTTAAACCAATCCGAAATTAGACCAAATGTCTTGACGAAACTTGACCAGAAGTGTGCCAAATTTTGGGTACGCTTCTCCACATACTCAACCGTACTCCGACGAGATCAAACGTTGGGAGCATTTCGCCATTGGAAGTACTGACCGGCAAGAGGCCGGCAGTAAATGATATTGTGGTTTTCGGGTCCCCGTGCATGGTTTGGCGGGACCCGAAGAAAAAGACGCTGGCAAAACATGCCGAGCGCGCCCTAATTCTGGGCAAGAGTGATGAAACCAAGGGTTCAAGGTGCTGCTGATGAAGGACAGGATGGTCGTGGTGACGCGGCACGTCACCGCGATCGAGACACTCAGTGCAGAAACAAGTGAAAAAAACACCAAGATGTTGGAAGGTGAACGCATCCAAGAACTCGAGGAAATGGCCGAGTCGCGTTCAAGAAATGCTGTTTCAAATGCACGAAATAAAGGGCGCGGAAGTCAAGGAATACCGGAGGCTGCAGACGAGCCGAGGCGCGCCGAGAAACCAGTACAGGGCACGAGGAAGACCCGAAGGAAGACAAAGAAGACATTGAAGGGCCAAGAATATGAAGATTCAAGGGCCAAGAGGGTGACACCAAGTGTGGAAATTCCCGAAAAAATTACTGGAATAAATGAAAATGTGGAAGGCGCTTTATGCGAGTATGCAGTATGTGACCCCGGTTGTGAGCCAACAGGTGGCTCGATGATACTTACGGATCCGAAGAATTACCGTGAGGCGCACGGTGGCCCACAATCAAGCATGTGGAGACAGGCGGAAATGGAGGAGCTTAAGGCCCTCCAGGATTTGGAAACCTGGGATGTTGTTCGGCGCCCTGAGGGCAAGGTACCTCTCCCGACCAAATGGGTATATAAGAGGGAAGTATGTGCAAATGGTTCGGTAGAGAGGTTCAAGGCGAGGTTGGTCGCCAGGGGCAACAAGCCAGTTTTCGGGGACGATTATTTTTTTACATTTTCCACTGTTATGGAACTAAACAACGTAAAGTTGATTCTGGTTTTGGCGCAAGTGTGGGGGGTAGCGGCACGCCACGGCGATGTGCCTAGTGCCTACCCCAAAGCTAAGTCTGAAGAAGATGTGGAGATTTACTTACAGGTACCGCAAGGCATGGAAATCTCGGTGGATACTTTGCGAAATTTTGGTGTCGATTCTCAAAGGGAGCTTCCATTGAAGCTGAGACGAAACTTTTATGGTTTGAATCAGGCTGGGCGCCTATGGCACCAGTGATTATGTGAGACATTGAAGAAATTTAGTTTCACGCAGTGCGTGACCGATACGTGCATTTTTGTAAAGCACAAGGACGCCGAAACAGTGGTGGTCGGCGCATATGTGGATGACCTCCTGGTTACTGGAACCAGTGAGGGGATTGTGATGGAGTTTTTTGAAGATATGAATGTATTGTAGTTGAAAGATTTGGGGAGCGTTACGAAGTTCCTGGGGATACGGATTCAAGGTGATCCAAAGACTGGATACGTATTGGATCAGGAAAGAAAGATTAAAGAAATCCTCAAGACAAACAAGCTTGAGAAGATGAAGCCAGCCCGAACTCCGGTGCTGACGTTGGATGATGTGAAGGATTTTCAAGAATTATTATTGTTGCATCCAAAGGAGAATTTGCCGAGTGTGAAGCAGTTTCAGTCGCTTGTGGGCAGTTTGATATGGGTTGCTCAGTGCACGCGTCCTGACATTTCGTTCGCCGTGCACCGAGCCACGCGTAAGACTCATGCACCCACGCTGGGTGACTACGAGATTGCGAAGCGCATCTTGAAATACCTCAAGGGCACGATGGATTTAAAGCTGGTGCTAAAGCACGATGAAGATTTGCCCATGCCACTCCGGGTCATGGTCTACAGCGATGCAGATTTCGCTGCTGACAAGACCGATCGGAAGAGCGTTTCAGCTATGGTTGTTTTTATTAATGGGATTCTCGTAAGCTGGGCCTGCAGGAAGCAGAATGCAGTTGCGCTTTCGACTGCGGAAGCAGAATTTGTTGCGGCGGCAATGTCCGGCAAAGAAGTATTGGGTTTGCGACAACTGGTCGCTGAAATTAGGATGCACGCAAAAACGCCTCTGATGTTCAAGATGGATAACCAAGCCGCGATACAGCAGCTGGAGGATGAGGCAAGTGGATCAAGTTCCAAGCATGTCGATGTCAAGCTAAAATTTCTCAAGGATTATACGAGGAAGGGCCTTGTTGTGGACAACCACGTGCCAAGTGAGGATATGCTAGCTGACTTGCTGACAAAGGACTTAGGAGCGCAGCGGATCCAAGTGTTGCGTGCGGCGCTGGGCTTACAGTGATGGAGCTACAGCCTCCGATCTTCCAGGAGGAGTGTTGGAAGAGTGTATACCCATTTTGGAGTTTGCACTCTTCTGTATAGTGGAAGACCATTGGCTGTTGCAGGTAAGCCATACATTTTTTCATATAAAAAGCAGTTACAGTTTAAAGTTGCAGAAAGGACTGGATAGCGACTTAAGTAACTATACATAATATATTTCACTTTCCGTTTTGCATTATTAAGTACAGTGCCGGACTGAATCTTTGCAAGGGCTACGGCGCTACGCACACCATTCGACACCTTCCGCTGATCCTCCCACACTGAAACTTGGCCAGGTGGTGAGTATTGATCGCGTTAAGTGTTTGAAACCTTTTTTGTGCTATTTTAACACGTGGGAACTTACTTTACTCAGCTGATTAAAAGTGTGAAATTACATAACATTGAATAGATACAGAGGTGGTATAAGGCCAAGACTGACGACTGTACCTAAATATGGCCCCATATCACGAGATAATCCCGGAGTTGTTGGTCATTTTGGGGTCAATAAGTTGAGTATCCAGTCCTTGGATTTTAAAATACAGGGATGTGTACTGCTGCCCAATTGGTCTAAAATGCAGGGAGAGATAGTCTGTGATGCCACATATAATATGCGGGCGCAAGCTTTCTGGTGATAACTTCTAC
The DNA here is from genome assembly GCA_026184515.1 of Peronosclerospora sorghi. NCBI lineage: Eukaryota > Oomycota > Peronosporomycetes > Peronosporales > Peronosporaceae > Peronosclerospora > Peronosclerospora sorghi. Next base: position 45,085,350 of record CM047587.1, on the reverse strand, counting down.
AACACTTGGACCTTACTCTACTCCGACATTGGATTCTGTCCACTGCGGGACTCAATCTCCGTGTCCCTAGCGTCTTGTCTGAAGTTGTTGAGCGACCAACCCTGTGAAAGCCCAACCAAGGGCTTTCACAGGGTTGGTCGTTCAACAACTTCAGACAAGACGCTTTGCAGTCGCACCACAATGTCGAATTCTCGGCAGATGAAGTCCGCCTTTTATTTGTATGCAAATTAACTCCGAAGTAGTATTCGTTTTAATTAATAGCAATGTCAGGGATGTAATCCGATGACGGGGCTAACGCAGTCAATGTTGGCAAGTTACGTATCGTAAAACCATTTTTCCCAACGCCCTTTTTTCACAGTTGACGATCGACCAAACTAAGTTGCTTAGATCTTCGTTCCGATCCACAACCCGTCCGGAAGAACCTAGGCTGTTTCCATGGCGCTATCTAAATCAAAACTTTGCTCACTTCAGGCCTCGCCTTTATTCTGGCTTCCAACGTTCTCGGAAATTTTCATATGTGCTTTATGATCTTCAATAACCTTACGACAGTATCGCCGAGCATCTTCCCAATTTTTCATCGATGCCATTGGAAGAAAGTGTACTTTGATCGATTTTACCATAGCAAACGTCCAGTATTCGATACAATGCTAATAATTCGTCAGTATTGTTACGAATATTGGATTTTTGCTTTATATAGCTTACTTCGTCGCTTTTAATGTTTAGTTTCTGAATTTGACTGGCGAGTATATATATACCATCATGGTCTTGTACAAAGGCAGCAGAAATTGCCCACATATTTGCAGAGATGTTCACCACCGAAACTTTATCCGGATGCTGTAGCAATTTTGCTTTCAGTAAGAAACCACAGCTCGAGCCATAATCTCTTTCAATCTGAAATGGATCAAATCAGTTGATCGATCGGTCGAATTAATCGGCGAAGTTACTGCCAATCTTGTTTTCGGAGTATATGTTAATCATCCCCTTAGATCATTTCATATATTGCAAGGTCTTCTATAATCGTTAAAATATTCAAACTTCTCATAAAGGATTGGATAGCTTCAGAGATCTCGGGAAGGCTAAATTTTGTGCGATCCAAATCTTTGACGTTTGCTTCCAAACCACCGATCGACATATTAAGACCCAAATTGTCAACTATAGACTTTCTCTAGAAGCTTTTGACCGCGCCGATCGACAAATTTCAGCGTTAAGAATTATCGATCAATTGTTCTACTTTCTCGCAAAATGAGAACCAAATGTCTAGATTTCATCGATGTAAGAGCACCTTCCCAAGACGGATGTTTTCGTTTTTTTTATCTAAGGCCTCCAACATGTCCGTAATCGGGGGAATTAGATAAAGCATCAACTTGGAGAGAACATGTAGTTACTGCACAACCGTATATCACACGCCATTATTCTTGATAATATTATCAAATCAACGAAGCTCAGGGGAGGTAGAATGCTACATGCGTTTGGTAGTTATTTGCCCTTCGATCAGTTCGGACAATTTTTCACGGTACTAGGATCTACGTGGCGACAGCACTGAGCGATCGGCTTGAATTTCCTACATCAATGTAATCTAATGTTTTGGGCAGTAGGGAAAAGTGCATTACCTTGCCCGATCAGCAAATGGCGCCTATTCCATATTATCTACTCAAGGATATCTATTCCTGGGACGAGTCGACCTCCTGGTTGCCGACGGGTCGATATTTTATTCTAAAATTCAGGCGGGCTGGGCGTTATTCCGGGTAGCACTGACATCTGGTTCTCGATATTGTCGATAATCTGGTCGCCCCCGTCATGGATTTATACCTCCTTTCACTTCCGCTGACTTATTCTGCTCATCTATATTTTTACAGTACCTGCATCCTGCCCGGTGTTAGCTGCCTTTTGACCGACATCTGCTGGGGGTCTCTGGATATCCTGTGACTCTTCTTATTCGCCACCCGCGGATTCCCATTCATCTTCCAGGATTATCAGCTCCATCATCGGTTTGCTTGTGTTCTAAGAAGCTGTTTTCATCTCTACAGAATTTTTTATCTGTCTGTTGTGCTGTATGATCCTCCAGGGACGTTGACCTGTGGGTCCTGGTTCATGCCATTTTTTATTTGTATGTTATTGATACGCATTTTGTGCGTTTGGGAGAATTAATGACGATTCCGGTTGGCAGGTTGTAGCAAACGTGGTTTGACGTACACGTGATTGTTGTGATTCACTTTGGAGAAATACGGGTACATTCGATAGTTAAGGATACAAACCACTTGGAATTGGTGAGGGACGAATCAGTCTTTATGCTGCACGAATATACTGTTAAAGCGATGTGGTAGGTGGAGGGCAAAGTTCTCCAATATAACTGTTAAATAACGGTGATATGGTGAATGGCAGAATTTAGAGTATCAGTCGACCACCACCATGGCCCGTGACGAGGGGTCAAGATAGAAAGAAAGCTATCAAGAAAACGGAGTACAAATACCAAGATTGGATTTGGAGTTAGTCGAGAGGGGTAACAGTTCCATTCGACGGGTTAGATGATTACCGACAGACACCATAAAATCCATCGCTATAATACTTCTTCCGGGTCAGTTGTCAAACCATCCATTGAATAGTAAAAAAACGGAGATTCTGCATGATACTTTGGTCATATGGAGCTATACCACGGTCGGTCTTGGTATATATGAATGGGATAGTTGCTGGATGGAATTGCACAAAGCAAAGTTCAATACTGGTGAGGTGGAACCCGTGGCTGTCGCAGTCGGTGGTAAAGAAGTTCTTGGTTTGCAAGAAATGTTTCACGCATTTGGATTGAAAAAAGGACACCTCTCGTCTTGAGAATTGATAAACCAGCGGCAATTAGGCAATTGGAGAATGAAAGTAGTGCGTCAAGCACAAAGCACGTGGATGTGAACTGAAGTTCATCATTACGTTAGGAAGGTATTATGAAATCAGTTTTCGCGACAAGGAAGAATTGTAGCAGACCATTTTTGCTCCATTGAATGCGTCGCATATTTCACTATTGCGAACTCAAATAGGCTTGATGTTAAAATCCCGGGGAATGTATGAAGCTTTGTATATAATAATCTGGAATTAAATTTCTGTTTTTAGATTTTGATTTTATGTGAAAAACTTTGCTTTTTAGTTAAAGCTAAGGGCGCGCATTGCCTACATGCCCGTTTCGATATGAAAAGGGATGGTCACATAATCGTCAAGGTTGCAAGCCACGAAGGGGTGATGTGTTACTGACACAAGTGTTGAAATTCTTCAGCGTCCATCCTTGCGTAGATAGTTAAAACCCGTGACGTAGATGTAAAGTAATACCTTTGATATACTAAAATCGTCTTAAGTAAATATTACAACAACCAAAAATCCGTTGAGCGTGAAAATTACACCCGTAGACAGTTCGCAGATAGTAGAAGAGGCTAACCAAACCAGAGAATCAATCAATGGAATATGTATTGAGAAGTGATAAGCTAGCCTAACATGTAAGATGCATAAGGTGTTGAAGTTATAGCAAACGTCCATCTGATATGTACTCTTCACCACTTATGAAAATGGCTTCGTATAATTCGAACAATCTATATAATAACAGAATTCATGTCGTCATCCGTCGATGCACGTCCCCGTACCTAATCGAATATCTCGACCTATGTATCGAATTCGATTAAGTACGCGATTCCGTACCTAATCGAAGTCGAACTGTACTATCCATCGGACCTAACTAAAATCGATTTTATAATTGGTTACCAATAGCGCTTTTACAGTTGAGTAAAAAACTATTCCATTTTATCATTGGTTATAAATAGCGCTTTTACATCTTCTACCTATAAAAAAGTTTTCCGTCCGTATCCCGGTCACGTGACCTGCCGCTGCCCCGTCGGTACTACGGGTACCTACACTTTCCGTCTTTTCGTCAGTGCGACGCTCCTAGGCAAGACTAGCTACTGTTTTCAGTATATATACTATTTGAAACACACTTTCTTACTGCTCAGTGCTTGAACGGCTGCCGTGGTTGTTGAGTTCAAGTGTCCTTGAATGGGGAAGAACCGTCACAGGCAGAAACGACGTTCAGCTCGAAAAGGTGCACATTAAGAAGCGGACAATGCAAACGGAGGAAAAGGGATACAGCTTACGCAAGCAGCACTACGAGCAGCAAAACCTGAAGTGATGAATGTGTAGTCTTAACACAATAGCACCCGCCGATTGAAGGCCGGCTGAACAGAATGTACCAAGAGCGCGGCGTTGATTCGACGGGACTGAGCAGAGGCTTCGGCTAAAACTCAGTCAAATGTAAGCTTGATGCAGTGCAATGCGTTGCACTGGATTGAGGAACGCGTAACAGGATCTTCTCTGTGCGCGCTCAAGTTTCTCAGCTTTCTGCAGTTGTGGGAATGTTAAACTACCACCGATAGCTCCACCGTAATCAATGTTGCGTCGTTTTCTTGAAGACCAAACTTGGCGGGCAAAAACTTTCGTGAACATACAATAATTCCTTTGCTTGGACATTAGGTGGTGAAGAAATATGGCACAAGTGGCATTTAAAACATCGGGGAGCTAGACCATCTAAAACGGTAGCCTCCTGCTTGGCACTCAGAATGCGGCCACATTTTAACAGATCTATATACATAACTCTTAAATACAAGTCGATGGATATCTTGCGCTTGCAGACCAGCTTAATCCGACATCCTGGACGAAATACAGCAGATGCTCCAAGAGACACTCGAGTATACGAAGGGCACGGTGAAGACAACTTGCCGAGCCTGCAGCGCCAGTATCGTTACGTTTGATTTCATTGCGAGAAAAACATGCGCACCACTTTCATTAGCCGTTGGAGTGTTATAGTGGCGGGATTATCCTCCCAATTCGTTTCGTTGGTACAAAGTGTTAACTCACATGAGTTATTTTTTATTAAAAAATAATTATTATACGAATATATTAGAACAATATTCAAAAATTCTAATTAATTCAAACACAATTATTAAAAATCACTCCAAATTCTTCTATAAAACATTTAGGATTAACTTTTCAAACTTTAATAAATATTATTTTAGGAAAACATTCTTTTTGTAAAGATTAAAAAAAAGCAAAAAAAAGCATACCTAAATAACCTAAAACATCTTTTCATGCAAAAAAGGAAGAAATTTGACTAGTAATACCAGAAGCAGGTAAAATTAAAACATAAAAAGTACAAGAATTTTTTGAAAGATACTTATTTTATTATCTTTTTCTGATAATTTTCGTAAAATATTTCTTAATTGATATTCATGAGTACAGCCATAAAAATGTCTAAATTGTTGTTTTTCAAATAATTTTTTTGAAAAAAAATGTTGAGGTTTTTCAGGCTTTATTTCTTTTTTATATCTTAATTTTTTAATGAGGAGGTTACGAACGCAATCGCGACGGGGGTCTCAAACAGGCTCCACGTGAATAGATGGCCGCCGCATCGACTAGCACTGTAAGTTGGCTCTCCAATCATGCTCCTGAGGAATCTGGATGCATCCAACGGGCTTTGCAACGGAACGCGGACCATTTTCCGGCGGTGTGATTGAGGCTGAAGTCTTTACGGGTGATCGTGTAGGGTACATTTGCTTTATCCGGCGCATTGCATTAACAACCGAGCAATCCGGCCTGTCATACACGGTTCGTCGGAAGCGGCTCCCTGTGCGCTTGGCCTATTCGATGACGATAAACAAGTCACAGGTACAGACGCTGCACAAGGTTTGTATATGTCTCACAAGGGACGTGCTCTCAGCCAGTTGTAGGTCGCTCGACAGCACCGGAGAACATCTCCGTTCTTTTGAAAGCTAGGCCTACGAGTAATGCGCAACGTTGTTTATGACGAAGCACTACTATGAATGAGGTTGCAAAATCTCGCAATGATGGGAGCAGTCAATGTCCAAGATTGCACACGCGATCGTTGACAGCAAAAAACCTTTTTTTTATTCAAAGTAAATGTAGATATACTGTAGTTTAAATAAAATTTCAATGAAACAGTTCGGCGGAACGACGGGTACAATCCCCTAGTCTATATAATAACAGAATTCATGTCGTCATCGATGATTCCTTACCTAGCGAATATCTTAATCTATGTATCGAATTCGATTAAATACGCGATACCGTATCTAATCAAAGAGAATATCTTAATATGTGTATCGAATTCAATTCAATACGCGATCCCGTACCTAATCAAAGTCGAACTGTATTATAAGTTGGACCTAAATTAATTCGATTTTATAATTGGTTGCAAATAGCACTTTTACGGTGAAGTTAAAAAATATTCGACTTAATTATTGGTTAGAAATAGAGCTTCTACATCTTCTTCCTATATAAAAGTTTTCTGTCCGTATCCCAATCACGTGACCTGCCCGTACCCCGTCGGTACTACACGGCTCACCCATTTTGAGCTCCCTTTGGTGTGGAGTCCACGCTAAAATAGACAAGCACATAAATAGTAGACCCTGTGAGATATTAGAGATATTAGAGAACATCTCCACTTAATCGGGTAGGTGTAAGCCATGTCAAGCGCGTGCTATAAAGGTAAATTCAGGTGACCCTAAAATTCTGGTCAGCCCTAAGTTAGTAAAAATAGGTATAACAAAACGTAAAAAAATATATTAATATATAGAGATAACGTCTAATATGCCCCTGTTTTGGCCCAAAAATTCTAAAATGCCCCTGTTTTCGCGGTGCCTTCCAATCGCTAAATTTAAGGCGACTTTTTAATGAAACATTAGCTTGCCAATCATCTCTAAGTTTGAATGTAGGTATTGCAGGGGCATATTAGACGTTATCTCTAGAATTTTTGGGCCAAAACTGGGGCATATTAGACGTTATCTCATATTTAATAAACTCCAGCGAAACATTGAGGGAAATTCGAACAAAATTTTGCATGATGATAAAGTATCGCAAGTGTAACCTCAACAGCTCAATCAGAGGATGAGATATCGAGGACGAACTGCTGGATAAAAACAATACCGATAATGAGCTGGTTCAGGCTCCTCTCTATAGAAGACGTTTTCACAACGGGATCGGTGTTAATGCAGAATACTTTAGTCTCGTGCCCGGTAAATACAACCAAACCGGTGGCAGACCCTGTACTTCGGAGCACACAGCTCCGCAACAGCATCTGCTTTGCAGTAACTGGCATGCGCACGCACACAATATCATCTCCAGTCGCTTCTGCCTGCAACAGATCGGTATTAAACTGCTCAGCAGTCACAACCTGGGACGGGTGACTGGCAGGATTCACGTCAATATTTTGTATTCCAAACTTTTTAGCGTGCCGTGGGTCCATGACCAGCGAAAAAGTGCCCTCAAAAATGGTAATTCGATTGTTTGGCTGCTCGCACATCCTCGCAGCTCGTTTTGTCCAGCACCATCGATCGTGCAACTCTTGCCGCTCGATCCTCGACAAAATACGGCCAATAGTGGAATTGCTGTACGGATTTTTAGATTTGTTTCACCGTCCAGCGATTTTGTTTCGATGAAAGCCATGTTAGTCGCATCTGTCTGCACCTGTGTTAGCGATTCGTGAGCCCTGCTTTCTTGATCAGCAGTGACAGCCTCTGAACTATCGTGATTGTAACACTTTCCACCCTCCAAGAAATTTATGGGTCGACCATTTTTTTGGTCTGCTGTCATTGGAGCTTATACCTGCTGTTCTGTACTGCTATCGCTGTCATGTTTCAGCGCTTCAACAGATAGTAAGAACAAGTCGGTCATGATAGTCTCACCATTCATCACCTTAACAATATCACCAACACGTAACTCTCCGCATTCTCTCTGCTGCCAACTTCCCAATGGAGTAAGCGTCAATACCAGTCGGCTTTTAGCCACATGATCTCCTCGATGACATTCTCGGTCTTCCAAGGCCTCTTTATGGCAATAGAATTGTCAGGATGCCACTCGTATTACTCACTTCTCGAAACGTCTGCAGCATAGCAATAAACAGGAAATATACGTTTGAAGGACGTTTCAATTGCGCCAGCAACACACGCGGTCCAAAATTCCAATCGCAGTACTTGGCGCTGATTACGACATTATAAATAAAAGCTGACGGCGGCTCCATTACTTCTTCTTGCGCCCTTTTATCGCCACCGAAGAATAGCCACGACGATAGCCCACGTTTGCCCAAAAGACTCGCTTCGCACTTCTTGTGGCGACGACGACGCTGTGTTTCATTTGCTCGTGTTTGAAGCATTTTTCGGTCCACATTAATGACACGCAAGTTTTGACTTGATAACTCGGACGACGCAGAGCTCGCGCAAGACCTCACATCGACCTGAGTCCGCATCTTAATACACGTTATCGTTATGCGTGGGCCATGGAGGGTAGGTATTCCATTTATGGACTTGATAGATGTAAGAGATAACGTCTAATATCTAATATGCCCCTGTAATACCGACATTCAAACTTAGAGATGATTGGCAAGCTAATGTTTCATTAAATAGTCGCCTTAAATTTAGCGAGTGGAGGGCACCGCGAAAACAGGGGCATTTTAGAATTTTTGGGCCAAAACAGGGGCATATTAGACGTTATCTCTAATATATATAATGGGCTAGCTGATTTAATTTTGAATTTAAATCCACAAATTAAATATATAAATTGATTATAAGAATTTATAAGCAAAATTTTCTTTGGAACAATCTAAATGTTCCAGCTAGAACAATGATATTTCAACCTTGAATATCGTTGGCTCTTGTATGATGGACTCCAGTTACAGAAAACGCCCCCCCTAGTCATACCCCGATTCCCCCGATGGCGAGTTTTCTTATACAGTAGAACCTGTCTAAAATAATACCCTTGAGACAACCCCTGGCCGATCAATTTAAGAAGGTTATCAATTTACGGAGTACTATGACATCTGACGCTTCGTATGCTTGCCGTACCCGTCCACAACACCGAGAGACCACAACCATCAACCAGACAGCCCACACGCAACTCCCTCCGCTCAACATGCCGCTACAGGGAGAAAAGCACACCACAATGTCGGATAAGATCCGCATTGACCTTTGCAAGCATCACGCTGCAAATCCAAATCTGACGCAGAAAGAGTCAGTTGGCTTCAACAAAAGCATGATGTCAAGGTCAGCGAAGGCACCGTCTCCAAAGCGCTCAAACGGTCGGCAGAGCTGCTCAAGCTTGACCCAGAGATAGCAAACCAGAACAGCAAACGCCAGCGGGTGGTCAAGTATTCAATGATGGAGACGCACTCGTCGCTTGGTTGTAGATCCATTAAGACCGTGTCAACCTCAGCGGCGATCTCGTATGTGAAGCCGCCCAGCAGATGCTCGACAAGCTCTATCCCGACAATGATCGCAATTTCAAGTTTTCCAATGGCTTTCTCGAGGCATTCAAGAAGTGCCATAACATCCTCTCACACCGGCGGTTTGGAGAGAGTGGCAGCCTGAACTAGCAGGTCATCGATGAAAGCCTTCCACGCCTTCGTGAAGCTCTTGATAAGTACGAGTGGAAGGAAATCTACAAACATGGACGAGACTGGCCTTTTCTTCCGGATTCAGGTAAGCTTTACGTTCTTCCTTATTTTGATGATTGTTCAATCACAGATTTTAACACGGCAAACTTCAGGTGGACAATTCCCTTGCCACGAGGCATCTGGAGACTCGGAAGCAGAATAAGGAGCGGATCGCTGTGCAGTCTGCAGCAACGGTAACGGTAGCGACAAGCTTCCACTTTGTATCATCGGAAAGTTCGCCAATCCGAGGTGCTTCAAGAATGTCAACCGTTAAAATCTTGGTTGCACCTACCGGAACAATTCGAAAGCTTGGATGACGCAACTGATTTTCTTGAAGTGGCTTCGGGACTTTGAGCGGCGGATGGCTAACCGAAAGGTTCTGTTGGTTCTCGACAACTGCAGCGCTCACGTTCCGGTTGATGAGCTTTTAGAACGAATCACACTTCGCAACACAACATTCCATTACCTGTCACCAAATACAACCTGAAAGATTCAACCTTGCGACCAGGAATCATCCGCAACTTCAAGGCGTACTACCGTCGCAGCTTTAACCGCCTGCTTCTGCCGCGTCTGGATGACAAGGTTGAGCAGCCGGAGAAAATTGATGTGCTTCAAGCCATTAAGATGGAAGTGCCGGCTTGGTCTACAGATGTCAAGCGCACAACAATCCACAACTGCTTCCGCCATTGCAATATTCGGTCGGAGCCAACCAACGCCAACCCAGTTGACGAGAACGAGCTCCTGGACCAGGCTGTTGTGAAAGAACTGGTGTCGCAGATTCGCCAGTTTCGTTATTCCAACCCAATGGACACCCGCCACCTGCTGAACTACCCGGCAGAAGACCAGGTTGCATATGTCCCGGATGTCGACGATGTTGCCAATGACCAGCTCGGAGCTTCATCAGATGACGGAGGCGACGCTGACGACGACAGTGAGGAGCGTCCGAGAGTCAGTCCCATCAAGGCTCAAAAATTTTTCACTTCTGTTCGGGATGCAACAGGAAGCAGATTGGGACCGCTGATTTCAATTAATAATTGAGCTACGGACGAATATTAATTCACGTATGGGCCCGAGCGTGGGACCGGCTGATCTGATTAATTAATGGAGGTTATTAATTTGGGAGGATTATTTTAGACAGGTTCTACTGTATCGATCAAACATCGGCGATCTTTTTCACTCAGCTAATGATATCCAGTTATTTCGAGAGCTTTTTGCCAATCTTTTTGTACGAAGGACATTCCACGTATGCCGATACGTTACAGTATCTCTCAATGGTCCTTGCTTAAGGTAGTACAACGCTTTACTGTCTGGTTTGAGTTTGTCTAGCCCAAGTTCTAGCCCATATTCATAATTTCTACTGAGCTGGTAGAATGCTAAGCGAATTTAATTCTTATCTACAAAGGAATTTCTTCGTAAGGGCTCCAATAGTCTAGACGAAAAGCTATCATGATGCAGTCTTCCAGCAACTTGTCTATCTTCGCCACATCTCAAAGCTCACTCTGCTCAGAACGATGATAAAGAGGTAAATTCGAGTGGACCAACTGGCCAATGCATCGCTACTTACCTCGTACTCCCTCCGCCATTGGTTTTGACCGAATAGATCAGATTTGGAAACTGAATCGTCCACTTCGGAAAGAAAGTATCTCCCGCGACAATCGTTTCCTGTACCCTTGAAACGTAGCATGATTCAGCAATGTTTGCAGCCATTGCTTCCTTGTACAAGCTTTCACCGCCACCAATGTATACTCGACTACAGTCCTGATACCGTGGATCCGAGTCGGCCATTTCAAGCGCCTGTCGAAGTGTTCGAGCTATCTGCACACCCGACTGATGCCCACAAGATGCTCGAACCTTTGGTTGCTCTAGCGTTGAGGAAACAACGATCGTCTGGCGATTAGGAATGGGCGCCGTAAACTCCTCGAACGATCGCCGGCCAACAATCAGCACTTGGTTTTTCGTAACCGAGCTGAAAAAAGCCCAGTCGGCTGGAAGATTCCAAGGTAGCGTTCCTCCTTTGCCAATGACGCGGTTTAAGGAGCACGCGACGATAAGAGACACCGGCAGTCGCCGTCTTGGTCCCATGAAAATGGTACACGATCGGACGGAGGCTAAAATATTCATACAACTTATCAGGTTAATGCATGCGTACCATCTGTTCCGACACGTGCTATAGATCGGTGCCCTCTTTCTCGTAGTATAATACAATCATGCTACAAAGCTTACTACTACTACTACTAGCGTGCCCTTCCTTACCTGGAATTCAATACTCGTTGCTGTTGCTGTTGTTGCTGGTTTGTTACAGACCCAGTTGCCGGCATCGGGTGGTGCATGGGCGCAAGTTGCTGTTGCTCCACAAGCAGCACTTCCGGCCGCATGGCAGTGGAAACGGGGGCGGCCACAGGACTCGCACTTTTGCGCGGTTGGGATTGTGCCTGCGCTTGAGACTCGGCTATGCATCCCGACACGAGTCGTGAGGATTCGTCTGGTCGCAACGGCTCCGATCTCAAGATCGTCGAGGTGGGAGGGGGAGGTAAGAGATTCAGGCGGGAGGGGCCCGCCGTGGACGACGATTTACAATTGAGTCCCGTTGGAAACATGCCCATGGACAGGGGCAGGACGGCAAGATTCTCGCCACCAGAGGATCGAAGCGGGGCTGGTGGAGCACTCGAGACCGACGTGGCCAGTGGTTTGGCCACGGTCGGCGGGTACGGAATGGCTTCCAGTAACCGTTTCGTGAGCTGCACCGAGGGGAGATCTTTGTTGACAAGGTACACAAACTTGAGATCTTGAAATCGTTCCGACGTGGGGTAGATTAACGAGCGCAATACATGCGCCGAATCGCGGGTCAGCATCCCTTCTTCTTCTAGCCGACAAAAGCGAAGATACATCTCCTTCCGAATGCTGAAGTGCAGGTCCACAAACGAGTTCATTTGGATGCGATCGCGCGTGAGCGGCGACTGGTTCGTGTCGGGAGGAGCCGGATTGCCAGATATACCAGAAGCAATCGATCGCCCGGGCGACGCAGCAGCATTTAATGGGCATGGAGAAGCATCCATTCGGGCACGTTTGCTTGTACTCGTATGAAGACCTCGGTGAAGCGGGCGTTTCTCGCGCTTGGGTTTTACGAATGCAACGCTGTCATCGATCTCCTGCGATGCGACTTCCCGTAGAATATCAAACGCGCTCAGGCCCCGCCCGCCAGCACCAACGTAGCCATGCTTTGCTTTTCGTGCTTTATGTAGTTTCGACAGAGTCGTGGGTACATACTTGTGCTCTGTCGGCGCAATCTTGCCATTGGAGACTGGACGGGGATACAAAAAATGCGTCCCATTGTTTTGCTCCATCTTCACGTACACCTGAAAATTGGTCGGCACTCCTGCCATCGCTGGATAGGTCGCAGCCTCACAACTTTTATCCTGGCTGTCTACGGGGTTCAGTACAGAGAGGGAGGTCACCGTAGGCTTGAACGTCGTCATGGGTGTATCAGTTGCCGACGGACTATTCAAAAGCGACATGACACTGTTGCACGACGAAGGCCGACTCGATTGCTCTGCAGCAACTGGTTCCGATGTTTTCAGCTTCTTCTCAAGCTTCTCTGCATTCGAGACGCTCAAATTGGCCTTGTTGCTCGCACCAATCTTAGCGGCTGCTGCCTTCGAAGGCGAACTGTGTGCCTCAGCGGCTACCTTGATCGTGTGCTCGGGAGAAGCATGCATCATTGCCGAAGCGTTTACAGCCGCAGCAGCATTGACATTTACGGCCGGTGCTTTCAATACTTCGGCTTTCACTTGAACACTACCTTCAACCGTTGCTACATGCACACTCGACGTGCTCGTTTTTGATTCTGACAGCGCCGCGACCTGTTTCGAAGCAGCTGCAACATCCTTGGACGTCACCAGCACGGCAAAGTCCGAGCTTGGCACAGTCTTTGCCACGCTTTTCACATTTATTTCACTTGCACACTTCTTTGTTTGCAAACCCGATTCAGAACCTTCCGACGCATCCTGCTTCCGTTTACTCAGGCTCTTTGTGCTTTTGCCTCCATCCGCTTTATAAGCTCTGTCGTTTCCCTTGGTTTTTTCCATGTCTTCATCCTCCTCGTCCACAATCATAACCGCTTTACTCGGTTTCTTTGTCTTCGTAACGGCCACATGGACTGGTTCGCTTTCTTTCGGTGACGTGGTTTTCTTCGTGGCTTTGGCAATCGCATTACTCGTGGAAATATACGCTGCCTTTGCCTTCAACACTGTTCGACTGCCATTATGGAACGCACGCGCATCATCGATACATCGCGGACACACATAGGTCGAATCTTTCCATCTTCCCGAGCTTTTAATCGGCGGGAGACAACCAATATGGAACCAATTATTGCAGCAGTCACAGGCCAGACTTTCATTAATGTGTTCGTCATCCATCGCATACCAATCATCAAATGATTTGCTCCACCGGGTAAAGTGAATCTTAATGCGCTCGCCTTTCGTATCCACTTCAGTAATCAGAGCGTTATACAGCACCTCATCATTGTCCACGAGCACCGCCTGGTTGACTTTAAACCCCGTCACAACTTTGACGTCCTCTGATTCCTTGCCTGTCGAGGAAAAAGGGAGTCGGCAACTCCCACATCGCGACCCCACGTCCTCCTCTTCACTCGCTCCACTTTTCGACTTGTCCCCATCCGTGTCGTGGCTTTCACTCTGCTCGGCTTCACATCTGTGGCAACAGAAACCGTTGGGATTGCCCACGGCTTCATTCCGTAGCTTGGCGCACTTGGCGTGAAACCCCTTGCCACACCACTCGCAGAAATGGTCGCAACTCAATCGCGCGCACTGGACACAGGGCCGTTGCGACCGTCGAAACGCGACAAAGTCACAGATCTGACAGCCCGTGGACGCCACGCTTTTCTTGGTCGCGGGCCACGCTTTCGCGACGCCATCCAGCAACAGGTTGTTGCCGCACTGCTCACACTCGCGATGCCCAGGCGTGGACGAAGCACTCGAGGACGACGACGAGGCGTGGGCGGGACTACTTCCACTCGTACTGATCCCGCCGGCCTTTTTCCGCCGCTTTTGCTGTGCGCCGCCCGCCTTCGCCTTTGGAGTGCGCCCCATCCAGCTGCTCTCGCTCTCTCGTCACCTTGGTGGTTTTCCGAAGTGCTTGAAATCTTCCCTGAACCGCGGACGAGGGAGGTGGGAAGCCCTTTTTCTGGGATGCAACAACCTTCGCGCGACCATCACCCAGATTTTGTGACCTGAGACATCTCAGGCAAAAAATGTGGCACAAAACCGACGACGCGACGACGACGGGCCATGCTGGAGCTGTTTTTCCAGAAGGCAAACACTGGCAACGTACTGCGGTTATACCGGTATGGACTTGTACGACTTTTAGCACCCGGTGTGAAAAATGCCCTTGCGTAGTACCTGTATCCTTTTATAACCAACAGGTTGCGGTTTAAGGGCGTTTACTTTCATTCTGCGACTAACATTAAGAAACTGTTTTAAACATGTAGCCGTATGTCCCGACGGAAGCGCAGAGGGTGGAAGCATGCATTGTCCCCTCAAGGTTGATGTTGGTGAAACCATGCGGATCATTACTGCAGTCCATTTCGTCATTTCGCCCAAGTTACATATGATTATGCGTGGTACTATACTAGGAACGGCTACTACCCATGAACTCGGTAAGTACAATATTGAATGAAATTAATGTATGAAACGCACTGTTAAATCAAATAGCACATTAGTATTGAATTTTCCATGTCTTGTTTAAGTAGGCCTAAATAGGAAAATTAGGTACAGTAACCTTTATTTAGTATATGGATTACTATCAAAATAAATTTACATTTGTTTGCGCGCTTACATTACATTATATTTGGGGGGCGCTGCCAGAGTGTGGTCCACACAAATCCGTGGTGTTTCGCACACACACCCATGTCGTCACGCATTTGCCGCGTAGACGTACGATGATGTATCCGGCCGTCGGCATGAACCCCTCGTATCCGTCCCATGGTCCTCCCCCGGGTGGGATGCCACACCCCCCGGGGGGTCTCCCCGGCGCCCCGCGCCCCGCAGGCGGGAGCAACCCGAGCTACTTTACCGACAAGAAGAAGGGCGAAGTGAACGAGCTCAAGAATGTCCGTACAAATTTGCACCCTGCCTTTGAATATGTTGACCTAACTCGTACGATGGTCATTTCTAGCTCCTACGTGAAGTAACAGTCGAGAAGGATGTCAAGCGCAAGCGCGAGATCATCAAGAAGGTCATTGCGTACATGACGCTCGGGATCGACGTGTCGCGCCTCTTTAGTGAAATGGTCTTGTGCGTCGACACAAAAGACCTCATTTCAAAGAAAATGGTCTACCTCTACCTCACCAACTATGCGCAGAAAAACTCCGAGCTCGCGATCATGTGCATCAACACGCTCCTGAACGACTGCCGGAACGAGGACCCGATGGTCCGAGGCCTCGCACTCCGCTCGCTCTGCTCGCTCCGGCTTGACTCGATCCTCGAGTACATTCACGACCCGCTCCAGGCGTCGCTCACGGACACGAGCGCGTACGTCCGAAAGACGGGCGTGATTGGGATCTTGAAAGTCTACTCGCTCAATCCTGAGCTCATTAAGGAGAGCGACATGATTGATACGCTGTACAATATGATTCGCGACCGGGACCCGCAAGTCGTGTCCAACTGTCTCGTTGCGCTCAATGAGATCATGGCCGACGAAGGTGGCATTGCCATTAATCAACCCATTGTCATGCACTTGCTCAGTCGCATCTCCGATTTCAACGAGTGGGGGCAGTGCAATATCTTGCAGATCGTGGCCAAGTACAAGCCCACGGGGCCCGACGAAGTGTTTACGATCATGAATACGCTCGAGCAGTGTCTCCGTGTCT
Organism: Peronosclerospora sorghi; assembly: GCA_026184515.1. Classification (NCBI taxonomy): domain Eukaryota; phylum Oomycota; class Peronosporomycetes; order Peronosporales; family Peronosporaceae; genus Peronosclerospora; species Peronosclerospora sorghi. The sequence goes on along the minus strand of CM047587.1, from coordinate 45,068,998 downwards.
CGAGCAGTGCCGTCGTGCTCGGCACGGCCAAGTGCTTTTTCAACCTCACGCAGACGCGCGGCATGGAGCAGATCCAAGACCAAGTGTTTGAGCGTATGCGGCAGCCGCTGCTCACGTTAATGGCCGGTGGGAGTCACGAGATTAACTATTGTGTGCTCCATCACATTCTACTCCTCGTGGGGAAGAAACCGCACGTGTTTAGCCGCGACTATCGCCAGTTTTACAATCGATACAATGAACCGACGCACGTGAAATACGTCAAGATTGACATCTTGGCGCTCGTGGCCGATGGCGCCAACGTCGCGGACATTATCACCGAGTTGAGTGAGTACGTGACGGACGTGGACCAGGAACTCGCGCGTCGCGCGATTCACGCGATTGCCGACATTGCCGTGAGCCCAAATCTCTCGGTGAATACGATGCCGCCACAAGGCAATGTACCCGAGGCGTACGGCCAGCACGCCGCCGAGCAACTTGTGGGGCAGATGCAAGATCACATTATGGATACGATGGTGGATTTTCTCGAGCTCGACCTGAGCTACGTACGGGATGAAAGCCTCGTGGTCATGAAAGATCTCTTGCGCAAGTACCCGGAAAAGCGTCACGACGTGCTCCCAGTCTTACCGCGCATCATGGCTGCGGTCGAGCAACCTTCGGCCAAGGCCGCCGTCGTGTGGATGCTGGGCGAGTTTGGGCACGATCTTCGTCGCGCCCCGTACGTGTTGGAAAAACTCGTTGACAGTTTTCGGGACGAAGCGGCGTCGTCCGTGCTGCTCGAGCTCCTGGCGGCGACCATGAAGCTCTTTTTCAAGCGTCCTCCCGAAGTGCAAAGTATGCTGGGCCGACTGCTGGAAATGGCCATTAACGAGTCGAATCACCAGGACGTACGGGACCGTGCGCTGCTCTATTACCGTCTCCTGTTGCAACAACCGACGGACCAGGCCGCCGCGATCGTGGCGCAGTTTCGCACCGACGAGACGGTCAGTGTGTTTGCCGAGTCTATTGAGACGGACTTGATGGACAAGTTGTTTCAAGAGTTTAATTCGCTTGCGGTCGTGTATAACAAACCGAGCGAGCTCTTTGTCTCGGCGTCGTACCTTGCGGGAACCATCTCGCCACTGGAAGAAGAGGAAGCACCAGGTGAAGACCAAGCCAATGGAACGTATGACCATCGCGCGCCGCAACCGCCGCAACAGCCGCAGCAGCAACCTCAGAACCAGCACCAGCAACAACAACGCAAGACTGCCACGCCGCCGCCACCCGCTGCACCAAGTATGGACTTACTGGACATGGACTTTGGCTCGACGTCGAGTGGCCCTGTGCCCCCCGTGGCAGGAGCGCCCACTTTATCGCTCCTTCCGACACCAGTGATGGATGCCACGACGTTCCAAGGCCAATGGGGCAGTAAGCCCGTGGTGGCGGAGCTCGTGGTGCAGCTGCCGATGCTGCCTCCACAGAATGAACTCGAACAGGCGTTTGCCTCGCGCGGGATCTTGACCATGGCCTCGGGGGATGTCGGCCCGCAGTACAAGTTTTTTTTCTATGCCCAAGACACACAGGGTCGCTACTTTATGGCCGAGACACTGGTGGAGAAGGTCAGCCGAGCCCTGCGCGCGACGATCAAGGGCGAAGATCAAGCGTTAGGGTCTCAATTTACGGATCTCATGCGCCGGGTTCTATTTGGTTGACACGCACACACACACGTCTGGATCGTCGAGAGAGAGAGCGTTTGTACTCTTGAAGGTTGATCGAATGCGATGCATGCGGTGTATGCGTTTTGATGCATGGGGAGAATGAGATTCGCTCGTGTATGTGCCGAAATGGATTGGGAATACTGTCATCCCGCTGGAATCTTATCCCTTGCTACTTAATAAATTCCAGTACTTTATAAGTTTCGGCTTCCACCGCTGTCGTTTCTATACATTGATTTTTCCGCTAGTTTATACCCTCCGATACGTTATAGGTTCCACCTTCCACCGAGGCTATAAAGTTTCGGAGATACGTCTGTACATGCATATGGGTGGGTACATAGGGCGAGAGTTTTTCTTCAAGTTGAAATTTCTGAGTGTCAGACGTAGATTTCTTCTCTAATAGTTTCTTGAAACACTACTTTCTGTTTTACATCGTTTCGACTCCTCGCGGTCGTGGACGGACCGGTACGCGTTTTCCATACGCCCATACGATCTGATGAAAGTGGCAGGTCAGATCGTCTTACTCAGAGCGAAACCTCCATTTTTCTACAGGTCATGAGCCCAAGGGAAGACGCGCAAGCAAAAGTGGTTTTCGTCACGTTTGTGGCTTTTCACGAGTGGTCTGTTCTCGTTTACGGTCACGGTTGGAGCTAGGGACGTCCCCTCACATTTGGAGAGCTAGTGGTTTTGTTTTGTCAATTGATTTGTGTTTTGTTCCGAGCTTAGTGGTTACGAAATGGATGAATATGGAGAAAGACGCAGTGATGATTGTGGAATGGACCAAGGTGTGGTCCTTAAAGCTATGTTTGACAGCTTTTAAGAAGCCCAGAGACGGCTTGTGTCTGTTGTAAAGGCTCCAGGCCGGATTTCGGTTGCGAGCACAGCGTCCGGGTCGACGAGAGACTCCCAGTGCTGCCCGGAACAGTGTGTTCCGGGGAACTTTGAAAAATTACGGTCCGTTCGGTCAGCAGATGATCTTGAATGATTTGAGCGGAGACTGTGAAATTGAGATTGGATGGGCTGCCGTGTGAAAATATTACCAGACCTCCACCAGATATCGAAGGTGCTGTGACAAACGTAGGCGGCATTAACGCACCGGCCGAAAATATGCAATGTCCACGTTTTGGTCAGGCCGGGTGCACCAAGATTCAAAGCTGTGCATCGTAAACTTCTCGGGTGCAGAATATACCCAGGGCTCGGTGCCGGCTTTAAACAATTAGCCTATGTTTTTATGGAAGCGATTTATACCACTGAAATTTCATCTAGCTTCGCATGTACGGAACAATTGAAAGTGAATAAACTGCGAGAACATTTGGAAAGAACTGCTGCCGAATACTTTCTTTCAAACATTATAACGTGGTGGCCGATGTCCCCCGATTTGAATTTCATCCTAGATCAAATATATAGCGCTTTTAAGGTGAATATCTGACCATCAAGTGGCTATTTCGTTTGGCTCGGAGAAGAGTCCGAAAAGGACGTGGACCGATCTGGCCCAAAGAAAGTGGGTCGAGTGAAAAGTTAGTGGTAGAAAATATCGTTATGTTCGCTGCACCACATTTTTAGATAGTAATGATGGCCAGTATGATTCAATGCGTCAGGATTACCTATGTCATGCGCAAGAGTTAATACCGTTGGCGCAGGGACTAGAAGGTGGTGTTTTCAAGGAAATAACAGACGAAGCTGCACGCAAATTCGGTGGTTGAGATCGAACCAGGAAAATCGTCTACGGATGTGGAAATTCCGGCCACATCAAAAGGAATTGCCCCCAAAAGGGGAAGAAAAAGAAAAGCTGTCCCGTTAAGGAAGTCAGGAATTCTGATGGTTCATGGAACCAAAAATATGTCTTGAACTATAGAGATAATGAAAGAGTCCCCAGCTGGACTGATTACAGGTGGAATTTCACCTGAAATTGTGGATCATTGACAGTTGTGCCAGCAGACAACTTGTCTTTGACGAAAATTATTTAAAGAGACAGTTTATTGCAGACCTAGCGATGGATCACCCTCCTGACTGCGGACGATTATATATTTCTAAAGTCGGAAAGATAACGCTGCGTACACCGGGGAATGAATCCGTAATCATTAATTGTCTGAGGTGCACTTCACCCCAAAAAGTTGCCAATAATCTCAGTTCGATTAGGGTGACACGTGACGGGAAAAAGGATGCACAACAGCGGAATGGAAAATATTTGTTATTCAAGTGGAAAAATGAAGGTTTATGTCCAGTTCATCTGTGGTTCTATTTTCTTTGTTGCGGAGAAGCTGAGCGGGTGCACTCAACAATTTTCCAGCATGCGGATGAATACTGTTGCGGAGTGCAGGAAATGATGCACATGAAGGTAGCTTACATCATTCCACGTCCGCATGGGTCATTTGGCATATCATACGGTTGAAAATGTGGAAAAAGGTCCCAGGCGGATAATAGTCGATAAAATTGCCTGACCTGTGAAGAAAGCAAAGGGACCCGAAAGAACCAACCCAATAAGAATTCCGGGCAAAACTATCCTATCGAACGGGTTGGTGGCGTGATCTAAAGGTCCGATCACACCAAACGAAATCGATATCTAGTTATATTGATGAACTATTTTTCGAACTACGTACGAATTTTCGCTGCTCGGTCCTTTGTAAGAGCAGCGAAAATGTTCAACATTTTTTTGACGTGGATCAAAAAACGAGTTCTATTGTAGAATTCACGTTTTACGTACCTATGGAGGTGGAGAATACCGGAATGTGGATTTATTTTGCAACAAACCCGTGTACGGAGGCAGGTTAAGGAGGATCGGAATCAAGCCTTAAATGGAAAATCCGGGAGAACGAATCGACCAATCTCAACATGGTCCGATTCATGATCTTCGGTTCCAGCATACCGCTGATGTATTGGTCGGAGTCGGTTTAGTATTCGTCTGATATAATCAATAATAGGAGTTGCTAAAAATCCAGTAGATCGTCCGCACACCTACGCGTGCCAACCCTGGAAACCTATCCCCGTACGAAATGTTGACTGTAAAAAAGTACTCACTTGTGGAAATTGTTGTTTTCGGTTTGCCTGTATGATTTGGAGGGATCCGAAGAGAAGGCCCTTTCAAATAATTCAGATTGTGCCTTAATTCTATTAAAAAGTGACGAGAAGAAGGGGTACAAAGTTCGCCTAGTCAAAGACAAAGTTTTCACTGTCACTTGCCATGTCATTGACATTGAAGCGCTTGACAAAGAGGCGAGTGAAAAAATATTTCCAAGAGCCTCGAAAGTACAGTCGAGGAGGGGATAAGGCAACTTGAAGCAAATCGAAGCAAGACAGGCCAGCACCGGGAAATTTCAAAGTCAGGTTATGTTTCGAAAAAGGGTGTAATTTATAAAAACACTGAACGTCCTAGGAGGTCGGGAAGAAAAACGAACAAGACCCCGAAAGCGATTTCTTTCAAAAGAATCAAAAGAAAAAATAAGAAGACAAAAACCGGTTTGTCTCGAATGAAAGCACAGGACAACCTAGCATGGAAAAACGTTTCGAAAATGATGGAAATGATCGAAGTGCACTGTTCGCATATGATGTGTGCGACAGTATAAATTTCTAAAGTGGTTTACGTCTGGCGATCACTCTGACAAAGAGGTCCATGAAAGCAGAAATGCTGACATTTGGAAGTTGTCTTAACAAGCCGAACTAAAGTCTGTTGAGGATCTGGGAAATGAAAGTTGGCAAAGAGGCGACCTGAAAAGGTACCTCTACCAAGTGTGGAGAAGCGTGCCCAAAATTTGGCACACTTCTGGTCAAGTTTTGTCAAGGCATTTGGTCTAATTTCGGATTGGTTTAAACAAGGGGGCTTTTCAGCCTATCAGACTCAAGAAGTGTCAAGAACGCAAGTTTTGGTGAGTCACCCGACTTTGAGTATTTTACGTATTTTTGTGGGGGTATATTTAGGGACTATAGGGTAGTAGTATTTTGGTTGTGGTTTTACCTTTTAGGACAGAGGTTATACCTTTAAGTAAGGAAATCTTTTAGCTTTCGGATAAGTGGCTGAATCATCTTCTGGTCTTGGTTCACACCACAGCTAGGGGTCGCCGTTCTTCCCTTTTCGTACACTAGTCGCCTCCGCCCGCCGCGGAGTTTTTGGGGGCAGAGGGTCGAATTATCCCCTCTCGCCCATTATACCCGGTCTGGACGCGCCGCACGCGCACTTTGGCCCACCGGAAGTCCCTCGATGGGAGTACGATTTGGGGATCTCAACACAACAACTCAAGTACGTTTGGAACGTGCTATTCACTGGATTGGTCTTGGAGTGGAGGTTTCGTTTGTGGAGTTTCACGAGCATATTGGGTCTTTACGCGGACATATTGGCTTGTTTTAATATTGGTTGGAAACTAGACCGGTTTTGGTCTTATTTCGTATTGGTCAGGGGCTAGACCGGAACGGTCGGTCTACCCTCTATTATTTCGTATTGGTCAGGTCTTGATCGTTTGGACGATCGACCTATTGGAAGTTATCTCTTGGAAGTGTTTTTGGTCTGCTTGTGTCTGGGGTGAAGGGTTCCGCCCCAGAGATACCTACCCAGATCGGTCTTCTATATTCAAGACCGCTTCGATCCAATCTGCGATCCCGATCCACCGAGTGTGTAACTAGCCCATTCCATCGGGTACACAAGGTGAGATGGACACTAAACAATCGGACCTAGTGGGTTCTGATGACGACCGGTCGTCTGCTTGCAGCGGACGATCAGACCAGATATCGAGTGGTGGTCCGCGGAGTACCCCCTCCGAAAGTTGGAAGGCTGGGCGCGATGGTGGTAGTCAGGTTATCGATGCTAATGTTTTCGATTTCGAACTTGACTGCACCACACAAGTAAGTGTGTATATAAAACCAAAATTGCGCTCCGATGGAATCGTCGAGCGAATAAGGCTCGCTTGGTTGAGAGAGGTGTATAGACAGGATTACTTCTTTATTTTTGACTGTTATGGACATTAACGACGTGAAATTAATCCCCGCCATGTCTCAAATTTGTGTTGTGCCAGCACGGAACGTTGATGTGACTACGCCTACCCAAAGGCAAAAACCGAAAATGGATATGATATCTATCTGAAGGTGTCACTGTAACGGGGTTACATTCGGGTTACATTGAGTGTTGGTATACATGAGTACACCACGGTTGAGGTCAATATTGGCCGGTTTGAAAGGTTTTGAACCTTTGGTTATTTTAACCAATCAGGTCAGGGGCCCTTGGTGTGGTGGTGTGTCAGCCATCCACGTTTCAGTACACAGGTGTGTACACTACATTTTGGCTAGGTACGAATTAGGAATATTCTACTTAGTATTATATACAGTTTATATTAGTTTAAATTAATTTAGGCTAATTACATATTAAATATATTCAGTTTACATTTCACTCTATTTTTGCGGACGTGCGACCTCGACCGGTCGCGCGCGCAGTGGGTGTCGTAGGTAAGAGGGAGCCCTCCCTTTACTTACATCCCGTAAAGGGAATACAGCCGTTAAGGCTAAGTCGTAAGCTAACCCGGTAATCTTGGCCCCGAGTAGGAGAACTCTCCTACTAAACCCTTTACAAGGGCGTATCGGCTAAGTAGCGGTAGATACCGCTTTAAGGAAGAGTCTTCCTCTGTGCGCTAGCCGCACCGTGCGTATACGCACAGGCTACATCTGGTAGCACTTGTAGTCAATCCAACACCTGTGTTGGTAGACTAGGCATCCATCTGCAAAGGATGAATCAGGACGATTGTGATAGTTTCACCCTCGTCCAGCAGGAAGCCTTTAAAAGCCTGTTACCCTTAACGGGGGAAGAAGGCATGAAGCTCCTAGTGGAGCAGGGCCTTGAGACCGTAAAAGCAAGGGTAAATGCCCTCATCGCTCATGAGGCGAGTTGTAGTGGAGGTCATTCCACGGGGGTGCGCCCTCCATTATCCTTTAAGATAAAGGAATTCACCGGAGAGAAGGGTGACAACCTTTACGTGTGGTTGCGAGAGGTCGAAACGGCCTTCACCACAGCGAATATTACCGCTGATCACATGTAAGTGGGACTTACATTGACCCATCTTACGGGCAAAGCCCGTACATGGGCGTTTACGTGTTCGGAGTCAGTCACGGACGTGTTCCCAACATGGAAGGTCCTTAAGCAGAAGCTCATGGACATGTACGCAACGCCTGATCTGGTTTTCCAGAATCAACTGGCGTTCCTGAGGTGCCTTCAAGGCACTAAGGACCTGTAGATTTATATCCAGGAGCTTAAGACCCTGTTGGCAGGGATGTACGCGAAAGCGTATTCGGACTATGTGTCCATCCCCGTCTTCATGGGAGGCATGAGAGAAGGGCCAGCACGTTCGGAATTGTTCCGATGCCGACCCAATCCCTGGAGGAGGCGTTCAAGATGGCGTTTAACGCCGAGAGTAATTTCCGTTCCTCTAAGGTGGGTCCCGAACCATGGACCTGAGTCAGGTCGAAGCGGAAGAGAAACCTTCCGCTAAGTGTCACGGTGACTCCTTTCCGCAGGACTTCGAAGCGGATCTCCTTGCAATGCTGCAGAGGCATGGGCCGCAGAGATGCTTCCTGTGTGGAAGCACGGATCATCTGCGGAACAGATTTCCGCGGAACCCCCAGCGAGATATTCGCTTTAAGGGGCCGAGGGTAGGTAAGAAGCCCTCGCCCAAGACGTCGTGAAACGAAGGCTCCCAGTAGGTGCGGGGCGCCCTACTGGGGGATCCCTCAGTGCTGTTAAGCCCCAGGGTAGGGGACGACCGCACAAAGCCCCGAGAGAAGCGGTGCTTTCTAGCACTGAGTTGGTGTACCAGCCAGGTTTGCTGGTAGTCCTTGCGGACGTGACAGGCTTTGATAAGCCTTGGAGAGTCTTGATAGACTCTGGAGCGTCTGACAATTATTTCAGACGGGATTCTGTTGAGAAGAGTAGGCTGTATGCCGAGGCCCTAGAGGCACGTTCTCGTGACGTTGTCACGGTCCGTCTTGCGACGGGCGTACATGTTTCTGTACCCAAGGTCTGGATTGACCTTAAGCTGAAGTTTGCAGACTTCGACAGCTTAGAACGTTGCCTAGTCCTGGATTTGGACTCGCGGTATGACCTCATTCTAGGCATGAAGTGTCTGGAACGCCACGAGCCATGGATATACTGGAAGTCTAAGTCCATTGGCTCAACGCACCCGCGGTCGGGTGAAGCATTGGCGAGTCATGAACCCACCTTTGCTCGATCGCAAAAGCGATTCTGGCGTGAGATGCCAGAGATTGGGATGTCTGAAATGATCATTACCAATGGCGTTAAGGAAGAGTTTCTTAACGATGGGGATTCGGCGGTTAATCCCCGCGCCGATATAGGCGAGACTGATGAGTCGCCAGTGGTAGAGGTGGATTTCTCTGAGAGTAAGCGCGAGGCGCTTAGAGAAGAGACCCGAAGTTCGTCTCTTCTACAGGTCGGAATTGATTCCGAACACGCCGTATCTGGCGAACAAGTTTCGACTCCAGTGGTATGGGTAGAGACCCCTGTGGTTAAGCGCGAGGCGCTTCCAAGCGAAGAGACCCGAAGTTTGTCTCTTTCACACGTCGGAAATGATTCCGACCACGCCTTATTAGGTGAGACCGGCGAGTCACCGGTGGTAGATATAGAGACCTCTGTGGATAGGCTCGATGCGCTTTCAATAGATGGGGCAATTGACTCACTCATCTGGGTCTCGGGATGAGTCCCGAGGCCAGTAGTCAGCAGTCCTATCGGATGCTGAATAGTGTAACAGGTATTGTAACAGAAGGCGTAAGCCTGGAACGGTTGCCTGGGGTAGGCGAACTGTTTTCGCTGGAGGAGATGTCCTTCAACGAGTTTTAGACTGCTTGGAAAGCAGATGAAATCGACGAGGTCGTCGTGTTGCGTCCGGAAGAGTAGTACTCCTCATCCACGATGGACGAGTAAGTTTTGGTGCAAACCAAACAGGCATTGAATGCCCGAAGCGGTCTCAATATCCTTGCGGATCCTGAGGAACCTTACCATTCCTTACTGAAAGAATTCGTAGATGTCATTAGTGACAACCCGCCGATGGGTTACCACCGGATAGGGGAGTCCGACATGAAATTGATTTGGTTCCTGGAACCAAATACTGCGTCACTAGGCAGTGGCCTCTCCCCAAGGAGCAATGCGACGTCATCGACGCATTCTTCAAGGGGAAAGAAGAGGCAGGGATGGTACGGGAGAGCAAGTCTCCCCACACATCTCCCACTTTTGTGTCCGTAAACCGAGCGGAAAGTGGTGCATTGTGCATGCGTATAACAAGCTGAATGCAGCTACTGTACCCATGCAAACTCCGATTCCTCGGAAGAATGTCCTCCAGAACAATATGGCGGGCTGTACTGTCTACAGTGCCTTAGATATGGTGGACGGGTATTGTCATGTGCTCATGCGAGCATCCGATAATCCGCTTACAGCGGTCAGAACGCCTAGTGGCATGCTGTGGGAGTGGCTTGTTATGCCACAGGGGCTTTCGAATGCGCCAGAGACTTTTAATCGCTTGGTGACTCAACTCTTCCGCCCTCATAGAAAGTACGCTCAGACGTACTTCGACGATATATTGGTTCATAGTCGCGCGGAAGGCGACTCGTCTGATGTTCAGACGCACCTAATACACCTTCGCGCGGTGATCGAATGTATGCGAGAGCATAATTTATATGCAAATGCATCCAAATGTATTTTTGGTGCTGAGGGAATTCCTTTCCTCGGATGGGCAGATCCCGCGAAGGTGAAAGCCATTGTGGAGTGGCCTTCGCCTGTAAATCTTAGAGATTTACGGAAGTGGCTTGGATTAGCCAACTATCTCCACAAGTACAGCGAGCACTACGCTGTAATGGCGAAGCCATTGACCGACCTTCTTAAGAAGGATGTTGATTCGTGTTGGGAAACTGAACACCAAAACGCTTTTGAAGCGGTTAAGGGGAGCTTGTTAAAAGATCCCGTTCTTGCTCTCCCAGACTCTGGGAAACCATTTAGTGTCGTCTGCGACGCCTCCAATTATGCAATTGGATGTGCTTTGTTACAAGCAGACGATGCAGGAAGGGAACGCGTAATTACGTTTGAGTCGAGGCAGCTTAAAGCTGCGGAACGGAATTATCCCGTTCATGACATGTATCTACTTGCAATGAAGTATGCTCTTGTCAAATTTAGGGTTCACCTACTAGACTCAAAGCCGTTCGTGGTTTATACTGACCACGCGTCCTTACGGACAGCGACAAAGTCGCCTCATCTCTCGCAACGGATGGCCCGTTGGTTCTCCTTCTTTGCAGAGTACAACTTTGAGTTTAAGTATAAACCTGGAAAGCAGAACGTGCTTGCAGACGTGTTATCGCTTCGTCCCGATTACGAGCTCGCTCACGCGACATTCGTCACCACATCTGTGGTGGATCTCATACGCCAGGCGTATGAGAAATACCCACAGTGTACGGCGCTAATCAGCGCGTTAGGTGAAAAGGGTCTTGGATCGTCTGAGCCAACCCTGTCAAGTCGATCTAAAGCTCGTTTACACCGTTACAGGTACTGTGACGGTTTGCTATATTATAGCACGAGCGCGGAGGACACTCCGCGGGTGGTAGCTCCTCATAAAGAAGAACTGATGTATAGAGTCCTCTTCGAGGCACATGACGCCCCTACCGGGGGTCATTTAGGTCGGGATAAGACCTACAGCGCTTTAAGCGCTTTGTATTGGTGGCCCAATATGTATAAGTGGGTCGGTGCGTATATACGCACCTGTGAGACGTGTCAGAGGGTTAAACCCTTTGCAAGTTCAGCTGCGCCTTTGGCGAGCTTATCCGTTCCAACGGAGTGTTGGAAATCCATTAGCATGGATTTTATCTTCGTTTTCCGAAGGATAAGGCCGGGAACACCGGTATATTGGTCTTTGTAGACCGTTTGAGCAAGATGGCTCACCTGGCGGCGGTGCCAGAGTCCATTGATGGACAAGGAACAGCAAAAGTGTTCCTAGACCGTGTCTTTCGACAACATGGTCTACCCGATTCCGTTGTGTCGGATCGGGATCCCCGTTTTACGGGACAATTCTGGGGAGCGTTGTTTAAGGTGCTAGGCTCATGTCCACTGCGGATCATCCGCAGACGGACGGTCAGAAAGAAACGCGTTAATCGCGTTGTGGAGGATATTCTCCGGAGTTTATGCCCGGATTCTCCAAAGAGTTGGAGTGAGATGCTCGCGATGGTTGAATTTGCTATCAACAATTCGGTACATGCATCTACGGGGTTTACCCCGTTTTACGTGAACGGATTAGTGAATCCGAGGGTTCAGTTGACGCCACGTGTGTGTGGCCCAGGGCTTAAGGGGGGAGGATTCCCCGATGTCAGCGCTGTATCTGTTCGAAAGCACATCGATAAATTTTTATCGACGCACCTTAGTGTCTTACGACACGTCTGCGATGCCATGGCGGAAAGCCAAGACAAACAGAAGGAGCAAGCTAACCGCAAGGGGCGGCGTAACGACAAGGTGTACAAAGTAGGAGAAAGTGTTCTATTAAACTCTAAAAATCTTCCTACACATGCAGTTTCAAATGTGTTGCGCAATAAACTGCGCCCCAGGTTTGTGGGGCCCTTTAAGGTATTAGCCCGGAAGGGCTTTTCGTACACCTTAGACATCCCGAAGGCGATGCGTACGCATCCAACCTTTTATGTGGGTATGCTTAAGCCATACCAGAACCCGGAGGCGGGTCCCCTCTCGGAGGAGGGTGAGAAACCGGATAGCCGAAAGGCGCAACAGGTCGGAACATCTCCGACAGGGTTGATATACGACCCTGAAGATCCGCAACGAGAGTCTCGAGAGAGGCAAGCCGCTCCTCGAGGCGTTCATTCGCACTCCCCTCGTTGCGGAGTTCCTCCTGAGCATCTTGGATGCGAAGGCTGTGCCGATCACAGCGCTCGTGGAAGCCACGCCGCAATAGCGCGACCCCCTCCTCCAGTGCTCGATACGGAGGGTACGCCACATTATCATGTGGAACGCCTGATGGCACGACGCCATCACCGGGGTGAGAACCAGTACCTGGTGAAGTGGAAAGGGTATCCACATTCCCAGAACTCGTGGGAGTACGAGACTCCCCTGCGACAGGATTGCCGTGACTTCGTTGACTCTTTCGAGAGGGAGAATCCCACTGAGAGTCAACGACCAAAGGGGCTGAAGAAGCCCCTTCACTCCCAATAGCTGGGAGTTCTCCGGAGGCAGATGCTGTGATTGCATTGCTCTCCGGAACCACATCGAGAGCAGAGCGCGTATAATAGGAGGCAGGCAATTGCCCTTTCGCTTTGGCCTGAGCATAGGCCAAGCGTAGCACTCTCTCTACCCGAACGTCGTGTTCGGAAAAGCTGTTGTACAGCGCATCGAAACTGGGGAGGTGTTTCTCCCTTTCCGCCCAGGCGCGGAACGCCTGTTCTGCGTCTTCGACGCTTTCGTCCCTCAGGAGAACAAGGGGAATCTCGCGGAGAACATCCACGAGGGCACCGCGTGCCTGTTTCCCGAGGCGCGTCCGGTAGGACTTAACGGAATAATGTTTGGGCGTTAGTAGTCGGGCCCGGAGTTGGTTCCGATGCGCAATTTTACGTGGCAGTATAGCCGCTGCTCCAGGTGTATAAGAGGCTAAGCCCCTCTTGTCCGCGTTCTTAGCCCTCTTTTGAGGGTCGCGAGGTCCCTTACGTGCCCGTCCGGCACGTCGGGCCTCTTGAACCAAGGACGGTTCATTGGTGGTGGTTGCCTGTGGCAACCTGGAGGTATCCCCCTAGCGGGTAACGGTGGCGCACGAGTTAGTGCGTTTTCCCCACGTGTGGGGAATGGGTTGGATGACTGATAGCGCCGTTCGGCGCTATCAACATGGCCAGCCGTTGGGGAGAGCTCCCCAACGGCGTCCACTTCCGAGTTGTCGGAATAGTTTGCGTCCATAGCACCACTGAAGGTGTACAATGGACAGCCAGAGGTACTGGCGTTGGAGTTCTCCAACAAGATTTTGATTATTGCGTAAGCAATAGTCTTGATGGGGTAGGATGTAACGGGGTTACATTCGGGTTACATTGAGTGTTGGTGTACATGAGTACACCACGGTTGAGGTCAGTATTGGCCGGTTTGAAAGGTTTTGAACCTTTGGTTATTTTAACCAATCAGGGCAGGGGCCCTTGGTGTGGTGGTGTGTCAGCCATCTGCGTTTCAGTACACAGGTGTGTACACTACATTTTAGCTAGGTACGAATTAGGAATATTCTACTTAGTATTACATACAGTTTATATTAGTTTAAATTAATTTAGGCTAATTACATATTAAATATATTCAGTTTACATTTCACTGTATTTTGCGGACGTGCGACCTCGACCGGTCGCGCGCGCAGTGAGTGTCGTAGGTAAGAGGGAGCCCTCCCTTTACTTACATCCCGTAAAGGGAATTCAGCCGTTAAGGCTAAGTCGTAAATTAACCCGGGAATCTTGGCCCCGAGTAGGAGAACTCTCCTACTAAGCCCTTTACAAGGGCGTATCGGCTAAGTAGCGGTAGCTACCGCTTTAAGGAAGAGTCTTCCTCTGTGAGCTAGCCGCACCGTGCGTATACGCACCGGCTACAGTCACGGCATGTGGAAATTACACCGGAAACTCAACAAGGTTTTGGCGTGAATTCAAGCGATGAATTGGTGTTGAAATTGTATAAATTTATATGGAATAAAGTGAGCTGGGAGATTTTGGCACCAGATGCTTTGCAAAACGCTGGAAGAAATGCAGTTTACACAGTGTGTTCGAGACACTTCTGTTTCCGTAAAATAGTTCGAAATAACACCATTCTGGTTGGTGCGTATGTGGATGACCTTTTGGTCTGTCGGACCACGACCGAGGTGGTAGATGATTTTTTCATTGATATAGCAGTCTCGATTTAAAGGATTTAGGTTCTGTGGAAAAGTTTTTGGGGATTCAAATTATCGGAAATCCTATGGAAGATTTTACGATGGACCAGGGGGCTACTATTGATGAGCTCCTGAAGCCCCATGTTTGAGCAAAGTAAATCAGGCAAGGAAACCTGTGCTCGATGTTAAATGTGTCAAGGAAGTTCAAGAACTGCTACCAGTCAAGTCAGGTGAGAATTTCCATGTGTGAAAAGTTTCCAGTCACTAGTTTGAAGTTTATTTTAGATATCTCTTTCCACGCGGCTGGATATCTCGTTTGCCGTGCACCGTGCAACGAAATTGACTCACGCATCGACTTGAGGTGATTACAAGGCGGCAACAAGAGTGGTTAAATACCTGAAGGGAACCAGTCATTGAAGATCCGTTTAATACATGATAAAAGGCCTACAATTCGAATCACAGGCTATCCAGATGCTGATTTTGCCAATGGTAAGCTGGTGCGGAAAAGTGTCAGCGCTACGGTTGTTTACGTAAATGGACTCATTTTTTGTTGGCAACGCAAGAAACAGAGAAATGTCACGTTATACACATCTGAAGCTAATTTTTTTCGGCAGCAGTGGGCGGCAAGGAAGGTCTTGATTTTAAAGAACTGTTTTACGAAATTGGGACATATACCAAAAAACCTTTTGTGATGAATATCGACAACCAAGTAGCTAGAAAGTGAAGTCAGTGCTGGAAGTACAAAGCACGTGGATGTCAAGTTAAAGGTTTTAAAGGATTTTTCAAGGGAGGGCGTTGTAAAGGCAACCCATGTGCCAATTATGGGAATGATTGTTGATCTACTTACTAAGAGGACGTAACGAATTCAAGACTTCCACAAAAAATTGGATTGAATCGTTGGAGTTATAGATCGCGCCGTTTCAGGAGGAGTGTCGAATTTTCATGTATCCATTTTGGAGTTTTGGATGAAGTGTAAATACGGGATAAGAACAGATTGGCTTTTAGTACATGTGGGAAGATTTCAAGTTAAAATTTCTTAGTGAATTTAAGTGAGTTTAAGATTTAGAAAGCTTTCTATTTCTATAATATATACACATTCGTTTTAACAACTTATTTAATACTCATTACGACTAGTGGTGGCCAAACAGCGCCCCCTGCGCTTACTGACGGTTTTACTATCTGATCCAAAGTGTCCGGTCAGATAGTATACACTGCGACCCCTTATTTTTACCTACATATTTATCTCTCCTTATGGATATCCATCGTTTTAAAAGTCTGACAAATCGCGATATTCCTACCTCTTCGTTGTTCGGACAGCACTTCCGCCAATATTATCGACGAAGCCGCTCTGGAGGCATTATTAAAGAAAGCGTAATAAGCAGACCTCTGTAAATAAGTCATTCCGAAGTTATAATGTCTAAAAGGACTAACATTATTTTTCTCGAATGCCTAAAATAGTGGATAATGATTGTGGTGGAGTATAGTTCAAATTCGAACACCGAAGTGTCCCGAACCCTACCACCATCATTGTAACCGGTTACACGTGGTTACATTAGTGTACGTAAGTACACCACGGTTAAGGTCAGATATTGACCTGTCCGAAAGGTTCGGACTTATTGGTTGTTTTAACCAATCAGGGCAGTAGCCCTTTTTGTGAAGGTGTGGCAGCCTGCCACGTGTAAGTACACAGGTGGTGTACACTACATTTCAGCTAGGTACGACTTGAGTAAGTTCTACTTAGTATTAGATATAGTTTATATTAGTTTAATTAATTTAGGCTAATTACATATATTAAATATAAATCAGTTTACAAAAATACTTAAGAATACTAGGCGCGCGACCACGCCCGGTCGCGCGCGCAGTGAGTATTGTAGCCTAAGGGAGTTATCCCTTACGCTACCTCCCTTTATAAGGGAAGCCTTGTTACAAGGCTTTAGCGAAAGCTAACTGTAAACCACCCCGGGAATCTTGGCCCCGAGCAAGAGAGTGATCTCTTGCTAAACCCTTATACAAGGACGTATCGGCTAAGTAGCGCGAACGCCGCTTAAAGGAAAGTCTTCCTCTGTGCGCCAGCCGCACCGTGCGTTTACGCACCGGCTAGATCTGGTAGCACTAGTAGTCAATCCAACACCTGTGTTGGTGATCAACATCCTCTGCAAGGGATGGATCAGGAAGATTGGGGTAAGCTAACCCCCGTCCAACAGGAAGCCTTTAAAAAGCTGTTACCCATATTGGGTGAGGATGGCATGCGCCATCTAGTGGAGCAGGGCCTCGATGCCGTGCGTGAAAGGGTGAATGCCCTTATCGCCCATGAGGCGAGTTTTAGTGGAAGTCATTCCACGTCCACGGGGATGCTCCCTCCGTTATCCTTTAAGATAAAGGAATTCACCGGTGAAAAAGGTGATAACCTTTATGT
Organism: Peronosclerospora sorghi; assembly: GCA_026184515.1. Taxonomy (NCBI): domain Eukaryota; phylum Oomycota; class Peronosporomycetes; order Peronosporales; family Peronosporaceae; genus Peronosclerospora; species Peronosclerospora sorghi. Next base: position 45,052,034 of record CM047587.1, on the reverse strand, counting down.
GTGGTTATGAGAGGTCTAAACGGCCTTCGCCACAACGAATGTGAGCGCTGATCACTTGCAAGTGGGACTTGCACTGACCCATATTACGGGCAAAACCCGTACATGGGCGTTTACGTGTCAGGATTCGGTCACGACCGTGTTCCCGAACTGGGGAGTCCTTAAGCGAAAGCTTATGGACATTTATGCAACGGCTGATCTGGTTTTTCAGAATCGTTTGGAGTTCCTAAGGTGCCGTCAGGGCACTAGGGACTTAGAAACGTACATCCAAGAACTTAAGACCCTGTTGGCAGGGATGTACGCGAAAGCGTACGGGGACGATGTGTCCATTCCCTTGTTCATGGGAGGCCTGAGAGAAGGACCAGCACGGTCGGAGTTTTTTTCGATTCCGACGCCAATTGTAGCCGTTGCGTACACACACGGTGCGGCTAGCGCACAGAGGAAGACTTTCCTAAAGCGACGATGTGCCGCTACTTAGCCTATACGCTCTTATAAAAGGGATTAGTAAGAGAGAACTCCCTTACTCGGGGCCAAGATTCCACTTTGGTTTACTAGTTAACACAAGCTAACGCCTTAACACAAGGCTCCCTTAATAAGGGGATAGCTAAGGGAAGAACTTCCCTTACGCTACTACACTCACTACGTGCGCGACCGGTCGAGGTCGAGCGTCCTGTAGTCTTTGAGTGAAATGTAAACTGAATGTATATTTAATATGTAATTAGCCTAAATTAATTTAAACTAATGTAAACTATATATAATACTAAGTAGAACTTACTAAATTTGTGGTGAAGTGTACCACAAATTCGGTCACTTTTGGTCAAGGCAGCTGGTCGAATTTCGGATTGGTCTAAACAAGGGGGGCTTTTTAGCCTATCATATTCAAGGAGTGTCAAGAACGCAAGTTTTGGTGAGTCACCTGACATGGGGTATTTTACATATTTTCATGTGGGTACATATTGGTACCGTAGGGAGGTAGTATTGGTTTGAGTTGTGGATTTGCCTAAAAGAGAAGAAGTCGTTTGGAATCTTTTGGTTTTGCCTTCGGGCTAACACCTCAACAGGAGGTCGTTTAAACGTTTGCTATGTGCATCAGTCGCCTCCGCCCGCCGCGGAGTGTTTGGTAGCAGAGGGTCTAATAATCCCCTCTAGCTCATTATACCCGGTCTGGACGCGCCACACGCGCATTTGGCCAGCGGAAGTCCCTCGACGGGAGCACGCATTGGTCGACTTCCCTCAAGTTTAAGTCAAGTACGTTTGGAACGTGCTATTCACTGGATTGGTCTTTACGTGGAGATATCGTTTGTGGAGTTTCACGGGCATATTGGGTCTTCACGTGGACATATTGGCTCATTGTAACATTGGTTGGAGTTTAGACCGGTTTTGGTCTTCTCTCATATTGGTCAGGGGCTAGACCGGTTGATTGGTCTACCCTCTATTATTTCGTATTGGTCAGGTCTAGATCGTTTGGACGATCGGCCTATTGGAATTTATCTTTTGGAAGTGTCTCTAGTCTGTACGTACCTGGGGTGAAGAGTTCCGCGTAGGTACACCTAGCCAGCACGCTTTCATATTCAAGACAGAATCAGATCAATCTGCGATTCCGATCCACCGATGGTGTAACTAGCCCATTCCATCGGGTACACAAGGTGAGATGAACTTAAGTGAATCGGACCAAGTATCTTTGGATGATGACCGGTCGTCTGCCAGCAGCGGACGATCGGACCAGATTTCGAATGGAGGTCCGCGGGGTACCCCCCCCGTAAGTTGGAAGGCTGGGCACGATGGTGGTGGTCAGGTTGTCGATACAAATGTATTCGATTTCGAACTTGACTCCACCACAATGGCGCCGTGCCCGGATCACTTGGTGGTCGTGGATATCACCGCAAGGTGTCATCAAAGATTGAATTTGAAGATTTGAATGTGGAATCGTTCTGGAGAGGGCTTAAGGAAAGGCTATCACCTTACGTCTTCGTTCTCGATAAAGATGGCGATGTCCGTTCTGGCCTGGTGGAGGACCAGATCGGGATTAATAATTTTTTTCCTCCCCAAAAGGCTCCCACCGGAGCCGATCGGGACTATAGCAAGTCCTGCTATAGTCCCGGAAAGGATCAGGACCTTGGTCCTGATCCTATGTATGTGTAAAAAGTTTATGGAAAATTAAAAGACGAAAAATACTTGGAGGCTGATCAGAACGATCAGACCAACCTCCCCAACCTCCCCAAGGTCCCCAAGGTCCCCAAGATTCCCAAGAAAGGGTTGGGAATGCCGGCCGACGAAGACGACCTCGAAGAAAAGTCGCAGGTCGGAGATAAAGGCATCACTGAAGAAGACCTAAACAAGATGTATTACATTTTTGAGCTGAAACGATTTGTTCGCTTTGACGCGGTCTTTCGGGTGTTGAACCTCCAGATCCCCGACCATCTTCTTGGTCCCACTACCGAGACGATCCAGAGTGATCGCCGAATACTGTTGGTGAAGAACTTGGTGGCGATGTTGGCGGAGGTTGGCATTAAAATGCAGAACCCCGCCGATGTCCAAAAACTATTTGAATTTGAGACTTGGAGGCTGAAATCGTCGATGTCGACCTTCCACGACCATTTGGTCCCACTGGTGGGGGCGGTTCGCCGCCCAACTCCCACCGCAGCAGTGAAGGTCGCTGAAGTCTCCACAGCGCTTGTTGACATTGGTTCTGATGACGAATCGGTTTATCAATCTCCACCGGCCTCGAACAGCTCATCAGAGTTGGAGACTGGTGTCGAGCGGATGACCATGGGGTGGACCATGCCCAGCCGGAACAAAAAAAGGACGTGCGGCAGCAAAGGTCTGCTTGCCAGTCGGGGCTCCAGCGAACCCCACAGGCCTCAGTTCCGCAAAAGGAGGGTATCAACACGTTTCCCATGACTCCAGCTAACGTCCAAGCCATGTTTGAGACGATGATGGAGCGTTTCATGGAAGACAGGGTTAGACCACCTCTGCGCCCACATGTCCAAGACCGGTCTACCCAGCAAAGTGCCAATGTTTGCCGAGATGTGGATATGGAATCGGTAACATCTGTGGACAAGCCCACTCGAAGTGATAGGCAAGTCGGCAAAGGGAAGCGCAAGCCGCAACCGGCCAGACCGCGTAGACCATGCAAGACAAGTGACTGTAATATGGAGTCGGTCGGCGGTCTTGACGACCATGGTGGGTCAGATGGTACGGGCGCTGGCAAGCCACGCAAGGCTAACCTAGCCTCCACTACTGCCTACGACTTTGGATCTTCTGCGATCCCGCGCATCCGTATGGCCGCGACGACCGACCTCAAGGACTTCACCGGCAAGGATGCTAATGAAGACCAGGCCCGGTCTTGGTTCGGTCGGGTCAAGTCTGCGTTCCTGCGAGACCAGACCCCGAAAAGTGAAAAGTGTCTGATCTTACGGGATTTAATGAAGGGACCGACTGGCGAAATTAGTGATCCCCGAGTTGCTGCAGCCGTATGTCCTTCATCACTATCACGTGAGTCTAGAAGGGGGACATCAGGGCATAGGCAGGACCTATCACAAGATCAGGTTCCACTTCCACTGGAGAGGTCTTTTCCGCAGTGTGCAGAAATATGTGTGCTGTTGCACGGATTGCGAGACCGGAAAGGGTAGACCGGTAATCAAGGGGCGATCGCCCGGAAATATCGAAGCTACCTACCCTTTCCAGGTCATAGCGATGGACCACATACCTTCAGTGCCTAGATCCACGCGCGGCAACACTGAGCTGCTGATCTGGGTAGACCTGTTCACTGGTCTAGTTATCGCGAAGGCAAGTGCATCTCAGTCTGCGGAGCAGATCGCCCAGAGCTACGAAGAATGTGTGTTCCGAAGATTCGGCGCCAGAGAGGTCATCCGGCTCGATCGGGAACCCGGTTTTATGGCCGAGGTGTTCCGGTCGTTCAATAACATGCTGGGCCAGAAACAGAGTGCGACGATGGCATATCTTCCGCAAGCAAATGGATCGGCGGAACGCATGGTGCAGACCATAACGAGGGCGATCCAGATGTACGTTGCTGACCCAGACCAGCGAGATTGGGACGAGTATGCAGAAAGACTGGTGTTTGCACTCAACTCGTCGACCGATCGGGTCCGAGGAGAAACGCCTTTTTATCTGACATATGGATGGGACCCTCGGTCGACACTGGAAGCTGCGATACCTATCGGTTGCACCCGGACCCGCGATCGCGATGCTCGACGCTGGCGCATGCAGGTCCAGAAACACTACCAGCATGCAAAAGAAGTCGTCAACGAAAAGCTGCGTCAGGCCACACAAGACCGGGCAGACCGGACCAATGACCAGGTCCGACCCCACGGTATAGAACCAGGGGAGAGGGTATGGCTATACCTAGACCGAGTGAAAGAGGGCTATGCGAAGAAGCTGGCTCACATGTGGCACGGCCCTTTCCGTGTTGCCGAGCTGATCGGTGAGCACGCTGCCCGTCTAATAACAACTGACAGATTACAAGGTCTTCCCGATCGTGCATGTGTCCAAGTTGAAGCTGGTCCGAGAATTTCCTGATCGACCCAAAACTCCCTGTCTGGTAGACGAAGAAAAAATATTTGATTTCGATGAAGCGTTACTGCCGGAGGACAGTTGGGAACGACCATTAGAGGAAGACAAGTTTGAAGTGGAGAAGGCTTGTATGTTCGGTCGACCAAGAAGAACAGGTTCGGTCGGACTCACCGAGAGTACCTGGTCCGATGGAAGGATCATGATGAATCAACTTGGGTCGACGAGCTCGACTTGAATTGTGGGAACTTTCTACGAGAGCTCGAACGAGAAAGAGTCAGTCGTAATCGCTTCGCAGTGATGCAGACTCATGAAGACCAAGACCAAGACACGCAGTAGCATCGGTCGGTCTAGATCGGTGTGAACATGTGGAAGGTCCGGAGTTGTTGTGAAAATGTGATGAATTGTGACGAATTGGAGTAGTGGAGTGACGAAAGTGATGATTATTTTTCGCGACGTGGGTGGAACGGTTTATAATAACGTGTTTGGTGCAACTCTGAGAAAGTGGTGAAATTAGTTCAAGTGATTTGATGATCAGATATGTGAAAAAGAAGAAATGACATGTATTACGAGCTATCTGGTCGACTACCTGGGACTTCATTCGCTATCACCCCACAGGCGGCCGATGGTCAGCGCCGGATGGCCTGCAACTTGGTCTTGAAATTGGTTGCGCCAGGGTTCCTTCTTGTCAAGCTTGACCAAAGCATTCTTGAGGTCCGCGACCAGCTAAGGGCAATCAAGACCGGGGTACCATATGCCGTCATCGGCTAACAACCTGGTCTTCTCAACGTGACGCCTTGGCAGTGGCCAGACCAGATCGGGTCCTTTGAGAGTCGGCAGTGGCCAGACCAGATCGGGTCCTTCGATGGTCGGCAGTGGCCAGACCAGAAGGAGGAAGAGTCACGTCAACCTTCAATGCCCACGACAAAGCATGACGATATCGAACAGAAGTCCCGGGCAGAAAAGTTGGTTTGGGCGCGTCGACAGACAGTTTCGACGACCCTTTATCGATGTCACCCTCCGAGTGCGTCACTTGGTCTTCTTCTGACGTCGGCTCTTCAACTGCGACAGCGGATCGACGATGCTGGGTGGATCGGGATTGAGATAAAACGGGAAGGAGATCATCTGAACCCACCGATCCACCCTCCGAAGCCGCCCCAGGCGAGACCAATACCGACTTGGACCGAACGGTGTGGCGGGTCGAGGGCGCGCGATTTTTCGAAGCCTTCCTCTTCCCAACTGGATCCCCCGCCGCTTTGGGAAGTCTCTCCCGCGTCTTAGCTTGCGTTTGCACCGCTTTGAGCTTCTTTTGGCGCTCCAGGTCGCACGCTAGAGCCCGCGCCCTCGCGCCACTCTACGCGTCTTCGCGCTTCCGATTTTGTTAGTAAATTCCGTGGGGAGGATTTTTAGCCAATGAGCGGCACGATAATCCACCCGATCCCGGTTGGGCGGCGAAACGGGTCGAGGGCGCGCGATTTTTCGGAGTCCTTCCTCTCCGTAACTGCATCCTTCACCGCACTTGGGAGTTGCGCCCGTATCTTGGCTAGTGATTACACCATTTCCGGTTTCTTCTCGTGCTCTAGGTCGCGCGCAAGGGCCCGCGCCCTCGCGCCTCTTGATGCGCCCTTGCTCTTCTCATTGCGTGCGTGAATTTTGGGGGGCGGAATTTCAGTCAATGAATGGCGAGAATTTCCGCTCGAATTTTGCTGGGAAATCGTACAAGATTCGGTATTTATACCGAATCTTGCAGGTTAACTAATAGTACAGTTAGTTGAATACTTGATATTATTATATTAGTTAGGTAATTACTATACTATTAGCCGCTAACCACACCACCTGAATGCGCCCGCGGGGGCGTGAGGGCGCATGGGATTTGGCGATGTTAAACGCATCACTTGCATCCAATTTTGGGTTCATGAGGAGCGCCTGCGTCTTGGATTTCTTGTGGGGCGGCGCTTGCCTCTCCTCGTGTTCGGAGTCGCGCGCTACGCCCCGCGCCCTTGAGCCACTCGACGCGCCCGCGCGCCTCTTGGAATGGCGCCGATCTCTGTATTGATGCGGACCGGACCAGGATCTGCTTGGTCAGGGCGGACCGGTGCAAGCTACCGATCTGCCCCGACGATAAGGGCAAGGTGACGTCCGAGGTCCGCGGCGGAAGTGGGCGATCTCCAATTTCCATATCTTTTAGCCGGGCGTGGCGGTGCAGTCCAGACGTACCAGGCAGGAACGAAGGCGCCGATTTCGCTGACCCATATGCTGGCGTGCTGTCACCTGGCAGACTGGTCTTCTGCTCCGACCCCGATGACGATGCCGCTTGGACGGAACTTTTGCGCCGACACGTCTGCGACTTGGATGGGATGGCGATCATGAACTCTGAGTCGCCGGACTCTTCACTGGAGTCCTCCCCGGACAAGATCCCTGTATACTCGGTACGGACGGCACGAGGGCGTGAGGGCGCTTGAGTTTTGGCATGGTTGCAGGCATCACTCACGTCCAATCTTGGGTTCACGAGAAGCACCTGAGTCTTGGCTCGCTTATGGGGCACCGCACGCTTCCCCCCTAGTTCGGGGTCGCGCGCTATGCCCCGCGCCCTCGAGCCACCCGGCGCTTTCGCGCTTCTTGGAATTTTGTAAAATATTAGACTGTGGAATTTTGGCCAATGGATGGCGCCGGTCTTGGTCCTGGTGCAAGTCGACCAGGGCGGCCGACGCAGATCGGTCTACGATGGAGGCAGCAGCCGAACGCGGATACAGCAGGTCCGTCAAGCGCTGGTGGTACTGGTCTAGCGCCACCCAAAGACGACCCGATTCCTGCGCCCAAGCGTCCGACCGGTCCTGAAAAGACTGGACCTTCCCGGTCTGGTCTTGGACCGAGACTTGGAGCTCAGTAAGGTGTCGCTCAAGATCGTCGACTTGCATGCGCAGCGAAGTCTTGTCTAATTGATCGTCCAACTGCTTCCGGCGGATTCGGCTCCAGTATGACACCCATCCGATGTTTGAGGTGCAGGAGAATTATGTGGGCTGTCAGACCGGGCCGACCGAACAGGTGAAGCAATGTGGGGCGACTCGGCACATAGAGTTTCTACAAGAACAAGCGTCAAGAGGAAGCATAAGAGGATCGAGTGCAGTGAAGGAAGTACCTGGCGCAGGTGTCGAAGATGGCTGGTCCATGGTGAAGAAGTTTGAGCGACCAAGGTCCAGTTGGTCAAGTGATGGGTGAGGTCAGACCGTTATCGTTGTGCGACACGGTCGGACTCAAGGGCGGCTGTGGTGAAGTGTAACACAAATTTGGTCACTTTTGGTCAAGGCAGTTGGTCGAGTTTCCGATTGGTCTAAACAAGGGGGGCTTTTTAGCCTATAAGTTTCAAGGAGCATCAAGAACGCAGGTCTTGGGTGAGTCACCTGACATTGGGTATTTTACATAATTTTGTGTGGGTACATTAGGGACCATAGGGAGGTAGTATTATTGGTTAGTTGCGATTTTTCCAAGTAAGAGTCTTTTGGTTGCGGATTTTCCAAGTAAGAGTCTTTTTGTTGCGATTTTTCCAAGTAGAAGCTTTGGTTGCGGATTTTCCAAGTAAAAGTCTTTTGGTCTAGGAATAAGTGGCAAAAACCTCTTCTGGTCTTGGTCTACACCGCAGCAAGGGGTCGCCGTTATTCTTTTCACGTACACTAAACGCCTCCGCCCGCCTCGGAGTGTTTGGGGGCAGAGGGTTGAATTATCCCCTCTCGCCTATTATACCCAGTCTGGACGCGCCGCACGCGCACTTTGGCCACCGGAAGTCCCTCGACGGGAGCACGCATTGGTCGACTTCCCTCAAGTTTAAGTCAAGTACGTTTGGAACGTGCTATTCACTGGATTGGTCTTTACGTGGAGATATCGTTTGTGGAGTTTCACGGGCATATTGGGTCTTCACGTGGACATATTGGCTCATTGTAACATTGGTTGGAGTTTAGACCGGTTTTGGTCTTCTCTCATATTGTTCAGGGGCTAGACCGGTTGATTGGTCTACCCTCTATTATTTCGTATTGGTCAGGTCTAGATCGTTTGGACGATCGGCCTATTGGAATTTATCTTTTGGAAGTGTCTCTAGTCTGTACGTACCTGGGGTGAAGAGTTCCGCGTAGGTACACCTAGCCAGAACGCTTTCATATTCAAGACAGAATCAGATCGATCTGCGATCCCGATCCACCGAGTGTGTAACTAGACCATTCCATCGGGTACACATGGTGAGATGAACTTAGGTGAATCGGACCAAGTATCTTTGGATGATGACCGGTCGTCTGCCAGCAGCGGACGATCGGACCAGATTTCGAATGGATGTCCGCGGGGTACCCCCCGTAAGTTGGAAGGCTGGGCACGATGGTGGTGGTCAGGTTGTCGATACAAATGTATTCGATTTCGAACTTGACTCCACCACAAATTCGTACCTAGCTAAAATGTAGTGTATGCCACCTGTGTACTAACACGTGGCTGGCTGCCACGCCTCCACTAAGGGCTCCTGCCATGATTGGTTAAAATAACCAATGGTCCCAAACCTTTCGGACAGGTCAATACTGACCCCAACCGTAGTGTACTCACGTACACCACATACTAAGTGTAAACAGAATGTAACCCTGTTACATCCTCCCCCATCAAGAATATTTCTTACGCAATAAATCAAATTTAGTTGGAGAACTCCAACTGCCAGAACCTCTGGCTAACCATGAGCACCATTAGTGGTGCTGTGGAGTCTCCTCGAGAAGAGGAGGTAGACTATTCCGAGAACTCGGAGGTGGATGCCCTTGGGGATATCTCCCCAAAGACTGACCGCTACGACAACGCCGAACGGCGATGTCGGCAGCCTAATCTGTTCCCCACACGTGGGGAAAATGCACTAACTAGTGCGCCACCCCTGCCAATGTCGGATGATACATCCTGATCGCCGAAGGAGATCATCACCGATGAGCTGGACGCAGCTCAAGAAAACCAACTTGCCGCACAAGCACTAAGGGCTTCGTTACGCGCGCCCCAAACGCCCGCCACGGGTGGCATATAATTTGGAAGGTCCTCATGACCTTCCAAAGTGGGCTAGGAGTATGGTAAGGAATGGTTTAGCATTCTGTAGCCCTGGCCCTGCGGCTGAACAGCTGTATCAATGCGAACGCCGGGAGAAACTCCTGCAACAACTGCTCACGCAAAAGCAGTTCACTAGCGTCTCATACCTAGAACGCTTCAACAGGCAGGCACAGGGTGCCCCTGTTGAGAACCTCCGAGAGGTTCCTATCATTCTCTCTCCGGGAGAAAATGCCGAAGATGCAGAAAAGAAATTCCGCGCTTGGGCGGAAGGGGAGAAGCTCCTCCCCAGCTTTAATGAGCTGCACAACAGCTATTCCCGTCGTGACGCTTGGGTGGAGAGGGCGTTGCGCATGGCATTCGCCAGAGTCAAAGCGATGGAGCTATTACGTGCCCCTTATCGCACCCGCTACGCCAGCGCCCCTGCCCAACGCGGTGCCAGAGGACAACGTGAGCGCCACATCTGCCTCCGGCGAACTCCCAACTACTGGGAGTGAACGGGCTTCTCGCGCCCCTTTGGTCGTTGACCCGCAGCAGGATTCTCCCGCTCGAAAGCGTCAACGACGTCACGGCAATCCTGCCGTAGGGGAGTCTCGGATTCCCACGAACTCTGTGAGTGTGGATAACCCTTCCCCTTCACCAGATACTGGGTTTGACCCCGATGATGGCGTCGCGCCATCAGACGCTCCACATGATAATGTGGAGTACCCTCCGCATTGAGCATTGGAGGAGGAGGTCGCGCAATTGCGACATGAGGTTCATGAGCGCTGTGATCGACACAGCCGTCACATCTATGATGTCCACGAGGGACTTCGCGATGAGTGGGATTCCACTGAACGCTTCGAGAGGCGGCTTGCCTATCTCAAGACGACCGTTGCGCAACTTCGTGGTCGCATTTTAGCCCTGTCGGGATTCCTCTGCCCTGCCGTGTCTTACGGCTCTTATGGCTATTCGCCTTACCAACCCCCTCCAAGAGGGGACCCGCCTCCGGGTACTGGTATGGCTTAAGCATACCCACATAGAAGGTTGGATGCGTACGCATCGCCTTCGGGATGTCCAAGTTATACGATAAGCCCTTTCGGGCTAGTACCTTAAAAGGCCCCACAAACCTGGGACGCAGTTTATTCCACAGCACGTTGGAAACTGCATGTGTAGAAAGATTCTTAACGTTTAATAAAACACTTTCTCCTACTTTGTAAACCTTGTCGTTACGCCGCCCCTTGCGGTCATCCTGCTCCTTCTGCTTGTCTTGGCTTTCCGCCATTGCATCACAGACGTGTCGTAAGACACTAAGGCGCGTCGATAAGAACTTATTGATGTGCTTTCGCACAGATACAGGGATGACATCAGGTAATCCTACCCCCTCAAGCCCTGGGCCACACACACGTGGCGTCAACGGAACCCTCGGATTCACCAATCCGTTCACGTAAAACGGGGTAAGCCCCGTAGATGCATGTAATGAATTGTTGATAGCAAATTCAACCATCGGAAGCATCTCACTCCAACTCTTTGTAGAATCCGGTCATAAACTCCGTAGAATATCCTAAAAAACGCGATTAACGCGTTCCGTCTGACCGTCCGTCTGCGGATGATCCGCAGTGGACCTGAGGAGCTTGGTTCCTAGCACCTTAAACAACGCTCCCCAGACTTGTCCTGTAAAACGGGGATCCCGATCCGACACAACGGAATCGGGTAGACCATGCTGTCGAAAGACACGGTCTAGGAACACTTTCGCTGTTCCTTGTCCATCTATGGACTCTGGAACCGCCGACAGGTGAGCCATCTTGCTCAAACGGTCTACAAAGACCAATATGCCGATGTTCCCGGCCTTATCCTTCGGAAAACGAAGATAAAATCCATGCTAATGGATTTCCAACACTCCGTTGGAACCGATAAGCTCGCCAAAGGCGCAGCTGAACTTGCAAAGGGTTTAACCATATGACAAGTCTCACAGGTGTGTATATACGCACCGACCCACTTATACATATTGGGCCACCAATACAAAGCGCTTAAAGCGCTGTAGGTCTTATCCCGACCTAAATGACCCCCGGTAGGGGCGTCATGTGCCTCGAAGAGGACTCTATACATCAGTTCTTCTTTATGAGGAGCTACCACCCGCGGAGTGTCCTCCGCGCTCGTGATATAAAATAGCAAACCGTCACAGTACCTGTAACGGTGTAAACGATCTTTAGCTCGACTTGACAGGGTTGGATCAGACGAGCCAAGTCCCTTTCCACCCAACGCGCTGATAAGCGCCGTACACTGTGGGTCTTTCTCATACGCCTGGCGTATGAGATCCACCAGAGACGAGGTGACGAATGTCGCGTGAGTGAGCTCGTAATCGGGACGAAGCGATAACACGTCTGCAAGCACGTTCTGCTTTCCAGGTTTATACTTAAACTCAAAGTTGTACTCCGCAAAGAAGGAGAACCAACGGGCCATCCGTTGGGAGAGATGAGGCGACTTTGTCGCTGTCCGTAAGGACGCGTGGTCAGTATAAAACACGAACGGCTTTGAGCCGAGTAGGTGAACCCTAAACTTGACAAGGGAATACTTCATAGCAAGTAGCTCCTTGTCATGAACAGGATAATTCCGTTCCGCAGCTTTAAGCTGCCTCGACTCAAACGCGATAACGCGTTCCCTTCCTGCATCGTCTGCTTGTAACAAGGCACATCCGATTGCGAAATTGGAGGCGTCGCAGACGACACTAAATGGT
>CM047587.1:44994456-45034736 GCA_026184515.1 Peronosclerospora sorghi | reverse complement strand
ACCATTTAGTGTCGTCTGCGACGCCTCCAATTTCGCAATCGGATGTGGTTTGTTACAAGCAGACGATGCAGGAAGGGAACGCGTTATCGCGTTTGAGTCGAGGCAGCTTAAATCTGCGGAACGGAATTATCCCGTTCATGACAAGGAGATACTTGCTATGAAGTATGTCCTTGTCAAATTTAGGGTTCACTTACTCGGCTCAAAGCCGTTCGTGGTTTATACTGACCACGCGTCCTTACGGACAGCGACAAAGTCGCCTCATCTCTCGCAACGGATGGCCCGTTGGCTCTCCTTCTTTGCGGAGTACAACTTTGAGGTTAAGTATAAACCTGGCAAGCAAAACGTGCTTGCAGACGCGTTATCGCGTCGTCCCGATTACGAGCTAGCTCACGCGACATTCTTCACCACATCTGTGGTGGATCTCATACGCCAGGCGTATGAGAAAGACCCACAGTGTACGGCGCTTATCAGCGCGCTGGGTGGAAAGGGACTTGGCTCGTCTGAGCCAACCCTGTCAAGTCGAGCTAAAGATCGTTTACACCATAACAGGTACTGTGACGTTTTGCTATTTTATAGCATGAGCGCGGAGGACACTCCTCGGGTGGTTGTTACTCAGGATGAGGAACTAAAGTATAGAGTCCTCTTTGAGGAACATGACGCCCCTACCGGGGATCATTTAGGTCGGGATAAGACCTACAGCGCTTTAAGCGCTTTGTATTGGTGGCCCAATATGTATAAGTGGGTCGGTGCGTATATACGCACCTGTGAGACGTGTCAGAGGGTTAAACCCTTTGCAAGTTCAGCTGCGCCTTTGGCGAGCTTATCGGTTCCAACGGAGTGTTGGAAATCCATTAGCATGGATTTTATCTTCGGTTTTCCGAAGGATAAGGCCGGGAATATCGGCATATTGGTCTTTGTAGACCGTTTGAGCAAGATGGCTCACCTGGCGGCGGTGCCAGAGTCCATAGATGGACAAGGAACAGCGAAAGTGTTCCTAGACCGTGTCTTTCGACAGCATGGTCTACCCGATTCCGTTGTGTCGGATCGGGATACCCGTTTTACAGGACAAGTCTGGGGAGCGTTGTTAAGGTGCTAGGTACCAAGCTCTTCATGTCCACTGCGGATCATCCGCAGACGGACGGGCAAACGAAACGCGTTAATCGCGTTGTTTAGGATATTCTCCGGAGTTTATGTCCGGATTCTCCCAAGAGTTGGAGTGAGATGCTTCCTATGGACGAATTTGCTATCAGCAGTTGGGTCCATGCATCTACGGGGTTTACCCCGTTTTACGTAAACGGATTGGTGAATCCGAGGGTTCCGTCGACGCCACGTGTGTGTGGCCCAGGGCTTGAGGGGGTAGGATTACCTGATGTCATCCCTGTATCTGTGCGAAAGCACATCAATAAGTTCTTATCGACGCGCCTTAGTGTCTTACGACACGTATGCGATGCAATGGCGGAAAGCCAAGACAAGCAGAAGGAGTAGGATGACCGCAAGGGGCGGCGTAACGACAAGATTTACAAAGTAGGAGAAAGTATTTTATTAAACGTTAAGAATCTTCCTACACATGCAGTTTACAACGTGCTGCGGAATAAACTGCGTCCCAGGTTTGTGGGGCCTTTTAAGGTACTAGCCCGAAAGGGCTTATCGTATAACTTGGACATCCCGAAGGCGATGCGTACGCATCCAACCTTCTATGTGGGTATGCTTAAGCCATACCAGGACCCGGAGGCGGGTCCCCTGTTGGAGGGGGTTGGTAAGGCGAATAGCCATAAGAGCCGTAAGACACGGCAGAGCGAAGGAATCCCGACAGGGCTAAAATGCGACCACGAAGTTGCGCAACGGTCGTCTCGAGATATGCAAGCCGCCTCTCGAAGCGTTCAGTGGAATCCCACTCATCGCGGAGTACCTCGTGAACATCATAGATGTGACGGCTGTGTCGATCACAGCGCTCATGAATCTCATGTCGCAATTGCGCGACCTCCTCCTCCAATGCTCAATGCGGAGGGTACTCCACATTATCATGTGGAGCGTCTGATGGCGCGACGCCATCATCGGGGTCAAACCCAGTATCTGGTGAAGTGGAAGGGTTATCCACACTCACAGAGTTCGTGGGAATCCGAGACTCCCCTACGGCAGGATTGCCGTGACGTCGTTGACGCTTTCGAGCGGGAGAATCCCGCTGCGGGTCAACGACCAAAGGGGCGCGAGAAGCCCGTTCACTCCCAGTAGTTGGGAGTTCGCCGGAGGCAGATGTGGCGCTCACGCTGTCCTCTGGCACCGCGTTGGGCAGGGGCGCTGGCGTAGCGGGTGCGATAAGGGGCACGTAATAGCTCCATCGCTTTGGCTCAGGCGAATGCCATGCGCAACGCCCTCTCCACCCAAGCGTCACGACGGGAATAGCTGTTGTGCAGCTCATTAAAGCTGGGGAGGAGCTTCTCCCCTTCCGCCCAAGCGCGGAATTTCTTTTCTGCATCTTCGGCATTTTCTCCCGGAGAGAGAATGATAGGAACCTCTCGGAGGTTCTCAACAGGGGCACCCTGTGCCTGCCTGTTGAAGCGTTCTAGGTATGAGACGCTAGTGAACTGCTTTTGCGTGAGCAGTTGTTGCAGGAGTTTCTCCCGGCGTTCGCATTGATACGGCTGTTCAGCCGCAGGGCCAGGGCAATAGAATGCTAAACCATTCCTTACCATACTCCTAGCCCACTTTGGAAGGTCACGAGGACCTCCAAATTATATGCCACCCGTGGCGGGCGTTTAGGGCGCGCGTAACGCAGCCCTTAGTGCTTGTGCGGCAAGTTGGTTTTCTTGAGCTGCGTCCAGCTCATCGGTGATGATCGCCTTCGGCGATCCGGATGTATCATCCGACATTGGCAGGGGTGGCGCACTAGTTAGTGCATTTTCCCCACGTGTGGGGAACGGATTAGGCTGGCGACATCGCCGTTCGGCGTTGTCGTAGCGGTCAGCCTTTGGGGAGATATCCCCAAGGGCATCCACCTCCGAGTTCTCGGAATAGTCTACCTCCTCTTCTCGAGGAGACTCCACAGCACCACTAATGGTGCTCATGGTTAGCCAGAGGTTCTGGCAGTTGGAGTTCTCCAACTAAATTTGATTTATTGCGTAAGCAATAGTCTTGATGGGGGAGGATGTAACATGGTTACATTCTGTTTACACTTAGTATGTGGTGTACGTGAGTACACTACGGTTGGGGTCAGTATTGACCTGTCCGAAAGGTTTGGGACCATTGGTTATTTTAACCAATCATGGCAGGAGCCCTTAGTGGAGGCGTGGCAGCCAGCCACGTGTTAGTACACAGGTGATGTACACTACATTTTAGCTAGGTACGAATTTAGTAAGTTCTACTTAGTATTACATATAGTTTACATTAGTTTAAATTAATTTAGGCTAATTACATATTAAATATACATTCAGTTTACATTTCACTCAAAGACTACAGGACGCTCGACCTCGACCGGTCGCGCACGTAGTGAGTGTAGTAGCGTATGGGAAGTTCTTCCCTTAGCTATCCCCTTATTAAGGGAGCCTTGTGTTAAGGCGTTAGCTTGTGCTAACTAGTAAACCAAAGTGGAATCTTGGCCCCGAGTAAGAGAGTTCTCTCTTACTAATCCATTTTATAAGGGAGTATCGGCTAAGTAGCGGCACATCGCCGCTTTAGGAAAGTCTTCCTCTGCTAGCCGCACCGTGCGTGTACGCACCGGCTACATCATACCACCCGTTCTGCCTCAGCAACCCGTTTTGCTTAAGGACGCAATATGAATGTGTTGATTTATTCTGTAGATGAGGCGCTTCGGTAGTAGATTGCAGATCGCGACGGTTTGACACCATTCAACGTCGCTTGAGCGCTCCCGGCCTTCGGTAATCGATTCGACGACCTTCGGGATCTCAGCGCTGGATTGGCGACCGTTTTCCTAACACCGCTACCGTGGAAGCGGACTTTTCAATTATAAATTGAGAAAAGGGTTGTGTTCCGGCAGTCGTTGACGGTTTTTTCACTTGAGGGACTCCTTCAATGCAAGCAGACTTCACAATGAATAGGATTTTGATTGGTCAAAAATAGGGTTGACTGCTGAACATGCCTTGGCCACTAGGAAAAACACATACAAGATGGTGGAGATAATTCTCGACCCTAGTATCCGCGATTGGGTGGTGCTGCCCATGATCATCATTTTTGGGTGCTCGGCGATGGTGCGTCACTACGTCACACTTCTAATGAAAAACGAGAAGGTGGCTAGTATCGAGCAGCTCATGCCCATGTGCGTGGTACTCGTCTTTTAATTAAGAGCAATCTCTGCTCGGGCTAGACCAAAGGAGAGGTAGCGTTTATATTAATTGGTACTATTGCAGGAACACGGTTCATCGCGCACAGATAACGCGCATCAACTCCAAGTTTATCTCTCCCGATGCCTTTGCTATGCGCAAGGTTAGGCGGCATCAGCTACAGTATATGGATTCTTTCATTTTACACGACTTAATGTTGATGTACAGCATTACTTCACAGCTTCGCAAAAGAAGGATGGCATGAAAGGTGCGCTTCGTGAAAAGGTTAAGAGCGAGGCAATGAACCACATGATGAACCCCAGCAGTATGCTGGAGATGATGAAGGGAAACATGACTTTCATGGTATCCAATTTTGTAATGATGGGGCTTATGAGCTACTTTTTTGGGGGTTTCGTGCTGGGTGCGTGAGCTCGTAGACTACAAGTAGAATCCTGTGTTGTTTCTCTTTCACTCAAGCTTGCTGCCTCGTTGGAAATGTCAGCAAAGGTTCCGTTTTCGCTCACGCAGAAGTTCAAGATGATGCTTCAGCGCGGTATTGAGCTTAAGTAAGGGTTATGTCTAGTGCGGTCCCTTGTCCTTCTCTCTCATCGAAATCGTTGTGTTACGATTATGTCTCCTAGCACGTTAGACGTGTCCTACGTGTCATCGGTGTCGTGGTACTTTCTCGTGAGTTTCGGGATGCGTGGCTTTCTCTCGCTCATCCTTGGCGAGCAGAGCGGTACGTGTGTGAGCTGGCAGTACCTTCCAGGGTTGCACAAAGTGGAGAAAGTGATATCACATTCCGTTTTGTACAGCTAGCGATGACGCCAAGGCGATGCAAATGCAAATGGGCATGGGTGCGGGACCAAACATGGCGTTTGATGCTCCCAAGGTGTACAAACAGGAGCGTGTGAGCCTTCGGCTCCATACCCACGAGTGGGCATTAGCGTTTGCTGAGAAGAAACTTTTGGGCGAGCCACTTCCCGAACAGTCACAGGCGTTGGCCGCCTCGTCTTCTCCCACCTCGACCAGAACCAGCCCCACCGAGAAGCGATCATCCAAGTACACTAAAGTCTCTAAGAGAAAGTAACAAGTAGGAAGAAAAAAATAAGAGACGGATTTCAGCTTTTATCATTTCTGGCCAATCGAATTATAGCATGCGATCCGAGCTTTCATAATTTAGATTGCCATCCCTCTCTCTCTCTCTCTCTCTCTCTATCCCTTTCCAATGGACGTTATCCGCAAGTACTTGAAGGTGCGCCGAGCTGCTCCATTTGCCACAAAAGACCACCACATCTCTTAACAGCTTACATATACATATGCATGCGTAGTCGGACCTTCCGCGTTACCTCAAGGGATTGCCCCTGCCACGCACTTTTTCCGGATTCTTGAAGCTCAAGCAGGCGGATTGGCTGTACCTGGCGCCGTTACTCATAACCATTTTCGTGCTGGGTCTCACGCTATTTACCGGTAAGAGCAACAAGAAGCCTGGACGCGTGAATCACAAGGTTCGTCTCGAGAAGGACAAGGTGGTGGATTTTGTGTCGCTTCCCGACATGGAGGACATGGTCCAGGAGAAGGGGAAGTGCACTCTGTGTCGCTGTTGGAAGTCCAAGAAGTTCCCGTACTGTGACGGCGCGCACATGAAGCACAACAAGGAGACGGGTGATAATGTCGGACCGCTCGTGATTACGGCGAAGAAAGCCTAGTTGAATCGTGTGCTCGACCGGTCGGCGACTTTGCTGCTGTTTCATGTGCGGCTGCTGGTTTGCCGACAGGGGAGGGAGTATATGTTGCCGTTCGGTTATACATCGGTCACTTTAAGTGGTACATTAGTTTGACTACTTATCGTCGGTTCCTCTACCTATAATGCAAGGCCTTCGTGGTATCCAACACTTCGTAGACTGATGCTTACATTCGGTTAACATAATGCTTGTCATTGTCCTCATAGTAAAAAACACGAATGGTCGCGGTGGTCACAGCTGCGTACGAAATAGAAAGAAATCCAACTAGACCAATCCTGCATCAAACATTCATCGAGTTTGAAGGGCAACATGCACATGACCCTGGCCACCGTTACTGGAGACCGAGCAGCACGCCGCCATTGCCGCCCTCCTGGTTTGGCAAGTACGTAACATTGCGCGACTTGGCAAGGGATTCAGCAATCTCTCGGGCCGCGTCAATACGCTGCACCTCAATGAAACCCGACCCACTCTTGGCGACAGCATCCGAAACGAGACGAGCAGCCTCCGATTCACCTTCAGCTTTGATCACGGCAGCTTTACGCTCTTGTTCCGAGCGCATGACCACAAACTTTTGACGCTCGGCATCCTGCTGCGCCACCTGCTTGGCCTCGACAGCGCGCGTGAATTCCGGACCGTACTCCAGATGCGTAATGGACACGTCATCCAGCAGCAAAAAAAAGTTGCGACAGCGGTCGTTCATCTCCTTGGCAATCTGCTGGGACACTTGGTTCCGGCGGGCCAGCAGCTCCACAGCATCATACTGAGCCACAATGGACTTCAGGACCTCGTTGCCCACCGATGGCAAGATCCGGTCGGCGTAGTCAGCACCGTACTCGGCATAAATATGCGAAAGTTTATCAGCATTGGGTCGGTACAAACAACGCAGCGAGATATTGACATTCTGCAG
This sequence comes from Peronosclerospora sorghi, assembly GCA_026184515.1. Classification (NCBI taxonomy): domain Eukaryota; phylum Oomycota; class Peronosporomycetes; order Peronosporales; family Peronosporaceae; genus Peronosclerospora; species Peronosclerospora sorghi. Next base: position 45,027,807 of record CM047587.1, on the reverse strand, counting down.
GTCCTTCGTGCCCGTGCGTGAACTGATAAGGCGATAGTTGGAGCGCACATCGAGAATGGTCGGGTACTGGAAAAACGGAATCTTGAAATGAGTACCTTCACCCACAGACTTGTCCAGGATACCGTCCTTACGGTCAAAGATCACGGCACGATGACCACCGTCAACTATATCCGTGACAGAAAGGCAAAGTGACAGTTAAGAGCCGTGAATAAAAAAGCGAAAGAAATCGGAAACGTTGCGACAGCATAGGGAAGCACGGACGAACCATCATAGATACACTCTTGAAGACAGAAACCACCGATACCGATGGCGCCACTGATGCTAGCGACGCGATTAAGAAACCTTGTTGCCATTGCTACCGATTCTGTGGCTTCTACTACTGAACTTAGTTTTCTGAGTGGCCACCGTGATGCCTTTTAAGGCAAATACCGTACTTAGTCACGTACATACTGTAGCACAATACCGACACAATCTTCTTTTTTTTGGGCACGTTTTGCATTTGAGCAAAGTTTATCTCGAGCCTAATGCCCGAAACACAGTCTCTTGATAGGATAAAATCGATCCTGGTGTACCAGGCAGCACTGCTGCCTACTGATGAAGAACCTACATCCTCAACCGGGATCTGGGTGACCCACTCGCTGTGATTTCTCTTCGGCATCTTACCAAGCTTTGGAATACATTGTAAAAAAACTTTTGTTGCGTGTAGCATGACTTGTTCACGTTTCGCGACAAGTTGCAGCTGTCGGTCACCGGTTATCTAGCTCTACCCACATATGGCGTAGAGGTTAAGGCCCACCGGTAGGTTGAGGGTTCGAGTCTCGCAGTGGACAGATCCTAAGTCGGAGTAGAGTCGGGTCCAAGTGTAATCAAAGCGAGCCTAGAGCACGCGCCCTTGATACGACTTATTCCTATCCCAACAGAATGGAGGCGTTCTAAAATGTCTCTATAGGCTGTTCCGCTGGATTTGTTAACATAACTGTATTGGTTATGACAGGTCAACATGCTGTTTGAATGATTGTTCCTGACTTGGCTCTGGAATTTCCTGGACGTGTTCCATTCTTCAAGTAGGATTAAGCTAATTTGCTATTGATATAGGGTGGCCCTACCGGCACAGCCCTCGACCCTACGGGCACTTCCCACGTGACTTTCGACCAATAGAAATTCGAGAATCTGGTAAAAAAACATTTTGTTATCAAAAAATCTTGTCCTTTTGTAGACTTGCGCGATTAAATCTCAGGTACGAAAGGTCCTTGCGTATCAAGAAGAAATGGCCGAGGGAAATTCGAGTCGTGCATGTTTCCTGGGTAAGAAGAGCTGCTTGTACAACTCAATATTGTCCCATCGTCTTCTGAACAGCTGCATGAATGCCTTCAGAGAAAAGAGACCCCATCCTACATGACTCGCCTTATTGGAGAAGTCTACGCTTTGATTCGGACGAGGCAGCGGAAACGGAGCTTTCGACGTACGCCAGGCAGCGTTCATTTGATGTGAGCATTGCTTGTAGGATTTCAATCAAAGATGTTCGTTCAATGAAAATTCACTGATTTTGCCTGTTATTGCGACGTTATGCCAGCTTCAGCGGCACGATTATGGCGCTAGCGTCTTCAGCTACGCATCAAAGTGAAAAAGCTGTTTACGCTACGCTGTAGTGGATTGAGAAAGCTAATCGGTAAATCAACGCACAAATTTGACCCCCAAAAACTGACAGATAATATCTATCCACGTGCATCATGAGTGGCGTTTGCATGCTAATGGTAATGCCCATGCCATACTGAACCTTTTCACGAAGGACGTGGGGCACGCAGTGAAAGCAGCCCACGACCATGGCGATCGCAGTCTTCATTTCTAAGAGCGCCAGCGCTCTCCCGACACAGACGCGGGGGCCGCCTGTAGCCGGTGCGTATACGCACGGTGCGACTAGCGCACAGAGGAAGAATCTTCTTTAAAGCGGTAGATACCGCTACTTAGCCGATACGCCCTTGTAAAGGGCTTAGTAGGAGAGTTCTCCTACTCGGGGCCAAGATTCCCGGGTTTGTTTACTACGTAGCCTTAACGGCTGTATTACCTTTACGGGATGTAAGTAAAGGGAGGGCTCCCTCTTACCTACGACACTCACTGCGCGCGCGACCGGTCGAGGTCGCGCGTCCGCAAAATAGAGTGAAATGTAAACTGAATATATTTAATATGTAATTAGCCTAAATTAATTTAAACTAATATAAACTATATGTAATACTAAGTAGAATATTCCTAATTCGTACCTAGCTAAAATGTAGTGTACACACCTGTGTACTGACTCGTGGATGGCTGACACACCACCACACCAAGGGCTCCTGCCCTGATTGGTTTAAATAACCAAAGGTTTAAAATTTTCAAACAGGTCAATACCGACCTCAACCGTGGTGTACTCATGTACACCAACATTACATGTAACTCGAATGTAACCCCGTTACATCCTCCCCCATCAAGACTATTGCTTACGCAATAATAAAAATCTTGTTGGAGAACTCCAACGCCAGTTTCTCTTGCCCTCCATATGTACACCTCCAGTGGTGCTATGGCGTCTCCTCTAGAAGAGGTAGACAACTCCGAAAACTCGGAGGTGGATGCCCTTGGGGTTACCTCCCCAACGGTTTGCCGCTCCAACAGCGCCGAACGGCGTTGTCGGCAGCCTAATCCGTTCCCCACACGCGGGGAAAATGCGCTAACCAGTGCGCCACCCCTGCCCATATCGGATGATACATCCGTATCGCCAATCGCCAAAGGCGATCGTCACTAATGAGCTGGACGCAGCTCAAGACACCCAACTTGCCGCACAGGCACTAAGGGCTGCGTTACGCGCCCCCAAACGCCCGTCAAGGGCAGCTTATAATTTTGATGGTCGTTGTGACCTTCCAAGGTAGGCCACGCGTTTGGTAAGGACCAGTTTAGCGTCCTATACCCCTGGCCCCGAGGCTGAACAGCCGTATCAACGCGAACGACGTGAGAAACTCCGGCAACAACTGCTTGCACAAAAGCAGTTCACTAGCGTCTCATACCGAGAGCGCTTAAACAGGCAGTCACAGGTTGCCCCTGTTGAGAACCTCCGCGAGGTTCCTTTCGTTCTTTCTCCGGGAGAAAGTGCTGATGATGCAGAGAAGAAGTTCCGCGCTTGGGCGGAAGGGGAGTAGCTTCTACCCAGCTTCAATGAGCTGCATGACAGCTATTCCCGTCGAGACATTTGGGTGGAGAGGGTGTTGCGCCTGAAATTTGACAAAGCCAAAGCGATGGAGCAATTACGTGCTCCGTATTGCACGCGCTACGCCAGCGTCCCTGTCTCCACCATGGTGTCCGAAGACAGTGTGAGCGTCACATCTGTCTCCAGCGAACTCCCACTTATTGGGAGTGAAGGGGCTTCCCATGCCCCTCTGGTCGTTGACCTACAGCGGGATTCTCCCGATCAAAAGCGTCAACGACGTAGCGGCAGTCCTGCCGTAGGGGAGTCTCGAACTCCCACGAACTCTGTGAGTGTGCATAACCTTTCCACCACACCAGATACTGGTTTTGACCCCGATGATGGCGCCGCGCCATCAGCCGCTCCACATGAAAGTGTGGAGTACCCTCCGCATCAAGAATTGGAGGAGGAGGTCGCGCAATTGCGACGTGAGATTCGCGAACGCTGTGATCGACACAGCCATCGCATCCATGATCTCCACGAGGGGATCCGCGATGAGCGGGATTCCACTGATCGCCTCGAGAGGCGGCTTGCCTCTCTCGAGACGACCGTTGTGGAGCTTCGTGGTCGCATTTTAGCCCTTTCGGGCTTCCTTCGCCCTGCCGTGTCTTACGGCTCTTATGGCTATTCGCCTTACCAACCCCCTCCAACAGGGGACCCGCCTCCGGGTTCTGGTATGGCTTAAGCATACCCACATAGAAGGTTGGATGCGTACGCATCACCTTCGGGATGTCTAAGGTATACGATAAGCCCTTTCGGGATAGTACCTTAAAGGGCCCCACAAACCTGGGGCGCAGTTTATTGCGCAACACGTTGGAAACTGCATGTGTAGGAAGATTTTTAGCGTTTAATAGAACACTTTCTCCTACTTTGTACACCTTGTCGTTACGCCGCCCCTTGCGGTCAGCTTGCTCCTTCTGCTTGTCTTGGCTTTCCGCCATGGCATCGCTGACGTGTCGTAAGACACTAAGGCGCGTCGATAAAAATTTATCGATGTGCTTTCGAACAGATACAGGGCTGACATCGGGGAATCCTCCCCCCTTAAGCCCTGGGTCACACACACGTGGCGTCAACTGAACCCTCGGGTTCACTAATCCGTTCACGTAAAACGGGGTAAACCCCGTAGATGCATGGACCGAATTGTTGATAACAATTTCGTCCATAGGAAGCATCTCACTCCAACTCTTTGGAGAATCCGGACTAAAAACTCCGGAGAGTGTCCACTACTACGCGATTAACGCGTTACGTTTGTCCTTCCGTCTGCGGATGATCCGCAGTGGACATGAGGAGCTGGGTGCCCAGCACCTGAAACAACGCTCCCTAGAATTGTCCTGTAAAACGGGTATCCCGATCCGACACAACGGAATCGGGTAGACCATGCTGTCGAAAGACACGGTCTAGGAACACTTTCGCTGTCCCTTGTCCATCTATGGACTCTGGCAGCGCCGCCCGACAGGCCATCTTGCTCAACCGGTCTACAAAGACCAATATGCCGGTGTTCCCGGCCTTATCCTTCGGAAAACCGAAGATAAAATCCATGCTAATGGATTTCCAACACTCCGTTGAAACCGATAAGCTCACCAAAGGCGCAGCTGAACTCGCAGAGGGTTTGACCCTCTGACACGTCTCACAGGTGCGTATATACGCACCGACCCACTTATACATATTGGGCCACCAATACAAAGCGCTTAAAACGCTGTAGGTCTTATCCCGACCTAAATGACCCCCGGTAGGGGCGTCATGTGCCTCAAAGAGGACTCTATACTTCAGTTCCTCATCATGAGGAACTACCACCCGCGGAGTGTCCTCCGCGCTCGTGCTATAATATAGCAGACCGTTACAGGTACTGTAACGGTGTAAACGAGCTTTATCTCGACTTGACAGGGTTGGCTCAGACGATCCAAGACCCTTTTCACCTAACGCGCTGATAAGCGCCGTTCATTGTGGGTCTTTCTCATATGCCTGGCGTATGAGATCCACCACAGACGTGGTGACGAAAGTCGCTTGAGCGAGCTCGTAATCAGGACAACGCGATAACGCGTCTGCAAGCACGTTCTGCTTGCCAGGTTTATACTTAAACTCAAAGTTATACTCCGCAAAGAAGGAGATCCAACGGGCCATCCGTTGGGAGAGATGAGGCGACTTTGTCGCTGTCCGTAAGGACGCGTGGTCAGTATAAACCACGAACGGCTTTGAGCCGAGTAGGTGAACCCTAAATTTGACAAGAGAATACTTCATTGCAAGTAGCTCCTTGTCATGAACGGGATAATTCCGTTCCGCAGATTTAAGCTGCCTCGACTCAAACGCGATAACGCGTTCCCTTCCTGCATCGTCTGCTTGTAACAAGGCACATCCGATTGCGAAATCGGAGGCGTCGCAGACGACACTAAATGGTTTCCCAGAATCTGGGAGAGCAAGAACGGGAGCTTTTAACAAGCTTCCCTTAACCGCTTCAAAAGCGTTTTGGTGTTTGGTTTCCCAACACCAATCAACATCCTTCTTAAGAAGGTCGGACAATGGCTTCGCCATTACATCGTAGTTCTCGCTGTACTTGTGGAGATAATTGGCTAATCCAAGCCACTTCCGTAAATCTCTAAGATTTCCAGGCGAAGGCCACTCCACAATGGCTTTCACCTTCGCGGGATCTGCCCATCCGAGGAAAGGAAAGGAATTCCCTCAGCACCAAAAATACATTTGGATGCATTTGCATATAAATTATGCTCTCGCATACATTCGATCACCGCGGGAAGGTGTATTAGGTGCGTCTGAACATCAGACGAGTCGCCTTCCGCGCTACTATGAACGAATATATCGTCGAAGTACGTCTGAGCGTACTTTCTATGAGGGCGGAAGAGTTGAGTCACCAAGCGATTAAAAGTCGCTGGCGCATTCGAAAGCTCCTGTGGCATAACAAGCCACTCCCATAGCATGGCGCTAGGAGTGCTGACCGCTGTCAGCGGAATATCGGACGCTCGCATGATAATACCCGTCCACCAGATCTAAGGCACTGTACACAGTACAGCCCGCCATATTGTTCTGGAGGACATCCTTCCGAGAAATCGGAGTCTGCATGGGTACAGTAGCTGTATTCAGCTTGTTGTACGCATGCACAATGCACCACTTTCCGTTCGGCTTACGGACACAAAAGTGGGAGATGTGTGGGGATACTTGCTCTCCCGTACCATCCCTGCCTCTTCTTTCCCCTTGAAAAATGCGTCGATGACGTCGCATTGCTCCTTGGGGAGAGGCCACTGCCTAGTGACGCAGTATTTGGTTCCAGGAACCAAATCAATTTCATTTCGGACTCCCCGATCCGGTGGTAACCCATCGGCGGGTTGTCACTAATGACATCTACGAATTCTTTCAGTAAGGAATGGTAAGGTTCCTCAGGATCCGCAAGGATATTGTGACCGCTTCGGGTATTCAATGCCTGTTTGGTTTGCACCAAAACTGACTCGTCCATCGTGGATGAGAAGTTCAACTCCTCTTCCAGACGCAACACGACGACCTCGTCGATTTCATCTGCTTTCCAAGCAGTCTCAAACTCGTTGAAGGACATCTCCTCCAACGACAACAGTTCGCCTACCCCAGGAAACCGTTCCAGGCTTACGCCTTATGTGACAACACCTATCACACTATTCAGCATCCGATAGGACTGCTGACTACTGGCCTCGGGACTCATCCCGGGACCCAGATGAGTGAGTCAATTGCCCCATCTATTGGAAGCGCATCGAGCCTATCCACAGAGGTCTCTATCTCTACCACCGGTGACTCGCCGGTCTCACCTAATAAGGCGTGGTCGGAATCATTTCCGACGTGTGAAAGAGACAAACTTCGGGTCTCTTCGCTTGGAAGCTCCTCGCGCTTAACCACAGGGGTCTCTACCCATACCACTGGAGTCGCAACTTGTTCGCCAGACACGGCGTGTTCGGAATCAATTCCTACCTGTAGAAGAGACGAACTTCGGGTCTCTTCTCTAAGAGCCTCGCGCTTAACCTCAGAGGAATCCACCTCAATCACTGGCGACTCACCATTCTCGCCTATATCGGCGTGGGGATTAACCGCCAAATCCCCCTCGTTAAGGAACTCTTCCTTAACGCCATTGGGACTAATCATATCAGACATCCCAATCTCTGGCATCTCACGCCAGTATCGCTTTTGCGATCGAGCAAAGGTGGGTTCATGACTCGCCAATGCTTCACCCGACCGCGGGTGCGTTGAGCCAATGGATTCAGACTTCCAGTCTATCCATGGCTCGTGGCGTTCCAGCCACTTCATGCCCAGAATGAGGTCATACCTCGAGTCCAAATCCAGGACTAGGCAACGTTCTAAGCTGTCGAAACCTGCAAACTTCAGCTTAAGGTCAATAGAGACCTTGGGTACAGAAACCTGTACGCCTGTCGCAAGACGGACTGTGACAACGTCACGAGAACGTGCCTCTAGGGACTCGGCATACAGCCGACTCTTCTCCACAGAAGCTCGTCTGACATAATTTTCAGACGCTCCAGAGTCTATCAAGACTCCCCAAGGCTTATCAAAGCCTTTCATGTCCGCAAGGACTACCAGCAAACCTGGCTGGTACACCAACTCGGTGCTAGAAAGCACCGTTTCCCTCGGGGCTTTGTGCTGTCGTCCCCTACCCTGGGGCTTAACAGCACTGAGGGGTCCCCCAGTAGTGCGCCCCGCACCTACTGGGAGCCGTCGTTTCCCGACGGCTTGTACAAGGGCTTTTTCCCCACCCTTGGTCCCTTGTAGCGAGTGTCTCGCTGGGGATTTTTCGGACATCTGTTCCTCAGATGATCCATGCTCCCACACAGGAAGCATCTCAGCGGACCATGCCGCTGCAACATAGCTAAGAGCTCTGCCTCGAAGCTCTGTGAAAAAGAGTCAGAGTGACTCTTAGCGGGAGGTTTCTCCTCCGCTTCGACCTGACTCAGGTCCATGGGTTCGGGACCCACCTTAGAGGAACGGAAGTTCCTCTCGGCGTTAAACGCCATCTTAAACGCCTCCTCCAGGGATTGGGGTTGGCATCGGAATAATTCCAAACGTGATGGCACTTCTCTCAGGCCTCCCATGAAGACGGGTATGGACACATCGTCCGAATACGCTTTCGCGTACATCCCTGCCAACAGGGTCTTAAGCTCCTGGATATAAATCTCCAGGTCCTTAGTGCCTTGACGGCACCTCAGGAACGCCAGTTGATTCTGGAAAACCAGATCAGGCGTTGCGTACATGTCCATGAGCTTCTTCTTAAGGAACTTCCATGTTGGTAACACGTCCGTGACTGACTCCGAAGACGTAAACGCCCATGTACGGGCTTTGACAGTAAGATGGATCAATGCAAGTCCCACTTGCAAGTGATCAGCGGTCATATTCGCTGTGGTGAAGGCCGTTTCGACCTCTCGCAACCAAACGTAAAGGTTGTCACCCTTCTTCCCGGTGAACTCCTTTATCTTAAACGATAATCGGGGTCGCACCCCCGTGGAACTACCTCCACTACAGCTCGCCTCATGAGCAATGAGGGCATTTACCCTTGCCTTTACGGCCTCAAGGCCCTGCTCCACTAGGATCTTCATGCCTTCTTCCCCCGTTAAGGATAACAGCCTGTTAAAGGCTTCCTGCTGGACGAGGGTCAGCTTATCCCAATCGTCCTGATTCATCCTTGCAGAGGATGTTGTCGTTGTAACGGGGTTACATTCGAGTTACATTTAGTGTCGGTGTACATGAGTACACTACGGTTGAGGTCAGTATTGACCGGTTTGAAGGGTTTTGAAACCATTGGTTATTTTAACCAATCAGGGCAGGGGTCCTTGGGTGGTGGCGCGTCAGCCATCCACGTGTCGGTACACAGGGGTGTACATTACATTTTAGCTAGGTAAAAATTTGGTATGTTCTACTTAGTATTACATATAGTTTACATTAGTTTAAATTAATTTAGACTAATTACATATTAAATATATATTCAGTTTACATCTCACTCTATCGTGCAGACGCGCGACCTCAACCTGTCGCGCGTGTACTGAGTGCCGTAGTGTAAAGGGAGCCCTCCCTTTACCTACACCCTTAGTAAGGGAACACAGCCGTTAAGGCTAAGAAGTAAATCAACCCGGGTGTAACAGGACTGATCCTGTTACAGGCTTACACTGTGTTGTGCGAGGAAGCGCGCAATACAAGAGGGGTAGGATTAGTTGATGACAACTAATCCTATACTAAAAGTAAATATAAATATTTACTTGTTGTTTAGAACGCAAAATTAAGAGTGTTTATTAAATGGGTGGTTAGCGGCTAACAGTATAGTAATTACCTAACTAATATAATAATATCAAGTATTAAACTAACTGTACTATTAGTTAACCTGCATGATTCGGTATTTATACCGAATCGACTTTTCCTTCGTAGATTATAATAACTTATAATCTATTATTTGAATTTTAGACAACGCGTCTGAAATTCAACTGTGATATTCTAACTTGAATATCAATTATGTAATGGCACCCCATTACATCACCCCCCACTTAAGGTGGTTGGCCAATAATAATTGTTATTTTGGTGAATCATAGGTGCCACTTGTTGGTCGGAATTTCTCATTCACCAACTGATTGACCATCGACTCGATGGTCGAAGCACGCGGCGGTGCTCTATAGAGCGCTGCTGAAAACATCGAAGGAGCTTCTTCCTCCGCCTCAGCACTAGGTGCTGAGGTGTTGAGGGACAACAGTGACGCTGCATTAGCAGCGTCAACTACGCAAAGGTCGGAAGACGTACCGTCTTAGACCACAGATGCTGCTAAGGCGGCATCTGGCAAGAAACAGGGAGATGTTGCTAATGCAACATCTCCCACGATGGCAACTTCCGATTGGCATGTTGCCAAGAGGGCCATGTTCGGAAGTTCTGACTCCGAACAAAGTGATGGGGGTACAGCTGTTCCCACGAAAGGATCTAGCGAGTCGAAACTCGCTAGGTGCTCATCGCCTAACAGTGATGATGACTCTGGTGTCGCTGTCAGCTATGACAGCGACAATGATTATCATAGGTGGTTGCGGGAACGCAGCTCCCCACCTGGACCAAGTACGTCTCCACTTCGGGGTGATTTAACCCCGGCGCGTGGTGTTGAAGCAGGCGGTGCTACGCCTGCTAAAAGAGCTCTAACAGAAGCGGCGCCTGCCGTTTCTGAAGCTTATCATCGTACGGAACCACATGTTTCTTACAGAGTGGTGTTTTGGACCCCTGGATGGTCTATTGCCCCCAACAGTGGCGGTCACCGTAAGCGGGACTGCCAATATGCGTTGTTCGATATCAAAGTGCTGGATGACTGCGAAGACATCCAGTCACGTCGATTCGATCGAAGTACAGACGATAGACGTTTGTACTTTATTGACCTCTTTTTCCAGGTTCGACATTGTTCGAGACGGAAAGGATCAAGGAGGAACAGGGACGATAAAGACGCCCTGACTCAGAGTTGGAACGATTTTGTTGACAACTACAACAAAAGCCCAGATGATTACGTGAATAAGGTTCACGTAATGCGCGAACGCTTTTGAAAGCACTCGCGAACAGGCAAAATGGAATACATCCATTTTGCTTGCATCAAAGAAGGGTTGAACTGTGGTATCCCTTCTCACCTCGTTTGCCCGCGGTGTCCGCAGGGCGCTCCTCGTCTGTCAGAGGAGGAGTTGCGGGGGTACGGTGGCTTTTCCGTACACGCCGAAATTCAGGGTTTAATTGATGCCCTAAATGCATCAACACCTAGTGTTGATGCTACTTCAATTATGAGTTTGAGACTTCTTCTCAAACTCAGTTAAAAGGTCTGGGGCGTCGGCCCTCAGAACCTCAATCGGCTCCCAAGAGTCGAACTCTTGGGGATATCCCAGCCAGCGTACTAAGTACTCGGTACTCTGCCCCTTCTTCGAAGGCACCGAGCGCTTCGAGATCAAGAGCTCGAGAATGTATCGCTTATTCCCCTGATTATCGATCAGGGGCGGCGGAGGTTGAGAATTCCCTCGCCGTTGTTGTTTCGGAGCATGGTTCTTCGCTCCGCAAACTCGAGGAGGGTTATTCCTCCTTGAGCAGCGATATGTCTCACTCTGTGAAGACATATCGGTATCTTCGCGAGAATGTCCGCGACATCCTCGGGGCGCACACTGCCCTTCATCAGAAGAATGATCTTCTGTACATCGAGCTTTCCCGCTGTAAGGAAGAGCTCGATCGGCACAAGGCTGATCTTGAGCAGTCAAAGGCGGAGGTAATGACTCTCCGCTATGCTCATCAACGGCTGAAAGCCGATTACAAGTCTCTCTAGGGAGACTTGGAGAAGCACGGTATCTTCCGTGGTTCTGCGTCTCGTCGTAAGACGAAGACGAATGATACGGCTTGAGCCGCCCAACATAGAATGTTGGGTGGAGCCGCATTGCTGTGGGAATGTCTAAGGTATAGGCATTCACCCGAATCTCTTGGACCTTGAAAGATCCAATGTACTTAGGAAGCAACTTCCGTGTAGGGAATTTGCTTATTGCATGTATAGGCAAATTGGTAGTACTTAATAATACCAATTCACCTTTCAGAAATGAGTTTTTGTTCTTCCTTCCTTGCTTGTCTGCATTTTGCTTCTGCTTATCAAAAGCAGAGGCAAGTGCATCTTTTATATAGCGTATTACAGCTTGGCGCTGTAATACGAATTCATCTACTGCTTTATCAGCAGTAGGTGCGTTGCCCCCAATGTCTGCAGCCATTGCTGCAGACACATATTCATCATATGCAGCTTCAGTTTCATTTGAAGCTGCTTCCGCTTCTACTGTACTTTCAGTAGAAGGGCCATCGTTTTGTTCACAAGTTGCAGTTGCAACTTGCGCATTGAATCGCTCAAAATTTGAGCGGGTCCCTCCCCCACTTAGATTTGGCGTACCTCCAAGTAAATCTGGGGTTCGTGGATGCCTTAAGGCATTCACGTAGAACGGTGTATGCTTAGTTGAAGCATGCACCGAATTGTTAATCGCGAATTCAGTGAGTGACAGATAGTCACTCCACTGTTCAAAGGCATGTGCGTATGATCGCAACATGTCTCCGAAAACGCGGTTAACCCTTTCCGTCTGCCCATCCGTTTCCGGATGGTCCGCAGTTGACATCTTCAACTGGGTTCCCAACAATGAGAACGTTTCTTGCCAGAAACGTCCTGTAAATCTCGGATCTCGATCCGAGACAATGTCTTTCGGCATTCCGTGCAAACGGAATACCGTATCAACAAATATCCGCGCTGTTTGAGCGGCGGTTACGTTCGCTGATACTGCAGTAAGATGTACCATCTTACTGAAACGGTCTACAAAGACCACTATTCCGGTCTTCCGACTATTGTCGGGTGGAAGACCGAATACGAAGTCCATTGAAATGGACTTCCAACACTCTGTCGTAACCGGCAGATATTGCAGCGGAGCCTGTGCAGACTGCGCAGGCTTAACGCGCTGGAAAATCTCGCAAGCGCGTACGTATTTCTGTACCCACTTGTACTGGTTTCGCCAGTGAAAGTCACGTGCGAGAGAAGCGTATGTCTTCTCTCGACCTTGATGCCCCGAAATCGGTGCCTCATGATACTCAAACATAATTTGATGTTTGAGATCATCGTCGTTTGGAACGACGATGCGACTTTCATCTTTTTGGTCTGTGCTGTAAAGCAGCAGACCATCGTGCAGTCGATATCGATGCACGCAAGCTCGGAGGAACTCTGGGAGTTCGTCGCGCTTCTCACCTGATTGATTACTTAAGTAATCAATCAACACACGTGTCTCCTCGTCTGTTTTGTACGCCTCGCGTACTTGTCGTATAATTGACGACGACAAAGCAGTGCAACGGATCGCGTTTGCACTGGCACCTTCGGTTACGGACGGTTTCGTCTCGTAATCGTGCCTTCGTGATAGCGCATCCGCTATCACGTTCAATTTTCCGGGTTTGTATTCAACCGTAAAGTTGTACTCAGCAAAGAATGACAGCCATCGAGCCATTCTTTGAGAAATGTGTGGTGAATTCACGGCCGTGCGTAGCGACGCATGGTCCGTGTAAACCACAAACGGTCTATCTCCCAATAGATAGATCCGAAAGTTGGCCAGTGCATACTTCATGGCAAGGAGTTCCTTGTCATGAACTGGATAGTTGCGCTCGGCTGGGCGCAACTGACGCGATTGATATCAGATTACGCGATCACGATCATCGTGATCACGCTGCATCAAATCACAGCCGATAGCGAAATCGCTCGCGTCGCAAACGACGTGTAACGGACGCTCGTTATCGGCTATAGCCAAGGCAGGCGCTTCAGTCAAGCTTTGCTGACTGCATCACAAGCATCTTGGCATTGGGTATCCCAATGCTATTCGACATATTTCTTAAGTAATTGAGAAAGAGGTCGTATTAACCCAGCATAGTTGCACGAATACTGATGCAAATATGTTGCCAACCCAAGGCACTTTCGAAGTTCCTTAACTTTGTTTGGAGTGGGCCATCCAACGATCACCCTGATCTTTTCTGGATCAGAGCGCACCCCGTTCTTGCCCACGAAACATCCAAGAACGGGTATCTCAGGTGCACCAAAGGTGCACTTATTTAGATTTTCATAGAGCTTATGCTTATGCATAAGCTCTAACACTCGACGTAGATGTTCCCTATGTACATCTACATCGCTTTTATCGTGTTCACCCTTACTATGGATGAACACGTCATCGAAATAACTCGGTGCGAATTCTCGCACCGGCCGTAATAGATGCGTTACGCATCTGTTAAACGTAGCAGGGGCATTTCGAAGCCCCTGCGGCATAACAAGCCACTCCCAAAGCATGCCGCTTGGGGTGCTTACCGCCGTGAGAGGGATATCCTTCTCACGCATTTGGATTTGATAAAATCCATCTCTTAGATCGAGAGCAATAAAGATGGTGCTCCCGCACATGCCATCAATGATGACATCTTTTCGCGGTATCGGCGTCTGCGCCGGTACCGTCGCTGCGTTCAGCTTGTTGTAAGCGTGAACGATTCTCCACCCACCTGTGGACTTTTTCACACAAAAGATGGGGGTAGAGTGCGGTGAGATAGACTCCCGTACTTGGCCTGCTTTACGACGAGCTTCGAAAAACTCGTCGATCGCTTTTACTTGATCACGCGGCAACGGCCATTGACGCATGACACAATACTTCGTACCTGGCACGAGGTCAATTTCATGACGAGTTCCCTTATCGTTAGGGAGCTCGCTAGGTACTTCTTCTGGGAATACGTCAGCGTATTCCCGAAGTACCTCATAAAATGGGGAGTTCGCTTTAAGCGACTCCCAGATCTGCGCTTCAAAGCGCTGAACTTTGGTTTGATCATTGGGAACCTCTTTCCCAATGTTTTCTACTTGTAATGTGGATATTCGTTCACGAATATCCACTACATCATCTGTTGCTACGATAATACAGATCTGTTCGATCTGATCATCGTGCAAGTTTCTCATAAACTTCTTCCAGCTTAGCGCTGGAAGAGCCATCACCTCCTAACCTTATTTCGGAGGGTGTTCCATTAACAGAGACTGGGCAGCTAATCCAGTCTCCGTTTGCGTCAAGACGTTGATCGTCTCGAAGGAACTGTCCATGCAATCAGACGCACTCTTCAGATTGACTGCTACACGGTGATTACGATTCACCGTGTGCGAATACTCATCATCATGTTGGCCACTGCCTACCATGGAATTTTCTTGGCGATCAGATGTGCTCGTCTGATCGGCCGCCTGTTCTGCGACACGGTGGTCTTTATCACCCGTGTGCATTGCTAACGCAACGTGGTGGCCAGTGCCCACCACGTAGTTGTGCTCACGATTGCACTCGATCGTGAGATCACTCTCATCAACACGGATTTCTTTCATCGTGTTGGAACCTTCGGTCGCACAGTGGGTGTTTCCCACTGTGGATACTATTTCATTCTCACGGTGGGTGTTTCCCACCGTGGATATCACTTCATTCTCACGGTGGTCTTTATCACCCGTGGAATGTTTCTCTCCAACACGCAACGACTCTTCCGTTGCGTGTGGTAGTCCCTCTGGACTCTCACCAGCGGAGGTACCTTCCGCTGATCGTGTCGGAACAGACCTGGTGGTGCCATCGCTATCCACCAGACTGTCCGACGCTGCGGTTGTATCTTCTGATACAGCCGGATTACACACAGGGTGATCAGATCCTGTGGATCCGCCGCAGTCGATCGATAGGTTAACCCAGTCGATCTAAGGTTTAAACTTGGACATCCATGGGATTCCAAGTATCACATCGAACTTGTCATCTAAATCGATGACTATGAATTCATCCTAGAGTGACAGTTCATTCAACTCGAAGCGTGTTTTAATCACACGCTTTGGGATAGTCACGGTTGCACCTGTTGCTAACCGGACTGACAACATACTTTGTGGGGTTTATACCTCCACGAAGCTCAACAGCGTTAGACTCTGAGTTCTAACGAAATTGTTTGACGCTCCTGTGTCAAACAAAGCTCGCATGGGGACATCGCTCCCGTGCGGCTTAACCTCCAGGGTGATAAGAAGCTTATCATCACCCTGCACCTTTTGACAGGACATAGTCCCGTCTGGGGATATTACCCTCACATGCCTTATGTCTGCATGTGGGATAATATTACCAGTAGGGCGCCACGCCACTACTGGTGATCTACGTTTTTTGCACCAACAGCGTGATGTCCCTGTTGGTGTCGCCGTGCAGTGGACGGTTACGTCCGCTGACTGCGTGGCACCGGACGCGGTGCCATACACTCATGGGCAGAATGCCCCACTTTCGCGCATCGATTGCAGCGAATGTTCTTCTTAAATTTCGGTTGCTTCGAGTTCGAAGCAACCGCAACCGATAGGTCCATCGGCTCTGGATCTCCACCGCCCATGCTCTGGCGCGGGTGGCTATTTCTTGAGACGAAGTGTGAACTTCGTCTGCCCAACTGCAGATTGTTGACATGCTGTTGCGCCATGTCAAAAGCGAAGTGCCGTGGAGCCCTTCGGCTGTACCCAGCATGCGATGACGCTGATCGCATGCTGAACTCTTCACGGATGCTCATATCAATGGCATCCCTTAAAGTCTTTGGCGGGTGCCGGTAAAGACTCTGTTTGACGGGACCATCATTGAGTCCCTTCATGAAGCCAGTGACCTGCATAGAAAGGGGTAACGGCTCATACACAATATTTGACAGCAAATATTGCGTCTTCTGAGTGTAAGCTTGAAGATCAAGCTTACCTTGCCGGAGTTCCATGAACTCCTGGCGACTACTTAGCTCCATTTCTGGAGCTTCAAAGTTGAGCTTTAGCTCAGCTTTTAATTCCTGATAAGTCAGGAACGCAGAGACATCAGTGGCTCTGCGACTCATCGCCCATGCCCTGGCTCTGCCGCCCAGACATGTTGTGGCGAAGTACGCCTGTTGACGTTCGTCAACAATATTTTGCGCCGAGATAGCATCTTTCACCGGTAAAGGGCGGTACTCGCGCCTTTACCACTTCAACGCTATGCGTTGCAGGTGCAGGTGCAGTCCGCGCTGCCTCTTGCGCGGGCCGTGCTGGATTTTCTAGGTGGTTTCGCCTAAAGCGATTCACCACCTCTATCACTTCCTCCGGGGTCTTACCCAGGAGGAAGGTAAGGATGTCGGTCCCCATGGACCGAACCATCTCTACCGTCGCGTCTTTACTACGCGACGAGAAGTGGGGGAAGTGTTTTGTCACCACCTCCAGCGCTCTCTCTCTCGCTCGGCAGGCGTCATGTCTCACGACTTGATGCCGATCGGCTCTTAATCTTCGCTCCGCTAGTTAACTAGCGGAACGGAACTGTGGTCGTTAGGACGGACCACAAAGTGCTACCATGTGTAACAGGACTGATCCTGTTACAGGCTTACACTGTGTTGTGCGAGGAAGCGTGCAATACAAGAGGGGTAGGATTAGTTGATGACAACTAATCCTATACTAAAAGTAAATATAAATATTTACTTGTTGTTTAGAACGCAAAATTAAGAGTGTTTATTAAATGGGTGGTTAGCGGCTAACAGTATAGTAATTACCTAACTAATATAATAATATCAAGTATTAAACTAACTGTACTATTAGTTAACCTGCATGATTCGGTATTTATACCGAATCGACTTTTCCTTCGTAGATTATAATAACTTATAATATATTATTTGAAATTCAGATAACGCGTCTGAAATTAAACTGTGACATTCTAACTTGAATATCAATTAAGTAATGGCACCCCATTACACCGGGAATCTTGGCCCCGAGTAGGAGAGCTCCCTCCTACTAAGCCCTTTATAAGGGCGTATCGGCTAAGTAGAGGCAGACGCCGCTTTAAGAAAAAGCCTTCCTCTGTGCGCTAGCCGCACCATGAGTATACGCACCGGCTACATCTGGTAGAACTTTTAGTCAATCCAACACCTTTGTTGGTAGACTAAGGCCTCTGCAAAGGATGAATCAGGACGATTGGGATAGTTTGACCCTCCTCCAGCAGGAAGCCTTTAAAAGGCTGTTACCCTTACTGGGTGACAAGGGTATGCATCTCCTAGTGGAGCAGGGCCTTGAGGCCGTAAAGGCAAGGTTCAATGCCCTCATCGCTCATGAGGCGAGTTTGGTGGAGGCCGTTCCACGGGGGTGCGCCCTCCATTATCGTTCAAAATAAAGGAGTTCACCGGGGAGAAGGTTGACAATCTTTACGTGTGGTTGCGAGAGGTCGAAACGGCCTTCGCCACAGCGAATGTGATCGCTGATCACTTGCAAGTGGGACTTGCATTGACCCATCTTACTGGCAAAGCCCGTACATGGGCGTTTACGTGTCCGGATTCGGTCACGAGCGTGTTCCCGACCTGGGAAGTCTTTAAGCAAAAGCTTATGGACATGTTCGCCACGCCTGATCTGGTTTTCCAAAACCAGTTGGCGTTTTTGAGGTGCCTTCAGGGCACTAGGGACTTGGAAACGTATGTCCAAGAACTGAAGACCCTGTTGGCAGTGGTGTACGCGAAAGCGTATTCAGATGACGTGTCCATCCCCTTCTTCATGGGAGGCCTGAAAGCAGGGCCAGCACGCTCGGAAATGTTTCGATGTCGACCCCAATACCTGAAGGAGGCGTTTAAGATGGCGTTTAACGCCGAAAGGAACTTCTGTTCCTCTAAGGTGGGTCCCGAACCCATGGACCTTAGTCAGGTCGAAGCGGAGGAGAAACCTCCCGCTAGGAGTCACTCTGACTCCTTTCCGCAGGGATTCGAAGCGGAGACCCTTGCAGTGCTTCAGCGGCATGGGCCGCTGAGATGCTTCCTGTGTGGAAGCACGGATCATCTGCGGAACAGATGTCCGAAAAATCCCCATCAAAACACTCGCTACAAGGGATCAAGGGTGGGGAAAAAGCCCTTGCCCAAGCCGTCGGGTAACGACGGCTCCAAGTAGGCGCGGAGCGCCCTACTGGGGGACCCCTCAGTGCTGTTAAGCCCCAGGGTAGGGGACGACAGCACAAAGCCCCGAGGGAAACGGTGCTTTCTAGCACCGAGTTGGTGTACCAGCCAGGTTTGCTGGTAGTCCTTGCGGACGTGAAAGGATTTGATAAGCCTTGGAGAGTCTTGATAGACTCTGGAGCGTCTGACAATTATGACAGACGGGCTTCTGTAGAGAAGAGTCGGCTGTATGCCGAGGCCCTAGAGGCACGTTCTCGTGACGTTGTCACAGTCCGTATTGCGACGGGTGTACAGGTTTCTGTACCCAAGGTCTCTATTGACCTTAAGCTGAAGTTTGCAGACTTCGACAGCTTAGAAGGTTGCCTAGTCCTGGATTTGGACTCGAGGTATGACCTCATTCTGGGCATGAAGTGGCTGGAACGCCACGAGCCATGGATAGACTGGAAGTCTAAGTCCATTGGCTCAACGCACCCGCGGTCGGGTGAAGCATTGGCGAGTCATGAACCCACCTTTGCTCGATCGCAAAAGCGATTTTGGCGTGAGCTGCCAAAGATTGGGATGTGTGAAATGATCAGTACCAACGAGGTCAAGGAAGAGTTCTTTGACGAGGGGGATTCGGCGGTTAATCCACACGCCGATATAGGCGAGACTGGTGATTCGCCAGTGGTAGAGGTGGATTCCTCTGAGGTTAAGCGCGAGCCGCTTCCTAGAGAAGAGACACAAGGTTTGTCTCTTCTGCAGGTCGGGGTTCCCGACCACCCGTGTTCGGCGAACAAGTTGCGACTCCAGTGGTAGGGGTAGAGACCCCTGTGGTTAAGCGCGAGGCGCTTCCAAGCGGAGAGACCCGTAGTTCGTCTCTTCCGCATGTCGGAATTGATTCCGACCACGCCGTATTAGGTGATACCGGCGAGTCACCGGTGGTAGAGGTAAAGACATCTGTGTATAGGCGAGAAGCGCTTCCAATAGATGAGGCAATTGACTCCCCCATCTGGGTCCTGGGATGAGTCCCAAGGCCAGTAGTCAGCAGTCCTATCGGATGCTGAATAGTGTGAAAGGTGTTTTCACAGAAGGCGTAAGCCTGGAACGGTTGCCTGGGGTAGGCGAACTGTTGTCGTTGGAGGAGATGTCCTTCAACGAGTTTTAGACTGCTTGGAAAGCAGATGAAATCGACGAGGTCGTCGTGTTGCGTCCGGAAGATGAGTTGAACTTCTCATCCACGATGGACGAGTCATTTTTGGTGCAATCCAAACATGCCTTGAATGCCCAAAGCGGTCACAATAACCTTGCGGATCCTGAGGACCCTTACCATTCCTTACTAAAGGAATTCGGAGATGTAATTAGTGACAACCCGCCGATGGGGTTACCACCGGATCGGGGAGTCCGACATGAAATCGAGTTGGTTCCTGGAACCAAATACTGCGTCACTAAGCAGTGGCCTCTCCCCAAGGAACAATGCGACGTCATCTACGCATTCTCCAAAGGGAAAGAAGACGCAGGGATGGTACGGGAGAGCAAGTCTCCCACTCATCTCCCACTTTTTTGTGTTCGTAAACCGAACGGAAAGTGGTGCATTGTGCATGCTTATAACAAGCTGAATGCAGCTACTGTACCCATGCAAACTCCGATTCCTCGGAAGGGTGTCCTCCAGAACAATATGGCGGGCTGTACTGTGTACAGTGCCTTGGATCTGGTGGACGGGTATTATCAGGTGCTCATGCGAGCATCCGATATTCCGCTTACAGCGGTCAGCACGCCTAGTGGCATGCTGTGGGAGTGGCTTGTTATGCCACAGGGGCTTTCAAATGCACCAGCGACTTTCAATCGCTTGGTGACACAGCTGTTCTCCGCCCTTATAGAAAGTACGCTCAGACGTACTTCGACGATATATTCGTTCATAGTCGCGCGGAAGGCGACACTTCTGATGTTCAGACGCACCTGATACACCTTCGAGCGGTGCTCGAACGTATGAGAGAGCATAATTTATATGCAAACGCATCCAAATGTATCTTTGGTGCTGAGGAAATTCCTTTCCTCGGATGCTTCATCGGTAAGGATGGAGTGCGGGCGGATCCCGCGAAGGTGAAAGCCATTGTGGAGTGGCCTTCGCCTGTAAATCTTAGAGATTTACGGAAGTGGATTGGATTAGCCAACTATCTCCACAAGTACAGCGAGAACTACGCTGAGATGGCGAAGCCATTAACTGACCTTCTTAAGAAGGATGTGATTGGTGTTGGGAAACCAAACACCACACCGCCTTCGAAGCGGTTAACGGAAGCTTGTTAAAAGCTCCTGCTCTTGCTCTCCCAGTTTCTGGGAAACCATTTAGTGTCGTCTGCGACACCTCCGATTTCGCAATCGGATGTGCTTTGTTACAAGCAGATGATGAGGAAGGGAACGCGTGATTGCGTTTGAGTCGAGGCAGCTTAAAGCTGCGGAACGGACTTATCCCGTTCATGATAAGGAGCTACTTTCTATGAAGTATGTCCTTGTCAAATTCAGGGCTCACCTACTCGCCTCAAAGCCGTTCGTGGCTTATACAGACCACGCGTCCTTACGGACAGCGACGAAGTCGCCTCATCTCTCCCAACGGATGGACCCTTGGCGCTCCTTCCTTGCGGAGTATAACTTTGAGGTTAAGTATAAACCTGGTAAACAGAATGTACTTGCAGACGCGTTGTCGCGTCGTCCCGATTACGATCTTGCTCACGCGACATTCATCACCTCGTCTGTGGTGAATCTCATACGCCAGGCGTATGAGAAAGACCCACAATGTGCGGCGCTTATCAGCGCGTTAGGTGAAAAGGGTCTTGGCTCGTCTGAGCCTACCCTGTCAAGTCGAGCTAGATCTCGGTTACACCGTTACAGTACCTGTAACGGTCTGCTATATTATAGCACGAGCGCGGAGGACACTCCGCGGGTGGTTGTTCCTCATAATGAGGAACTGAAGTATAGAGTCCTCTTTGAGGCACATGACGCCCCTACCGTGGGTCATTTAGGTCGGGATAAGACCTACAGCGCTTTAAGCGCTTTTTGTTGGTGGCCCAAAATGTATAAGTGGGTCGGTGCGTATATTCGCACCTGTGAGAAGGTCAGAGGGTCAAATCCTCCGCAGATTCAGCTGCGCCTTTGGAGAGCTTATCCGTTCCTACGGAGTGTTGGAAATCCACCAGTATGGATTTTATCTACGGTTTACCGAAGGACAAGGCCGGTAACACGGGATTTTGGTCTTTGTAGACCGTTTGAGCAATATGTCTCACCTGGCAGCGGTACCAGAGTCCATTGATGGACAAGGAACAGCAAAAGTGTTCCTAGACCGTGTCTTTCGAAAGCATCGTCTACCCGATTCCGTTGCGTCGGATCGGGATCCCCGTTTTACGGGACAATTCTAGGGAGCGTTGTTTCAGGTGCTGGGCACCCAGATCCTCATCTCCACTGCGGATCATCCGCAGACGGAAGGACAAACGGAACGCGTTATTCGCGTAGTAGTGGACACTCTCCGGAGTTTTTAGTCCGGATTCTCCAAAGAGTTGGAGTGAGATGCTTTCTATGGACGAATTTGCTATAAACAATTCGGTTCATGCATCTACGGGTTTTACCCCGTTTTACGTGAACGGATTAGTGAATCCTAGGGTTACGTTGACGCCACGTGTGTGTGTGGCCCAGGGATTGTGGGGGGGATTCCCCAATGTCATCCCTGTATCTGTGCGAAAGCACAACGATAAGTTTTTATCGACGCGCCTTAGTGTCTTACGACACGTTTGCGATGCCATGGCGGAAAGACAAGACAAGAAAAAGGAACAGGCCGACAGCAAGGGGCGGCGTAACGACAAGGTGTACAAAGTAGGAGAAAGTGTTCTATTAAACGCTAAAAATCTTTCTACACATGCAGTTTCTAATGTTTAAGAAACAAACTGCGCCCCAGGTTTGTGGTGCCTTTCAAGTAGCTATCCCGAAAGGGCCTGTCGTACACCTTGGATATTCCGAAGGCGATGCGTACGCATCCAACCTTCTATGTGGGTATGCTTAAGTCATACCAGGACCCGGAGGCGGGTCCCCTCTTGGAGGAGGTTGGGAAGGCGGATAGCCGTAAGGCACGGCAGGGCGGAGTAACATCTCAGGCAGGGTCTAAATGCGGCCACGAAGCTCCGCAACGGAAGCTTCAAATCTTCCCTCAAGACGTAGAAAGCCGTCAAGGGCAGACTCGAGAGAGTCAAGTCGCTTCTCGATGCGGTCAATCGCACCCATCTCATCGTGGAGTCCATCCTCGACTTCCAGGATGCGACGGCTGTGTCGATCCCAGTGCTCGTGAAACTCACGTCGCAATTTTGTGACCACCTTCAACGGTTCTCGATTTGGAGGGGATTATGTGGAGCGTCTGATAGCGCGACGCCATCATCA
The DNA here is from genome assembly GCA_026184515.1 of Peronosclerospora sorghi. Lineage (NCBI taxonomy): Eukaryota > Oomycota > Peronosporomycetes > Peronosporales > Peronosporaceae > Peronosclerospora > Peronosclerospora sorghi. Next base: position 45,004,769 of record CM047587.1, on the reverse strand, counting down.
GGGTGAAACCCAGTATCTAGTGAAGTGGAAGGGTTACCCACATTCACGGAGTTCGTGGGAGTCCGAGGCTCCCCTGCGGCAGGAATGCCGAGACGTCGTTGACGCTTTCGAGCGGGAGAATCCCGCTGCGAGTCGACGACCAAAGGGGCAGAAGAAGCCCCTTCAGTCCCAGTAGTTGGGAGTTCGCCGGAGGCAGATGCGGAGCTTGCATTGCTCTCCGGCACCACATTGAGTGCACAGGCGCTAGCATAGCGCGTACGATAAAGGGCAGGTAATTGCCCCATAGCTTTGGCTTTGGCAAACGCCAAGCGCAACGCCCTCTCTATCCGAACGTCACGTTCGGAATATGTTGTACAGCTCGTTAAAGTTAGGGAGACGCTTCTCCCCTTCCTCCCAAGCGCGGAATGTCCGCTCTGCCTCCTCGAAATCTTCGCCTCATAGGAGAACGAAGGGAATATTGCGGAGGGTCTCAACGACAGCACCCCGTGCCTGTTTCCCGAGGCGCGCTAGGTACGAGTTTACAGTGAACTGCTTCGGCGTTAGCAGTTTTGCCCGGAGTTGTCTCCGGCGCGCGATTACACGCGGCTGCACAGCCGCATGGCCGGGGATATGGGAGGCTAAACGACTCTTTACCTCCTTTTTAGCCTTCTTTTGAGGGTCAAAAGGACCCTTCCGTGCTTGTACGTCATGTCGGGCTTCATCAGCCGTGTATACCTCATTGGTGACGGTCGCCTTAGGCAACCCGGATGCATCATCCGAAGTTGATAGGGGTGGCGCACGAGTTAGTGCATTTTCCCCACGTGTGGGGAACGGATTAGACACCCGACATCGCCATTCGGCGTTGTCGGAGCGGTCAGCCTTTGGGGAGATATCCCCAAGAGCATCCACCTCCGAGTTATCGGAATAATCTACATCCTCTTCTCGAGGAGAATCCTCAGCACCACTAAAGGTGCTCATGGTAAACCAGAAGTTCTGGCAGTTGGAGTTCACCAACTATAATTGCTTATTGCGTAGCAATAGTCTTGATGGGGGAGGATGTAACAGGGTTACATTTGGTTACGTTGGTGTACGTAGGTACACAACGGTTGAGGTCAAATATTGACCGGTCCGAAAGGTTTGGACCTATTGGTTATTTAAACCAATCAGGACGAGAGACCTTAGTGAAGGCGTGTCAGCCTGCCACGTGTTGATACACAGGTGGTGTACACTACATTTTAGCTAGGTACGAATTTAGTAAGTTCTACTTAGTATTACATATAGTTGACATTAGTTTAATTAATTTAGGCTAATTACATATTAAATATACATCAGTTTACAAATCACACTAAAAACTGCTAGGCGCACGACCTCAACCGGTCGCGCGCGCAGTGAGTGTTGTAGTGAAAGGGAATACCTTCCCTTTACTACCCCCTTTCTAAGGGAAGCCTTGTATCAAGGCGTTATTTCATACTAACTGGTAAACCATGGGAATCTTGGTCCCGAGTAAGAGAGCGAACTATTACTAAGCCCTTTTATAAGGACGTATCGGCTACGTAGCGGCGTATCGCCGCTTTAAGAAAGTCTTCCTCTGTGCGCTAGCCGCACCGTGCGTATATGCACCTGCTACAGTAGCCATGACACGAGTATTTATTGCACTATAGATGGTCCCTTCCACTGCACACAATATCCCTGATAAAACATAGAGCCTACAGGTATCAATCAAACCTCCCATCCAGTATTCTATGAGTAATCTCCAACACCTACTGCAAAATCACGGTCCCAGAATAAATGCTGCATTGTTTCTTTCTATAGGTAGTATACGACAACAATTAAATTGACTTTTCACGTGTGGAACAGAATCTGTTGATCCATCAAGAGTTGATATACCGTTTTTCTCACGGCATAGGGCTATGGGGTGTGGTCCACTTCGATTTTTTCCTCATGCTATACCAATAATTTCACTTCTGGAAGGTCGTCGGCTTCAGAATCAGGCCGGTCAGCATCGTACTGCCCTGCCGATCACCGCTATCACCACCTTGATCGTGGGCAGCTCGAAGATCCACCTCGATAATCTTTCCACTTGAGAGCCTATGGGTGTGGGCGATTGCGCTCTCTTGGTAGACCCCCTGACAAGTTGTTTCATGTCGCCCCGTAAGGGCTGATAATACTTGTCGGAGACTAGGGTTAGTTTCTGGGCGGAAATTCTTCACGGGGAGAAGGCAGCGGTTATACTTGATTTAATTATACCTAGAACAATGAGAATAATCGATCAGTCAGGTCATCCAAGACAGGGGAATCACTTTAAGGTATGCGAAAACTCCACAAACGTCTGCACTGGCCCAAACGTGGCCAAAACATCGCCGTCGTGTCCCAAATACAAGCGAGTTGAGTGAGTGAGCGATTCCCCAAAAATTCCCGTCGACGGGACTTCCAAGTAGCACAATACTATGCTGATGGGGACGTAAAGAACTGTTGGAATTGTTTGAAGCCATTTTGTCTTTTACGTCTTTCCAAGATGGTCAAACCCCATTAGCTGAAATGGGTGGGTACATTTTCGGTTACCTCTAGGTATACATTTGTTAATATGTTTATATTCTACGTAACTTTACATACTAATAATAAACGTTTCAAGTTTAACTCTAATCGACCCTTTGGCTAGAGCGGCTCCGCGTGGAACACGTCACGCACAAGTCTTCCGGTTTCCGAGGTCCTACCTGGTCAAAGTAATCAGGCCAGATAGTTTAAGACCTCTGTGCATAAGCACTACTGTGTGTTGTGTTTGTTTATTCCTACAGGTTATGAGCCCAAGGTTTGGAAGATTATTTGGAGTTTCTCGCTTATAAGTTCTTGTTTGGAGTTTTCGTTACGTTTTCTCGTGGAGCTAGTGGAAATTCCGCTTGATTGAAGGGATAGCAAGTTTTTCTCTCTCTTTGAAAGTTGTTTTTCGTGGAAATATGAGTGGTTATGGAGATGAAAACGTAGCGGGGTCGAACGATGTCCTGCAAACCATTCTAAATGGCCTGAAAGAAATTTCAGCGCGCCTAACCTCTGTTGAAGAGGAAAAGGTCAAGCGCTCAGTGTAACGTCTCTCGTATGGGTCGAGGAATATCTCCCCAGTACGTGTGAAGGACACTGAGCTCCGTGATAGTCTCCGGAACTACCGTCTGTTCGGCCAGCAGATGACTCTGCACGATCTGGACGAGGACGAGGGCGTTCAAGTTGGCGCAACGCCACGCACGAATACTTTTTAGAGGACACCTAATGTGGCACCAGATGTTGTGCCAGGTGTACAGGCCGCAATGTTGCCGCCGGACAGATGCATTCGCCACAGTTTGGCCATGTCGTGCATAAGATACCGAAACTGGCCGTCGAGAAGTTCTTCGGAAAGGAAGTATACCAGGGATTAGGTGCTGGGTTCAAGCGATGGGCCTACCTCTTCATGAAGGCTGTTCAAATTGCGGAAATGACGTCCGAATTTGTTTGGAAGGAGAGACTCAAGGTTAATAAACCAGGAAAACATTTGGAGGGTACGGACGCCGAATATTTCGGGTAAATATATGGCCGTCGTGGCAGCTATCGCCCCACCAGCACTCCATTCTAGAGCAAATGTGGTTGGGATTTAAAGTCAACATATCCCACCACCGAGCTGCGATGTGGTTTGCCACAGAAAAAGACCCAAGCCACAGCTGGACTGCACACTACTTGTACTTAGTAGCTCTGGCCCGTGAAAGTGGATCAAGTGAAAGTTAATAGTGGAAAATATAATCAAGTTTACTGCTACAAGATTAAAGTCATATTGACGGCCAGGTATGATCCTGCTAGGCAGGACTACCTGATCCATGCTCAAGAGCTCATCGCATGGGCTCAGGACTTGAAGATGATTGAGCAAAAAACAGATCCCCCGCAAGGATGCATGCAAACTTGGTGGTACCGAATGAAGACAAGCGGGGGTGCTACACTTGCGGCAGTGCAGGGAATATCCGAAGATACTGTCCCGAAAAACGTCGTAGAAGCGAAAACAACTCGGGTGAGAGGCAGCCTAGGTAATCATCTGAAAGACGCACTAAAAGAGGGGTGCTGTCGACTATTGACAAATTTTCAAACGAAGGGGCTAAGGATAATTTCGCCAAAATAGCCGATTAAATTTTTTGGATCATCGAATGTGGCGCAAGTGGACACTTAGTGTCGAACGCGACGCTGCTACATGATGCTAGGGAATGTGGTCCTAACGACACATTTTCCCTACACGACGGTGGCGTCCTAAGGGCTATCAAGGTCGGCAGGCTATTCCTGAAGTCGTAATATCCAGATACACCAGTCATAGAGTTGACTGAAATGTTTCACGCTCCCAATCTGGCCAAAAAAGACCTGATTTCGCTCTGAAAACTACGCGAAAAGGGATGTACTATTGTCGACGACGGTAGGCGTATAAATTTGGTACTAAAGACGCAAGTTTTGCTCCCGATTGAATCATATGGCGGAGTATTTGTTTCTAACCTGACTAGTGCCAAAAATATGGAACGGGTGGCAGCTTTTCGGAAATGATTTTGAACAATGTGGTCAAAAATGAATGGAATTGAAATCACGAAGGAAGTCTCCATCAATTCCATGTGCGTCTGGGTCACCTAGCATATGAAACGGTCGAAAGACTGGCTAGGGATCCCAGCTCAGGCATAGTACTCACGGAAAATAATAAGCCTAATTGCCTGACCTGCGCCGAAGGCAAGGCAACGTGCAGTAAACAGCCAAAAAAGGATTAACGCAGGAATGCCTCCACCGATCGCATTGGAGGAGTGATATGCAGTGATCTCAAAGGTCCAATCACTCCTCGCGACCGGCGAGGAAATAGTTTTTTGTTTGTTTCGTGGATTATAATTCAAACTACGTGCGAGTTTTTGCCGCCCGTACGAAAGACAGGGCGGCAAAATGTTCGTGTATTTCATCGCATGGTTTGAGAATAAGTTCAATTGCCGTGGGCATGTTTTGAGGGCTGATGGAGGCGGCGAGTACCAGAATGTTGATCTGCTTTGAAAACAGACTGTTATTTGCCAGCAAGTAACTGAAGCTGGAAATCCAGCTTCGAACGGAAAGTCCGAGCGGATGAACCGAACCATTTTTAACATGATTTGGTGCGTGCATGATATTTGGATCCGGTGTACCATTGGTTTTTTGGTCGGAGGCGGCTGAGTATACCGCTTACATACTCAACGGTCTACAAAAGGGTAAATCAAGGACGCTTGTCCCCGATTGAAGTGTTAACCGGCAAGCGGCCACTTCTTACAGACATTGTGGTTTGTGGGTCCCCATGCATAGTATGGAGGGACCCTAAGAACAAGACATTAGCCAAGCATGCCGAGCGTGAGCTGTTTTTGGGTAAAAGCGACGAGACCAGGGATACAAGGTGTGCTTCTGAAAGACAGGGTGGTCACGGTTACGCGGAACGTGGCAGGTATCGATACCCTTGATGAAGATACAAGCAACAAAAATATCCAAAAGTATGGAAATGATGCAGAGCAAGAACGGATATCTCGAAACAAGTCTTGTGAAAAGGAAAGAAATTAAGGCCGTAAAAGACCCGAAACATCGGGTAATGTACAGAAGATTTGCCGCAAGTGAGTGTTAATGCGAAAGAAGCAAGTGTGCAAGCTCAAAGATCGCGCAGAAAAAAGAAAAAAATGGAGAAAGAACAAGCTTATGGAGACTAACTTGCATACAAACAAGTTTCGAATGGGTTGAAGTCAAGAACTGATGGTAAAATACATCAATCTATCGAAGATAGAAGCGAACCAGGTGAAGGCAGTGCACTATGTGCTTACGCTGTAACAGAGGTGATGACAGCCGAAGACGTGAAACACAAGACTGGACCCGACCACAGGAGGTACAGGGAGGCCCATGCGGGTGAAAGCCACGACAAGTGGGTCACCGGCGAGCGTGACGAATTACGAGCCCTCGAAGACCTAAAAACTAGGCTAAAAACTGGGACAATTGTCCGCCGAACGCCGGGTAGAGTACCTCCCGACCAAATGGGTCTATAAGACCAAATTGAAGTCTGACGGGTCGGTAGAGAGGTACAAGGCACGCCTTGTTGCAAGGGGTGAAAGGCAGGTTTACGGCGAGAACTACCTGTTTACATTTTCGACCATGATGGAAATAAATAACGTCAAAGTTATTTTGATGTTATCGCAAATCTGGGGAGTTGCCGCGCAACATGGAGACGTCCCCAGCGCAAACCCGAAGTCCAAGATAGAGCCAAGTGACGAAGTGTTGATAGAGATCCCACAAGGTATGGAGATAAGCGAAGAACAGTTGGAAACGTAAGGAGCAACCTAGGAAAAAGATTTATCATTGAAATTACACAAGAACCTTTATGGATTGAATAAGCAGAGCGGATGTGGCACGCCTGCTTATGTGAAACATTGGAAGATAACGGTTTCCAGCAGGGTGTTAATGACACCTGCTCTTTCGTGAAAGTTGATGAATATGGAACAGTACTAGTTGGTGGATACGTGGATAACCTTGTGGTCACCGTTACCAGTGAAGGAATTGTTACAAAGTTTTTTACTGATCTGAAGGTACTGGAACTCAAAGATCGGGCATGTGGAAAAGTTTCTGGGCATAAAAATCAGAGGAGGCCTGAGATGTGGTTATTTTCTCTATCAAGAGACGAATATAAGTGACATTTTTATACACATGGTCTGGAGAAATTGAATCCAGCAAAAACTCATGTTTTGAATGTTGGAAAAGTGGTCGGTACCGGTAGTACTTAAGTGGCACGGTATCTGACCGGTACCGAGACGGCCGGCGCGAGATGGCCGGCGTGTGCATGTTTTTCATTGGACAAAAACCGCAGTGGTTAAAGTCGTTTTATATGCATGAAATTATTTTTAAAGCTTAGGACTAAATCTTTAATTGTAATCATACACTTTTTATCTTTCTATTCTCTACTAAAGATCTCAGCCCCGTCACCCTGAACTTACGCTCAGGGCTCCCTTCCTACACGCTCCTACGACACCAAGCACTGACCGGTTTGAGCTATAACAAGTTGTTCGCACACGCCCCCAACTCGTGTAAACTTCCCACAGGTTATGAGATCAAGGGTACACGGGGGAATCGAGATTTTGCGATTATAACTGATTGGAGGTTACGCTGTAAGTTATATTGATTGGAGGTTATGCTGTAAGTTTATTCGATTGGAATTCGTTCTCGAGGAGATTCAAATAGAAGTCCCCCGCTTATCGAGGGGTATCGCTGTCGATTTTGTAGTTTCGTGTGATTGATATTTTCTCATCCCGTTAACATGGAAGAAGAAAAGGGTGATCAAGCAGATGTTGTAAAGGCACTGCTTGACCTGATGATTCAGATGAATAAGAGCCTTGAGGTGATGGAAGAAGAACGCTCTCAAGCGTCCAATACATCACCTGTCTCGAGGAAGGGCTTACCGGTTATAAGGGGGGAGAGTTCCTTTATGGAAAGCTTAAAAATTTTGGTCCGTTTGGTCGTCAGATGACCATAAACGACTTTGCCGGTGAAGAAGGCATAGAGCGCCCACGTATGCAGCATGCTGGAGCGCAGCATGCATGCCAAGGTAGGTCAGCTGTTTATAGGGGTGTGGATGAAATTAATATCCACCACCTGGAAATGTTTTCGCAAATCAAGCTGCATATCAACAAGGTGCAAAAATACGAAAGTTGACTATTCCGAACTTTACAGGGGCAGAGGTTTACCCTGGACTTGGGTCTGTATTCCAGCAATGAGCGTTTCTCTTCATAGAAGCCCTGGAAATTGCTGAACTGACATCGGGATTTACATGGACCGAACGTCTGAAAGAAAATAATCTTGGAGAATATTTGGACGGAGCAGCAGGCCAGTATTTTAGAACTAATATTGGTACTTGGTGACAGTTCTCCCGAATTTAAATTACGTGCTGGAGCAAATGTGGCGTGAGTTAAAGGTGAATGTATCGCACCAACAAGACGCTTCACTGTTCGCAGCAGAAAAAAATCCTAGACGCACCTGGAACGAACATTTCCTGTACTTGGTCACACTATCTCGTGAGAGTAATTCAAGTGAGCGACTGTTAGTCGAAACCCTTGTGAAGTACGCTGCACCAAGCCTGAAACTTGCTATGATGGTTCGTTATGACCCGAAAAGGGTGGATTACATTCAGCACGTCCAAGAATTGATGGTATGTGCGCAAGAGATTGAAGAAGACAACTTCAAAGGTAAACGCGCGTCAAGAACCTCAGTAAACGCCGTAAATGAAAGAAAGCGCAAGTTAGTATGCTATCGGTGCGGTGACGAAGGACACAAGCGTTACTATTGCCCAAAAAAAACCACAAGGAAGGGCAAGGAGGCGGTCAAAAGACTAGCAGCGAAAATGAAAAGCAATATTTGCTGACCGCCATGGAGGCGAAGAAGGCCTTTGCTGGGACTGTCGCCCAAAAGAGATTGTCGCCCGGCGAAAAATGGATAGTCGACAGTGGATCCAGCCGGCACTTAGTGTCTGATGAAGGGTTCTTGGATGAAGCAGAGGACTGTTGAACTGGCAAGTATTCAACACTCCCAGATGGAGGTTCCCTGATGGTCACGAAGGTTGCAATAGTATGTCCGAAGAGCATCCACGACCCATCTTCGACCATCACGCTCACGGAGGTTTATTTAGCTCCCAAGTTGGCAAGAAACATTATTTCTCTTGGATGTCTAAAGAAAAAAGGGTGCTTACTAGTCGACGATGGAAAGAACATGTCCCTTCAGTTGAATGGGGATGTATTGTTCCATGTTTACGTCCGTGGTTCGATTTTTTGAAGCAAATTTGGTGTTAAAAAATTATCGAAGTATGATCTAGGAATTTATAGATATCGTGATGAATTTTGCTGAAGAAGGAGATGATGTTGGTACACAGGAAGGAGCCTATACCATTTCCACCTACGAATAGGTTACCTGGCTTACGACACCATTGAAATGATTTCCAGGGACCATAGGTCAGGAATCCTGCTTTCGGACTATAAACGGCCGAACTGCCTGACCTGTGCCGAGGGAAAAGAGTCGAGGAAGCCTGAGCATAAAAAAGATTTTGGCAGAAGAGCGCCAAGTATGGAGGCTAATCAGGAAAAGAAATCAGAAGATGCAGTCACGATTTTAAGTGGTTTAAAGATCCGAAGATCAGGTAGAAAATCACAGAAAACGTAAACATACGAAGTCGCCAAGCGGAAGAAGAAACCGAGAAGAAAATTTCCGCTGGAAGGAGCGCAGGAAAAGAGTATTAAAGGCGAGGGTGCAGAAAAGCCAGAGGACAGAAGGGTATCAGTCGCGTATTCAGTGTCCGAAGTGAGTGACACAGGTGGAGCATATATCCCGTCTCCTGACCCGATGTCATACGCGCAGGCACATCAGAGTTCGGACGCAGACATGTGAGCTAAGGCCGAGGCGGAAGAACTCAGATCCCTAGAAGCAATAAGAACCTGGGAAGTAAAAACGAAAGAAAATCATGTGACGGTTGTCGGTGTATACGTAGATGACTTGCAGGTTACTGGAACGTCGCAGCAAGTGGTGGATGAATTTTTTCATGACATGGAAACACTAGAACTGAAGGATCTTGGCACCGTCGAAAAAATTCTTGGAATGCGAGTTATGGGTGACCCCATACAAGGCTATACGATCGATCAAGAAAATATGATGATGAAACGCTAAGAAAGTATGGTTTAGAGGATGCAAATGCTGTACGAACACCGATCGTGCATGAAAACTATTGTGAAGACTCAAGTGAACTACTGGCTGAAAAAAACTGATGGAATTTTACGAACTGTGAAGGTGTTTCAGTCATTGTGGGGGGTCTGTTGTGGTTGCCGAGGTGCATTCGGCCTGATACATCTTTCGCAGTCCATCAAGTGACGACACACACTCACGCGCCGACATGTGCAGATTACAAGATGGCAAAGCGTATACTACGCTATCTAACGGGTTCCAAGGAGATGAAGTTATCGCTGAAGCACGATGATAGTTTGCCGTTGCCGCTACGAGTTGTGGCGTATACTAACGCTGATTTTGGAGCAGGTACAAGTGATAGAAAAAGTGTCAGCGCCGTTGTAACGTATGTAAATGATATTGTGGTTGTATGGAGCTACAAGAAGCAAAGTTCAGTTGCGCTGTCCACTGCCGAAGCCAAATTTTTGGCAGCTCGGCAGATGGAAAGGAATTGCTAGGGCTACAAGAACTATTTGGAGAGGTTGGTTTGAAGACAAGCACGCCTATGGTTACGCATTGACAACCAAGCTGCGATCAAGCAACTGGAAAGTGAAAGCAGCACATCTAGCGCCAAGCACGTAGATGTGAAA
>CM047587.1:44793468-44994446 GCA_026184515.1 Peronosclerospora sorghi | reverse complement strand
GGTGTTGAATGCACCAATAATTGTGGAATTACGCAAACAAATTGGTTTATTGGTATAAACTACAGCGTTAGTGTTGGAAAACCGGTCGGTACCGGTAGTACTTAAATGGCACGGTATCTGACCGGTACCGAGACGTCCGGCGCGAGACGGTTGGCGTGAGCACTTTTCATTGGACGAAATCGCAGTGGTTTAAAGTTGGTGGGGTGAAGTGCAAGTGAAAATTATGGTTCCAGTTTGTACCAGTGTACCCGTTTTCAAGGCAGATCGATCGGGTTGGCTGAAAGACGGAGTTTTTTGGGCCAATCGTGTGCTTGGAGTGTTTTGCACGCAGATTTGAGGTAAGGCAGACGGCTTACATATAGTTTACATATTGGATTTTAATTGGATATTAAATACAGTGTTAGTATTACAACGGGTTGCGTAAGTCGCCAGTGGCTCCGATCTGAGTCATTGGGAGCGGAGGGCTAACAAGGTCCCCTCTCGGTCATTAAGCCCGGCCATGACGGAGCTCCACCGGAAGCCCCACGACAGGGAGCACTCATTACGTTCACTCACCCCTCAAGTTCGGCCACGTTTCAAGGAGACGTGTTATTTTGGCTGGGTTACTCATCGCAATCTGCTGCGATCAAGTCCCAGGAATTGGCTGGATTACTCATCGCGATCTGCCATCAAGTGCCAGGATTTATTATTGGCTGGATTACCCATTGCTCTGCAATCAAGTGCCAGGATTTACTATGGCTGGATTACTCACTGCCGCGGGCGGTCAAGTGCCAGATTTAATTGCATTCGAAGTGAAGATTTCCTCTTCGTTTGCCGATCGCCTATTTTGAATTACCTTTCGTTGGAATTTTGGATCAGTACCCTAGAAGTGGTACATCCAGATTGATCCTCACTAAAGTCTCTACCAAGCAACGGTCCACCGCGTGTGTAGCCACCCATACCGATGGGTACACAAGATGGGACACGAGACGAATCGGACTCGGCGTCCTGCAATGCCGATCGGTCACCCGATCGGCACCCAGCCGAAGGTTTGCAGAGTACCCCCTCCGTTAGTTGGTCGGCTGGGCACGATGGTGGTTCAGTTCCGGACACTTCGCTGTTCGATTTTGAACTGGACTCACCACAGTTGTTGGAAAACTGGTCGGTACCGGTAGTACTTAAAAGGTACGGTATCTGATCGATACGCGAGACGGCCGGCGTGTGCATTTTTTCCCTTGGACAAAAACCGCAGTGGTTTAAAGTCGTTTTATATGCATGGAATTATTATTAAAGTTTGAGATAACGTCTGATATGCCCCTGTTTTGGCCCAAAAATTCGATAATGCCCCTGTTTTCGCGGTGATATTGGGACATATTGGCTATAAGGCTTGCTTTGGGTGACATTTAACTGGGTGCTTTTCACACGCAAACAAATACGGTCTAAAATACATCTCAACAGATACCTAAACTTTTAAAATAATATCCATCAACTGTGCGCTTCATGGCAAGTACGACGATTGTGTCCGGCCTCTTCACATATACGGCATCCCTGGTTAGAAGAAGAGCCAGAGCTTCGTATTTGTTTGCGTGTGAAACGCACCCAGTCAAATGTCACCCAAAGCAAGCCTTATAGCCCATATGTCCCAATATCACCGCGAAAGCAGGGGCATTTTAGGACTTCTTGAAAAAGAGGGGCATTTTAGAATTTTTGGGCCAAAACAGGGGCATATCAGACGTTATCTGTTAAAGTTTAGGACTAAATCTTTAATTATAATAATACACTTTTTGTCTTTCTATTCTCTACTAAAGATCTCAGCCCCGTCACCCTGAACTTACACTCAGGACGCCCTCCCTACACGCGCCTACGACACCAAGCACTGACCGGCTTGAGCTATAAGAAGTTAATCGCACGCGCCCCCAACTCGTGTCAACTTCCCACATTGGATCTGGATGAGATTACAACCTTTAAAGAATTGTTACCGGTAAAGACCAAGACGAAAATGCCGTGTATCAAGCAGTTCCAGTCTCGCGTTGGCAGTTTATTGTGGATCTCGCGGTGCACACGTCTGGATATCTCTTTGCTGTTTACCACGCAACCAGGAGGACTCATGCACCAACTTTAGGCGTATACAATACGGCCAAGCTCATCCTAAATAATTTGAAGGGACTAGCGCACAACGTTTAAAGCTAGCACATGACGAGGAGTTGCCGCTCCCCGTCCGCATTACGTGATTTAGCGATGTAGATTTCGCTACCGATAAGGAAGATCGGAATAGCGTTAGTGCGATGATGTTTTTTGTGAATAGTGTAGTGGTGAATTGGAAGTGCACGAAGCAAAGTACAGTAGCGCTCTCGACTGCAGAGGCCAAATTTGTGGCGGCCTCGATGGCCGGTCGGGAGGCGCTTGGTTTAAGAGAATTGTTTCATGAAATGGGAGTGCCTGCGAAGACGCCCCAGATTATGAAAATTGATAATCAGGCGGCAATAAGACATGAGGAGAATGAAGTCAGTCAGGCAGCACAAAACACATTGACATCAAGTTAAAATTTTTGAAGGAATTTTCGAAAAAGGGTATCGTTTTGCCGGCACATGTTCCAAGTGTGGACATAGTAGCTGATCTGCTGACAGAAGAGTTGAGTGCGCCAAAAATGCAGGAGTTGCGATCGAAAATTGGACCTATTTGAAGGTGCTACAGCCTCCGGTGTTTCAAGAGGAGTGTTGGAAATTGTTTGAAGCCATTTTGTCTTTTACGTCTCTCTAAGATGGTCAAACCCCATTGGCTGAAATGGGTGGGTACATTTGCGGCTACCTCTAGGTATACATTTGTTAATGTGTTTATATGCTAGGTAACTTTACATAATAATACACTTTTCAATTTTAACTCTAATCGACCTTTTGGCTAGAGCGGCTCCGCGTGGCACATGTCGCGCACAAGTCTTCCGGTTTTCGAGTTCCTACCTGGTTAAAGCAATCAGTCCAGGTAGTTTAAGACCTTTGTGCATAAGCACTACTGTGTGTTGTTTTTGTTTATTCCTACAAGAACCTGAGGAGACTTTGTTATCCTGAACCAACGGCGTTCCGACTTGCGTATTTAAAAGGAAATCGTTGATCTTTTTATCCTTAAAATTCAATGAACCTAACGTACACCACACCAAATCGTGGAATCTCCATGAAAATATATATCCTGAATCCTATCACATTGATTGGTCAATAGTTTTTTACCTGCCATATCAAGATGGCTACAAGCCTGACATTCTTTCGTGCATCTTGAACGTCCATATCAGGTCCACGCGCAAAGATGTAGCGGAAGATTCATCACGGACATGGTATTTTCTGAGATCAAGCCCTCAGATAACTGCGGCGATTGCAAGACAAGAGCAATCACGACCACAAGAGCAAATAAACGGGATACGTCTACTACTCTGTCTTCAGGCTCTAGTGGGCTCCGTCTAATCACCGGACTCACGGGCACCTTTAACTAGGCTGAGGCCTCGTCATCAGTGCCTGAATCAACCGACCAGGCTCCCATTCTCTCTCATAGGAACAAATAACGGTAGCAGGTCGTAGTTTTCAGCTATGTACGATTTCACAAGTATTTTACCCCCCCCCCGAAACATGAAAATTACAGTATACTTTGCATTCCTTCCAACAAAGCGTTGCACCATGTTCGTTTTCCCCATCAAACGTAATGATGGAGAGCGAGCGAAATCGCAAACACTTTCCGGGGCCCGAGGAGCCAGTAGGCACGCCCTATCGCTTCCAAAAGCGAGTGACCGCGCTTGCAGCCATTGCGCTATGTAGTGTATCGGTGGCCTGGCTGTTGTCGACGACGCTCGAGAGGCAGCACGCCCGAAGCCGCCCGCTAATGCAGGAGAACACGTTTCAGTTGCGAACGTACCCTCGATTGGTCGAAGACGGTGGGGACCTCGTGGTCTCGTGGGCAGGGGACGCCCCGTTGCCGCTGACGAAGCGGGACTACTTGACACTCAGTTGTGGCCCCACGACGGGGGACGGAGATTACCTGTTAAAGAAGGGAGTGGGCGAGACGGATGCGACCAGCCAGTCGGTCCGATTCGCGTCCCTCTACATGATGCGGTGTAACTACACGGCGAGGTACTATCAGTACGACGAACAGGCCGGTACGTTCACGGCCATTGCAACGGTAGAGGCAGGCATGAAAGAGTCCTTTGAGACCCCCAAGCATGGCCACCTGAGTCTCACGGACGATGAACAAGCCATGGCCATCTTGTTCAACTCTGGGACCTCCGATCCGCCTTTGGTAAAGTACGGAGAAACCCCTCGGAACCTCACGTTTCGTGCGACGGGAACGTCCACAACCTACGGGGCCCATGACTTGTACGTTTGGACTTTGTACGACCGTTGCGATATCGTTTGATGCTGATGTCCATGTTAAAGATGTCACGCACCGGCGAATAGGGTGGGACAGCTGACGTTCCGTGACCCGGGCTATATGCACACGGTTATTATGACGAACCTAAGACCAAACACGTACTATTACTACCAGTTTGGTCACGTCAAGCACGGGTTTAGTCGTGTGTACCGCTTCAAGTCGCGACCTCCTAAAAGCTTGAAATACGCCAATTTTATCGCCTATGCCGACATGGGCGCCTATGACGCCCCCGGATCCGTGTCCACTGCGATGCGAGTGTTTAAAGATGTGATGGAAGGGGAGTACGATTCGTTCTTGCTGCACATTGGGGATATCAGGTAGGGGGTATCCTTTTTTCGTTCCTATCGAAACGTGTGTTTGCAACACGAGTGCGTTGGCGTTTGGTAGTTATGCTAGATCGGCTGGCTACATTTGGGACCGCTTCTTCCACCTGATTGAACCCTACGCAACGAGAGTGTGCGTCTCTTCCATGGAATGTGTTGTTGGAACGGATGTAAATATTGTTGTTGTCTGTTGCGTGTGTTTTTATCTCACGGTGTAGGCCATATATGGTAGGCATTGGAAATCGTACGTGTTTCGTCTATTGTTGCTCACAAGAGGCCCAACATTTACTAACTACATTAAATTTGCCCACTTTAGATGAATACGATTATAACACTGGCGGAGAACATGATCTGAGCGGAGGTATGCTACCGTACGGCGGCAGCTTTAACCCATCGTGGGGAAATTTCGGCACTGATTCGAATGGTGAATGCGGAGTGCCGATGCATCATCGGTGGCACGGTACTTGCCTGTGTTGCTTGCTAGTTTTGAAGCTCCTCGTGCTAAAGTTGAGTCTACATGCTTAGCACCACAAACTGGCAACTGGATTTACTGGTACAGTTTTGATTATGGGGGTGTGCATGTGATACAAATGTCTACTGAGCACAACTGGACTCGAGGGTCCAAACAATACGAATGGCTTCAGCACGATCTGGAGCATGTCAATCGCAATGTTACGCCATGGGTAGTGCTCACAGCGCATCGTATGATGGTACGTCATAGTAGATCAGCGTTTGCTGGTCATATTATCCACTACTTTGCGCTCATTGTTTTTAATTTCTAGTATACGACTCAGATGGACATCGAGCCGGACAGGAAAGTTTCCTATAAATTCCAAGAGGAAGTTGAAGATTTGATTTATAAGCACCACGTCAATTTGATGATGGTTCGTATTGGATCATCATGCTAATGAAACGAGACTTATGCAGTAAGCTTCTGTGATTAGGTTGGTCATGAGCATTCCTACGAACGAAGCTGTCCCTTGTATCGCAAGCAATGTGTGGGGGAAGGAAAAGGCACGGTCCATGTCGTTGTGGGTGCTGCGGGGTATCCCCTGGGAACGGAAGACTTTTCTAGAAAATATGGCAACTGGAGTCTGCGGCACGTCAATGATTACGGCTATCTTCGGGTCGCCACGAGTCCGGAAAATATGCGTGTCCAGTTTGTGCTAAACAAGAACGGCAACATTTTTGATGAGTTCACCATCACACCCTGGAAGACAGAAGCCTGACTATCATCAGAGCGTCGAGTGTGTTTATTTTACGGAAATTGTCGTGATAAATCCGGCGTTTGTTGAATGAATGGTGCAAATTGCATGGTAACGCAAGATAAATGAAAGGATTTCATAATCAGAAAAGATTTGCAGGCACGATGAAGAAGAGTTTGACCACTCTTTGCGATGCCAAAGGACAAAAGAAGGACGATGTCACCCCCGAACTACGGGCTCTCGAGGCACGTTAGCATGGCACAACTTGGCCGTGCATATTTCATCGTTCTTGCCAAATATCAGGACACGTTCCAGCATGCTTGGCGAGGGCCTTTTTTTTCGCTCCCTCCAAACCATGCAAAGCGACCCCAAAAAATATCCATGCCGTTTTCCGTCAATAAAGTGACACCTTTCCAGGATTGGCACGCGTCAAAGTCGGTAAGTATGTAAGAAGCATACTCAGTCGCCTCCGACCAGTATCAACGGAATGCCTGACCCGAAAATCATACTCCGGACCATATTAAATAGGTCGGATTCATCCTTTTGGATTTTCAATTTGAGGCTGGATTTTTAGCCCCCGTAATTTGTCTTCGCACGCGACTTGCTTACAGAACAAGTCTATATTTCGATACTCGCCACCTCCATCCGTTCTCAAACGTGAACATGACAATCGAATTCATTTTCAAACCACGTTAAGAAATGTTCAAACATTTTCGCTGCTCGATCTTTGGTACTAGCAGCGAAAACCCGTACGTAATTCGAGAAATAGTATACAAAGACGATCAGGAACGGTGTCCACGCCAATCCCGCGGAGTGTGATTCAGATCTTTTAGGTTGTTACAAATCACACCACCCACACGCTCGATAGGTGATTTTTCCAGTCCTTCTTTGGCAGTTTTTTCTTGTTCTTTTAACTTCCGAACAGGTCAGGCAATTTGGTCGGCTGCTATACGTAAGGACCATGCCTGACCTAAGATTTTTGGTCATTTTTTACTGTTAACAAACGTGGAAATGATAGAGGCTTCCTTTTTGCATTTTATTTTCGGAACATTCTTCGACAGTATTCAACACGATACTCGAAAACCTCCGTGCGCATGCACTCAGTTTTTCAGGCATCAAAATTGTGACGAAAATTGAGCTAAAGGTCTCGATCGGAAAAAGAAAATCATCACTCCCTCTCAGCGTCAATTGGTTTCCATTGTCATTGGTTGTGCATCCCTTTTCTCGCAATTTTCCCAGTGAAATCAGGTTCTTGGCGAGTTTTGGGGCGAAGTATACTTCCGACAGCCCAAAAAATTGAGCTGTTTCTAGGCGTATGCAATGTTATCTTTCCAACCTTTAATGCAGATACATAACATACCACGATCTGGAAGCGTGAATAATCCATTGGACCATAGTTGTAGCAGGTGAGTATACCACGGTTCGGCTAGCGCACAGAGGAAGACTTTCCTGAAGCGGCGATATGCCGCTACTTAGCCGATACGCCCTTATAAAAGGGCTTAGTAAGAGATTGCTCTCTTACTCGGGGCCAAGATTTCCCTTGGTTTACTGGTTAGAATTAACGAACGCCTTGAAACAAGGCTTCCCTTAGAAAGGGAGTAGTTAAGGGAAGGTATTCCTTTCACTACAACACTTACTGCGCGCGCGACCGGTCGAGGGCGTGCGCCTAGCAGTCTTAGTGTGAACTACCAACACGTGGCAGGCTGCCACGCCTTTACTAAGTTCTCGCCCTGATTGGTAAAATAACCAATAGGTCCAAACCTTTCGGACCGGTCAATATTTGACCTCAACCGTTGTGTACCTACGTACACCAACGTAACCAAATGTAACCCTGTTACATTCTCCCCCATCAAGACTATTGCTTACGCAAACAATCAATTATAGTTGGAGAACTCCAACTGCCAGAACTTCTGGTTTACCATGAGTACCTTTAGTGGTGCTGAAGGTTCTCCTCGAGAAGAGGAGGTAGACTACTCCGAATACTCGGATGTGGATGCCCTTGGGATATCTCCCCAAAGGCTGACCGCTCCGGCAACGCCGAAAGGCGATGTCGGGAGCCCAATCCGTTCCCCACACGTGGGGAAAATGCACTAGCTAGTGTGCCACCCCTGCCAATGTCGGATGATACATCCGGATCTCCGAAGGCGATCATCACTAATGATCTGGATGCAGCTCAAGAGGCTAAACTTTTCGCACAGGCACGAAAGGCTGCGTTACGCGGCCCCAATCTCCCGCCACGGGCGGCATATAATTTCGACGGTCCTCGTGACCTCCCAAAGTGGGCTAGGACTATGGTAAGGAATGGTTTAGCATTATATACTCCTGGCCCTGCCGCTCCACAGCCGAATCAATGCGAACGCCGGGGGGAACTCCGGCAACAGCTGCTCGCGCAGAAGAAGTTCACTGGCGTCTCATACCGAGAGCGCCTCGACAGGCAGGCACAGGGTGCCCCTGTTGAGAACCTCCGCGAGGTTCCGATCGTTCTTTTTCCGGTATAGACTGCCGAAGATGCAGAAAAGAAATTCCGCGTTTGGGCTGAAGAGGAGAAACTCCTCCCTAGCTTCACTCAGCTGCACGACAGCTATTCCCCCCGTGACGTTCGGGTGGAGAGGGCGTTGCGGATGGCGTTTGCCAGAGCAAAGGCGATGGGGATATTACGTGCCCCTTATCGCACGCACTATGCCAGCGCTCCTGCCCCCAACGCGGTGCCAGAGAAGAGGGTGAGCGCCACATCTGCCTCCGGCGAACTCCCAACTACTGGGAGTGAAGGGGCTTCTCGCGACCCTTTGGTCGTTGACTCTCAGCGGGATTCTCCCGCTCCAAATCGTCAACGACGTCACGGCAATCCTGCCGCAGGGGAGTCTCAGACTCCCACGAACTCTGTGAATGGGGATAACCCTTCCACTTCACCAGATATTGGGTTTTACCCTGATGATGGCGTCGCGCCATCAGACGCTCCACATGGTAGTGTGGGATACCCTTCAATTTCGACGTGAGATTCGCAAGCGCTGTGATCTACACAGCCATCGCATCCATGACATCCAGGAGGAAGTCCTCGATGAGGGGGATGCGATTGAACGCTTCGAGAAGAGGCTTGACTCTCTCGAGTCGACCGTTGCGTAGCTCCGTGGTCGCATTTTTGCCCTGGCGGACTTATTCCGCCCTGCCGTGTCTTACGGGTCTTATGGCTACCTGCCTTTACATCCCACTCCAAGAGGGGATCCGCCTCCGGGTTCTGGTATGGCTTAAGCATACCTACGTAAAAGGTTGGATGCGTACGCATCACCTTCGGAATATCCAAGGTGTACGCCAAGCCCTTCCGGACTAGCACCTTGAATGGCCACACAAACCTGGGGCGCAGTTTGTTTCTTAACACATTAAAAACGGAATGTGTAGGAAGGTTTTTAGCGTTTAATAAAACAATTTCTCCTACTTTGTACGCCCTTTTGTTACGCCGACCCTTGCGGTCAGCCTGTTCCTTTCGATTGTCTTGGCTTTCCGCCATGGCATCGCAAACGTGTCGTAAGACATAAGGCGCGTCGAAAAAAACTTACGATGTGCTTTCGCACAGATACAGGGCTGAAATCAGGGAATCCTCCTTCCTTAATACCTGGCCACACACACGTGGCGTCAACGGAACCCTCTGATTCACTAATCCGTTCACGTAAAACGGGGTAAAACCCGTAGATGCATGAACCGAATTGTTCATAGCAAATTCGGCCATAGGAAGCATCTCACTCCAACTCTTTCGAGACTCCGGGCATAAACTCCGTGGAATATCTTCCACAACGCGATTAACGCGTTCCGTTTGTCCGTCCGTCTGCGGATGATCCGCAGTGGA
The DNA here is from genome assembly GCA_026184515.1 of Peronosclerospora sorghi. Lineage (NCBI taxonomy): Eukaryota > Oomycota > Peronosporomycetes > Peronosporales > Peronosporaceae > Peronosclerospora > Peronosclerospora sorghi. The sequence goes on along the minus strand of CM047587.1, from coordinate 44,984,688 downwards.
CATGAGGAGCTTGGTGCCCAGCACCTTAAACAGCGCCCCCCAAAATTGTCCCGTAAAACGGGGATCCCGATCCGACACAACGGAATCGGGTGTACCATGCGTCGAACGACACGGTCTAGGAACACTTTCGCTGTTCCTTGTCCATCTATGGACTCTGCCACCGCTGCCAGATGACACATATTGCTCAAACGGTCTACAAAGACCAAAATCCCGTGTTACCGGCCTTGTCCTTCGGTAAACCGTATATAAAATCCATACTGATGGATTTCCAACACTCCGTAGGAACGGATAAGCTCGCCAAAGGCGCAGCTGAATCTGCAGAGGATTTGACCCTCTGAACTTCTCACAGGTGCGAATATACGCACCGACCCACTTATACATTTTGGGCCACCAATAAAAAGCGCTTAAAGCGCTGTAGGTCTTATCCCGCCCTAAATGACCCCAGGTAGGGGAGTCATGTGCCTCTAAGAGGACTCTATACTTCAGTTCCTCATCATGAGAAACTACCACCCGCGGAGTGTCCTCCACGCTCGTGCTATAATATAACAAACCGTCACAGTAACTGTAACGGTGTAACCGAGCTCTAGCTCAACTTGACAGGGTTGGCTCAGACGAGCCAAGACCCTTGTCACCCAATGTGCTGATAAGCGCCGTACATTGTTGGTCTTTCTCATACTCCTGACGTATGAGATCCACCACACACGATGTGATGAATTTCACGTGAGCGAGCTCGTAATCGGGACGACGCGACAACGCGTCTGCAAGTACATTATGTTTACCAGGTTTGTACATTACCTCAAAGTTATACTCCGCAAAGAAGGAGAGCCAACGGTCCATCCGTTGGGAGAGATGAGGCGACTTCGTCGCTGTCCGTAAGGACGCGTGGTCTGTATAAGCCACGAACGGCTTTGAGGCGAGTAGGTGAGCCCTGAATTTGACAAGGACATACTTCATAGAAAGTAGCTCCTTATCATGAACGGGATAAGTCCGTTCCGCAGCTTTAAGCTGCCTCGACTCAAACGCAATCACGCGTTCCCTTCCTGCATCGTATGCTTGTAACAAAGCACATCCGATTGCGAAATAGGAGGCGTCGCAGACGACACTTAATGGAGATAATTGGATAATCCAATCCACTTCCGTAAATCTCTAAGATTTACAGGCGAAGGCCACTCCACAATGGCTTTCACCTTCGCGGGATCCGCCCGCACTCCATCCTTACCGATGAAGCATCCGAGGAAAGGAATTTCCTCAGCACCAAAGATACATTTGGATGCGTTCGCATATAACTTATGCTCTCGCATGCATTCAAGCACAGCTCGAAGGTGTATCAGATGCGTCTAAACATCAGAAGAGTTGCCTTCCGCACGACTATGAACGAATATATCGTCGAAGTACGTCTGAGCGTACTTTCTATGAGGGCGGAAGAGTTGAGTAACCAAGCGATTAAAAGTTGCTGGTGCATTCGAAAGCCCTTGTGGTATAAAAAGCCACTCCCACAGCATTCCACTGCCCTTGTGGCATAACAAGCCACTCCCACAGCATTCCACTGGCGTGCTGACCGCTCTAAGCGGAATATCGGACGCTCGCATGAGCACCTGATAATACCCGTCCACCAGATCTAAGGCACTGTACACAGTACATCCCGCCATATTGTTATGGAGGACATCCTTCCGAGGAATTGGAGTCTGCATGGGTACGGTAGCTGCATTCAGCTTGTTGTACGCATGCACAATGCTCCACTTTCCGTTCGGTTTACGAACACAAAAAGTGGGAGATGAATGGGGAGACTTGCTCTCCCGTACCATCCCTGCCTCTTCTTTACCCTTGAAGAATGCGTCGATGACGTCGCATTGTTCCTTGGGGAGAGGCCACTGACTAGTGACGCAGTATTTGGTTCCAGGAACCAAATCAATTTCATGTCGGACTCCCCGATCTGGTGGTAACCCCATCGGCGGGTTGTCACTAATGGCATCTCCGAATTCCTTAAGTAAGGAATGGTAAGGGTCCTCATGATCCGCGAGGATATTGAGGCCGCTTCGGGCATTTAATGCATGTTTGGTTTGCACCAAACTGACTCGTCCATCGTGGATGAGGAGTTCAACTCCTCTTCCGGACGTAATAAGACAACTTCGTCGATTTCACCTGCTCTCAAAGCAGTTTAAAATTCGTTGAAGGATATCTCCTCCAACAACAACAGTTCTCCTACCCCAGACAACTGTTCCAGGCTTACGCCTTCTGTGACAACACCTGTCACATTATTCAGCATCCTGTAGGACTGCTGACTACTGTCTTCGGGAATCATCCCGAGACCCAGATGGGGGGAGTCAATTGCCCTATATATTGGAAGCGCCACGCGCCTATCCACAGAGGTCTCTACCTCTACCACCGGTGACTCGCCGGTCTCACCAATAACGGCGTAGTCGGAATCATTTCCGACGTGCGAAAGAGACAAACTTCGGGTCTCTTCGCTTTGAAGCGCCTCGCGCTTAACCACAGGGGTCTTTACCCCTACCACTGGAGTCGCAACTTGTTCTCCAGACACGGCGTGGTCGGAATCTGTTCCGACCTGTAGAAGAGACGAACTTCGGGTCTCTCCTCTAAGCGCCTCGCGCTTACTCTCATAGGAATCCACCTCTATCACTGTAGACTCACCAGTCTCGCCTATATCGGCGCGGGAATTAACCGCCGAATCCCCCTCGTCAAGGAACACTTTCTTGACCTCATTGGAACTGATCATCTCAGACATCCCAATCTCTGGCATCTCACGCCATTATCGCTTTTGCGATCGAGCAAAGGTGGGTTCATGACTCGCCAATGCTTCACCCGACCGCGGCTGCGTTGATCCAATGGACTTAGACTTCCAGTCTATCCATGGCTCGTGGCGTTCCAGCCACTTCATGCCCAGAATGAGGTCATACCTCGAGTCCAAATCCAGGACTAGGCAACCTTCTAAGCTGTCGAAGTCTGTAAACTTCAGCTTAAGGTCAATCGAGACCTTGGGTACAGAAAACTGTGCGCTCGTCGCTAGACGGACCGTGACAATGTCACAAGAACGTGCCTCTAGGGCCTCGGCATACAGCCGACTCTTCTCAACAGAAGCTCGTCTGACATAATTTTCAGACGCTCCAAAGTCTATCAAAACTCTCCAAGGCTTATCAAAGCCTTTCACGTCCGCAAGGACTACCAGCAAACCTGGCTGGTACACCAACTCGGTGCTAGAAAGCACCGTTTCCCTCGGGGCTTTGTGCTGTCGTCCCCTACCCTGGGGCTTAACAGCACTGAGGGGTCCCCCAGTAGGGCACCCAGCACCTACTGGGAGCCGCCGTTTCCCGACGGCTTGGGCGAGGGCTTTTTACCCGCCCTCGGACCCTTATAGCGAGTATTTCGCTGGGTTTTTTTCGTACATCTGTTCCTCAGATGATCCGTGCTTCCACACAGGAAGCATCTCAGCGGACCATGCCGCTGCAGCATTGCAAGGAGCTCCGCTTCGAAGCCCTGCGGAAAGGAGTCAGAGTTACTCCTAGAGGGAGGTTTCGCCTCCGCTTCGACCTGACTAAGGTCCATGGGTTCGGGACCCACCTTAGTGGAACGAAGGTTCCTTTCGGCATTGAACACCATCTTGAACGCCTCCTCCAGGTATCGTGGTCGGCATCGGAAGAGCTCCAAACGAGCTGGCCCTTCTCTCAGGACTCCCATGAACACGGGAATGGACACATCGTCCGAGTACGCTTTTGCGTACATCCCTGCCAACAAGGTTTTCAGTTCTTGGATATATGTTTCCAAGTCTCTAGTGCCCTGACGGCACCTCAGAAACGCCAGATGATTCTGGAAAACCAGATCAGGCGTGTCATACATGTCCATAAGCTTTTGATTAAGGACTTCCCAGGTTGGGAACAAGTCCGTGACCGAATCCGAACACGAAAACGCCCATGCACGGGCTTTACCCGTAAAATGGGTCAGTGCAAGTCCCACTTGCAAGTGATCCGCGATCACATTCGCTGTGGCGAAGGCCGTTTTGACCTCTCGAAGCCACACATAATGGTTGTCACCTTTTTCACCGGTAAATTCCTTTATCTTAAAGGACAACGGAGGGCGCACCCCCGTGGACGTGGAATGACTTCCACTAAAACTCGCCTCATGGGCGATAGAGGGCGTTGAACCTCGCCTTTACGGCATCAAGGCCCTGCTCCACTAGGAGCTGCATGCCTTCGTCACCCAGTATGGATAACAGCCTGTTAAAGGCTTCCTGCTGAACGAGAGTTAACCTATCCCAATCGTCCTGATTCATCCTTTGCAGAGGATGTTGTCGTCTACCAACACAGGTGTTGGATTGACTACAAGTGCTACCAGATGTAGCAGGTACGTATACGCACGGTGCGGCTAGCGCAAAGAGGAAGACTTTCCTAAAGCGGCGATACGCCGCTACTTAGCCGATACGCCCTTATAAAAGGGCTTAGTAAAAGATCGCTCTCTTACTCGGGACCAAGATTCCCTTGGTTTACCAGTTAGTACGAACTAACGCCTTGATACAATGCTTCCGTTAGAAAGGGAGTAGTTAAGGGAAGGTATTCCCTTTCACTACAATACTCACTGCCCGCGCGACCGGTCGAGGTCGTGCGCCTATCAGTCTTAGTGTGATTTGTAAACTGATGTATATTTAATATGTAATTAGACTAAATTAATTAAACTAATGTAAACTATATGTAATACTAAGTAGAACTTACTCAATTCGTACCTAGCCGAAATGTAATGTACACCACCTGTGTACCAACACGTGGCTGGCTACCACGCCCCCACCAAGGGCTCCTGCCCTGATTGGTTAAAATAACGAATAGGTCCAAACTTTTCGGACCGTTCAATACCTGACCTCAACCGTTGTGTACTTACGTACACCACGTAACCAGATGTAACCAAATGTAACCCTGTTATAATAGTCGACAGCCTGTTCCAGCAGATCTTCGTTTGAAGTGAGATGCCTGCTGGCACCGCTGGCGTCAATCCACAAATTTTGTAGTGATTACATTCACTGTCGTTACGGTAGACGATTTCAAAGTCATTTCCATCGTTGACAGAGCAATCTTTCGCGTTCAGTTTTTTTCGATCTTCTTGGCACCTTTGTCTTGATTGCTTCCCTTTTTTCTATCCCCAATGCGTGCAGTTCCGTTTAACGTGCCCTTCGGCACCATAACACGTTCGGTATTGACCACTAATTTGCATAATCCATTAATCTATCCTTCGATTAAAAACACCCTCAAGCTCGTGCTCAGGCAATCGATTCCTGTGCTCAGAAATTCCTACAGCATTGTATCACACCTGTCCATAAGCGAAATTTACAGCATGGGTAGCTGCAAATTCTACATTGTTTCAACTACCAACTTTTCTATCGACCCACATTATCGAGCCAGAGCTACTAGGTATTAGTAGTGCTCGTTCCAAGACCTCTTCGAACTTATCTCGGATTGGAACCAAATAGCTGCTTGGTGATGTGAAATATTTACATTGAATGCATTAAACATTTTATAGAACATAAAATGAAAGTATTTTGAGAACCATGAAAAATTATCCAGAGTCAAATTGAAAAAACAACTCGCTAGCCCTCCGAAAGTGAGGAGACTTCCACTAGCTCCTGAAAACTGTGACAAAAATCAAATGAATTTACTCGGAAATCACAACTTAGTGAAAAAAGCATCTTTTATGACAACTGTTTCCTTGGGCTCATAACCTGTATAAAACAGTCCTTGGGTGAGTCTTGCACTCCTGACAATGCGCTTAGGCATGAGAGCTTTGGTCTTAATAGGTCGACGCTAGAATTGAGCTATGCAAATTTTCAAAAATAGGAGTGTGTATTATGTAAACTTAGAAAATTCAAAAATTATAAAATCCTAAGAAATTTGGTCTACTTGTGTATCTGTATGCATTTATATCCAATTCAGTTTTATCTTCTGAATTGTATTTTCATCCGAACTTCCAACACGGATACCTACAACAGATTTCGCGATAAACTTAACAACACGGACTCATTTTAATCCATTCCATGAGGCCCACAACGCAATTGCTTGGTATAAGGACGTTGAATATCCAGAAACAGACTCAACTTGCTCTGTTAATAGATTCGAGTATAGATGTACCAACTGACAGTAATTATGGGTCAAAGCAAAGTCATACCCACACCGACGACACCTAGGCGGTGATGTCGCTCTTCTTCTTGTGAATAGGTATCTCGAAAATGAAAATGGTACAAAACAGCCTGAATATTATGCAAAAGTCCACACAGGTGACCATGACCTACTTGGAGGCGTGATAGAGAAATGAAAAGCATTACCACCCGCGGCGCTTAGAGTGATCTGCGATATTGACGTTAGAGATTCCAATCCCGCCGCAAGTGACTTACGCTTCAATATTGTTAACCAATATTGACATATCCATGGGCTTCACTAATCGGAATCATGAAGAAAAACGAAATTTACATTTGATTGTGTAATCATTACCGGGTGGTCAATCGGCTGACCAGGCTGATGATCTAACCTATTCTACTGATCAAACGATCTATTGACAGCGTGGACATTTCCTGTGGTTTCTCTCACCGGAAATAGCCTGTAGATTTTGAGTGGTGTCGATGGCAGGGAGAGCAATGAAGATCTCGGCGTTTGTAACTTAAAAAGGAATCGGATACATTTTGGTCTGAATGATGCTCCTCAGATCTACAGAAGGCTGATCAACAATGCCTTAAAGAACAAATAAAAGCAGACACGGATCCGACATATATGTTATTTTCTGGCGGGAAAGCCCGAAAATGATCAGCATCCATCAGGTCTATGCAGAAAATCAACGTCTATGACATGCTGATTGTTTCCCCCGGCTATGAAAAAAATCTTGGATGTTGGAACTTATGATCAGCATCACTAGAAGCTTCTGGAGGCGGTTAAAGGTCGACCTAGGTCATCCATCATGTCTCGGGTGACGGCTTCGGGCAATAAAGTGACTTATTGTTTCTCACTACAGGTTCGTTTTTAGATATAATAATTTCTAGCAAGATAGGCGAGGATTTATTTGCATTGACAACATATTTTCGATTTTTAAGGACGTTGAATGGCTGTTGTCGTAGTAAACGTTTCTGGAAATTACAGGGAGATGTACGGCTGATTACCCCTCTGAGATGATTAGACATGTATTCAAACGAGCAATGAATCTCACAGGGTTAGCTGTAGTTGGAGATGTTCCTTGAAATCAGTTGCTAGGAGGTCAGTTCTATTTTTTTTGACACGTCGATCCTTCGTCTAAGTTCCTATTATTATTTAAATCAGCTCTACGGTGCCTTTGATTCTATATAAGTGTTCTGAATATTTTCACTCGGACGAAAGGTACCCAGCTTAACCGTTAGTTTGAGATCACCTGACAAGAGCGTAACCCACCTAGGCAGTCGGGTAGACGAGTGAAGAGAGAGGTAAAGAGGAGATTAAACAAGACAACCGGAGAACGCACGTCCTTAGTCGGCAGTCTGGGCGCCGTTGGTGAGGCAATGAAGGGCATGCCCAAGAACATTACGCCGATCCGTGTAGAAAATTCGAATGACCATCTCAAAAAAGGAAATATTTCTATTTAAAAATTTGAGGAGTTATCTTCCAACAAATGGAAAATTTTCAGGTTAAAACATCGGTGTCTAGCTCTTTGTTAAATCTGTGGACGTGAAGTATTGTCTTAATAGAGAGGAAAAGTGCATTATCTAGTCCTCTTGTCTAGAAGAATTGGTGGTGCTGAGGTCGTAAGAGGGAAACGTGCTGTGTATATATTCCTACCGTCGTCCCAAGCACCTCCAAGTGGGATTTTAGCTGTAACACTATCCACGTCAGAAACCCCTGAACAACGGCATTTTTATAGCGGGGTTTGTTAGGATTTTTAATTTGCATCAATTTTTAATGCGTTTACAGCGCTGAAGATGAATAAGGACTACGATCAATATAAAATGCGGTGAAACCCAAATTAATTGGAACTGTCGAAACTCTTCTCTCTTCTCTTCACACGTATTATTCATGATATTAGAACTGTTGAGCAATAGCGTGCTTTACCAGATGTATAACACTAGTAATCTACAGATAACGTAAGCTAAATCAGGAATATTCGCACGTTTCTACGTTAAAGAGTAAACAAAATATAATTTTCACAACGTGACACGTAACCGTAAACTCAGTCTCCAACGTGATAGTGATATCCAGTAAGTTAATCAATGGCGCACAGTATGCGCAGCGAAACGTTACATCAAAGAAACAACTGCGAGAAAGCGACAAGTCGAAGAAAGAAAGAAAATGTGAAGTGAATATATTTGACTTAAACTAATTAAAGTCCGTCACAAAAATACAAAAATGAGTATATCTATTTTTTGGTATTTTGCGATGATGTACCAACCGTAATGCCCTCGTGCGTTGACATAGCGCTGCATCTCAACGCTCCTTCTCATCATTGGGCACGTACAATAAGGTAACAACTCAATACTCCATCAATCCAATCCTTGATCGCTTTTCATCAAATCCCCCCCCCCTTAAAGCCTTCGTGAACGTGTCCGCCATCATGTCTTGTGTGCCCTTGTACTGGACTTCAATCTTTCCATCCTCCTGCTTGAAACAAAAAATTGATCCGCACATCCACATGTTTCATCTTTGCCGAATTATTTTATGCTTCCAAAAAATTAATCACGGCTTGATTGTCTGAGTAAAGTATCATTGACAACTTAACCTGCAAACCGATTTAGTGAGCAGTTACTACACTCCAAATAATTCGCACTCCACTTGTGTGGCCGCGTAAATTCTGTCTCCATGGTTGAAAGCGAAACGGATCCTTGTCGCTTGCATATCAGTATAAAAATTTTCCACTATGCGAAAGCAAACCACCCGTCACTGACTTCCTGTCTTATTTGCATCCAGCGTAATCCGCATCACTGTATACTTCCAAAACGATCAAGTCTTCCATTTCAGAGTAAAAAAAGTTCCATTTTCAATCTCAAATTAATGGTTCCTTTTAGGTACCTTAGCGTCCACTTGGCGAGATTCCAATCCAAAACTTTTGGGGTGTGCGATTGCCTAGTTACCCTGTGAACTGCAAAAAACGTTGTCGGGCCTAGATCATCTCGCTATGCACAGGAGGGATACAACAAGCGATTGGAAGTCCCCCACTGCGGGCGATCCGTCACTAGGCTGCATCTATATATCCACCTGTTCTTCCATAGAAAGCGCTTCGTAGTAATTTCCATTGTCGTCTTCACGCTGTTAGCGTTAACTAAGCCGTAATCATACAAAAGACTTCGTATCATCACTTCTCGATCAAAGTAGTACTACCTTCGTCGTTGTAAGTCACTCTCATGCCCAAAAAATAGAAACGTCACCCAGGTCTTTGTTTTCGAGAACTTTCATGTCTCGAAAAAACATCGTTACGATTCCTTCATTGTTCCTGTTACTAACAAATCATCCACATACACTACGACCACCACAACATTCACTCCATGCCGCTTGAAAGATAGGTACATATCAGTTTAACTTGAGCAAACTTCAATTCCATAAACTTGGTGTGTAACTGGCGATTCCATAGACTCCCCGCTTGCTTCAAACCACACCCTGTCTTCTTGAGTTTCAGAACCAAGTCGTTAATGATTTTGACTTCATGTTTTCTTCAGTTGTTCGTCATTTATTTTGATACCCTTAGGTATAAAAAGACAAACCTCGTGCTCTTCTTCGAGTGTCTTGACGTACGCGTTCATTATATCTCCATGCCTGGCTTTTACGTTCCTCTTCCTCGACAACGCCAGAATAATCTTCACACTTCCTATGTCCATAACTGCGTCAAACGTCAAACCATAGTCAACGCCGAATCGCTGCTCGTTTTCACAGGCCATCAACACCGCATTGTATCTTTCAACGCTACCATTTGCATCCGTTTAATGTCAAACACCCTTTTGTGTGTAACGGTCTGCATTCTTCTCGTTTTTTCACAACGCTCCAAACGTCATTCATCTCCAGCTCTGAAAGTTCACAAATTATAGCCGTGCGACAGTCATCCTTGCGGCTGCCCTTCATCGTTTCAGTGTAATTCCTTGCGTCTAATCCAGTAACGACATTAACCATTCCGCAGTCTTCATTTTCCGCATCCTTTATTTCTTTGGATTCTTCATCTTAATCCATGGGTTTTCTCACGTAATTTCGCGTCCCATGACGCTCCCTGGTCCAGGAGTTCTTTTTTTTCTTGCCTCCTTTCCTTTTTGCGTGCTCATCTGTTCCTCCTTCTTTTGGGCGATCACCTTCCGTCTCGACCCCTTTTAATCCGTCGCTACTTCCATCCAAAAACAACTTGCACAGCTGCTGATTTTGTGTCTCGTCTAATGTCTCCACGTTATTTACCATACACCTGTTTCCAAGTCTGTCTCTGGGTGTGATCGACCCTTTCAGATCCGAGCAGATCACACCCCGAATCCGTAGATAGGAGAATGCTCGTCTTTATCCTTCTTTGGTTGCTTGTACTTGGACTGCTTACCCTGTGCGCAGGTAAGCGGTTCATCCTCTTGTTATCCGTCAGCTCGATCCCAAAACCTGGATATTTTGCTAGTTTCTCGATGACATCGAAACTTAGAAGCCCCATCCGAGAATTTAGTGCATCAAAGATACGTTGGATATCACAACTTTTCTGGAGTTCCTTTTCATTGTCATCAAGTACTGCCATAACGATATCTCCAAGATTTTCTTCGGTATATCCACCCGAAAATTCACCGTCAATACTTCGTTAATCTTGTCCACAGAGAAAAGACTTTCACCACTTTCTTGGTGCTTAATCACTCTTTGTTTCCCTTCGTAAGATAAACCACGCTTTTTTCTTCTAAGAGGTCGTGCAAAAGAATATTTCGAGTTAAATTCTCGACGTAATACACGTTTTCGACTTTAGTGAGCCGCTCCACATCTCCACAGCTTACGTAAAATTCTAGATCTCCTTTCATTCCAATCTTCAACTGCTTTCCATTCGCATGGAAACATACGCCCAATACACGCTGGGTATTGCGTAAAATTGTTGCATCATTCGTTAGGTGCATACTTTCCCCACTGTCAAGTATCCACTTCTCCTTCGAAACATTTCCATAGTCTGCAGTGATCGCTAACGTGAAATTAAACTTCTTTCTGTTATTCTTCGGGCATATTAATTTTATATGCCCCTTTTTACAACAAGCATAGCACTTTTTTAGTTTCGCCTTCTTGTCGGCCACAACGTTCACCATTCATGCGCTTTTCCCTTCGACTTGCTTCCGTCATACTCGACGGCCAGTGCGAACTGACACAGTTACTCTGCTTGACGCAGGTAGTCGACGCGCGTATGGTCGTACTTGGACATCATCACTTGCTTTAACTCCGGTGCTGCGCGATAAATCATGATACCAGGCTTCAGCAAGTCAGCCCGTCCACCCACAGCTTCCGCTACAGCCAGCAAAGACAGGTATTGTTCCGGCCACGTCCGTGCCGGACTTTTGCGGGCCGAAAACAACTTGAATGACTTCGCGGGCGTCAATCGCGTATGAAATATGGGAAGCAGTTTATCCATCACATACCACAACGCGGAAGTCTCACTCCACCACGTTTCCCCATGCCGATTATAATAACTTTCGGCCGTTCCCGAACGATAGTAGCCAAGGATGTCTACTTTAACATCCTCGCTCCACGGGAACCCAGATGCTGTTTCCTCTATGCCATTTTGCCGTAAGAACTTCTTTCTCCAAAACCGGATACCAACCCACGATAAGCTTCCGTGTCACCAAACTTTCGTATCTGCAATTTATGTTGCTTCGGTGACGGTGTCTTCATCACAGGTTTCGCTCCTTCCTGATTCTGTCCTTGTCGAATATCTGGCTGTACATACCCAGGCGCTTGAGCCCCGGCTGCGCACTGACCTGTTCCGCGTCATTCACGCCACCACGTTCAAAATACTTGCGCCAGCCTTGCTCAGAGCTTGAAAGTAAGCACCGCAGGGTTTCCGACCTTGTAGGCCATCCTTTCTTCATGGCTCCCTGTTGGTGTGGTGATCATTACCTCCCCCATCTGGTACTACTCCATGTGGATCCTCCGGTCTTGTCAAGCGCTCGGAGATTCCCCGGCGGACCGTCAACATATCGGTCCACTGGGCATTCTCATCCACAATCGCAACTTTCTCATCGGTTGACTCATTATCGTCACTTGGGCTCATAATGTAACAGGGTTACATTCGGGTTACATTTAGTATGTGGTGTACGTGAGTACACTACGGTTGGGGTCAGTATTGACCGGTCCGAAAGGTTTTGGACCATTGGTTATTTTAACCAATCAGGGCAGGAGCCCTTGGTGGAGGCGTGGCAGCCAGCCACGTGTTAGTACACAGGTGGTGTACACTACATTTTAGCTAGGTACGAATTTAGTAAGTTCTACTTAGTTTACATATAGTTTACACTAGTTTCAATTAATTTAGGCTAATTATATTAAATATACATTCAGTTTACATTTCACTCAACCGACTACCACACGCTCAACCTCGACCGGTCGCGCGCGTAGTGAGTTCAGTAGCGTAAGGGGCCCTTAGTAAGGGAGCCTTGTGTTAAGGCATTAGCGAAAGCTAACAGTAAACCAAATGGGAATCTTGGCCCCGAGTAAGAGAGTTCTCTCTTACTAAGCCCTTTTATAAGGGCGTATCGGATAAGTAGCGGCGAACGCCGCTTAAAGGAAAGTCTTCCTCTGTGCGCTAGCCGCACCGTCCGGGTACGCACCAGCTACATCTGGTAGAACTTGTAGTCAATCCAACACCTGTGTTGGTAGGCTACGGCATCCTCTGCAAGGGATGAATCAGGACGATTGGGATAGGTTAACCCTCGTCTAGCAGGAAGCCTTTAACAGGCTGTTATCCTTACTGGGTGACGAAGGCATGCAGCCCCTAGTGGAGAAGGGCCTTGAGGCCGTGAAGACAAGGGTCAATGCCCTCATCGCCCATGAGGCGAGTTTAGGTGGAGGTCGTTCCACGGGGGTGCGTCCCCCATTATCCATTAAGAGAAAGGAGTTCACCGGTGAAAAAGGTGACAACCTTTATGTGTGGATGCGAGAGGTCGAAACGGCCTTCGCCACAGCGAATGTGATCGCCGATCACTTGCAAGTGGGACTTGCACTGACCCATCTTACGGGCAAAGCCGTACATGGGCGTTTACGTGTCCGGATTCGGTCACGAGCGTGTTCCCAACCTGGGAAGTCCTTAAGCAGAAACTTATGGACATGTACGCCACGCCTGATCTGGTTTTCCAGAATCAGCTGGCGTTTCTGAGGTGCCGTCAGGTCACTAGGGACTTGGAGACATACGTCCAAGAACTGAAGACCCTCTTGGCAGGGATGTACGCGAAAGCGTATTCGGACGATGTGTCAATTCCCGTCTTCATGAAAGGCCTGAAAGAAGAGCCAGCACATTCGGAACTGTTCCGATGCCGACCCCAATCCCTGGGGGAGGCGTTTAAGATAGCGTTCAACGCTAAGAGGAACTTTCGTTCCTCTAAGGTGGGTCCTGAACCCATGGACCTTTGTCAGGTCGAAGCGGAGGAGAAACCTCCCGCTAGGAGTCACTCTGACTCCTTTCCGCAGGGCTTCGAAGCGGAGCTCCTTGCAATGCTGCAGCGGCATAGGCCGCTGAGTTGCTTCCTGTGTGGAAGCACGGATCATCTGCTGAACAGATGTCCGAAAAATCCCCAGCGAGATAGTCGCTGGAAGGGTCCAAGGGTTGGGAGAAAGCCCTTGACCAAGCCGTCGGGAAACGACGGCTCCCAGTAGGTGCGGAGAGCCCTACTGGGGGACCCCTCAGTTCTGTTAAGCCCCAGGGTAGGGGAAGACAGCACAAAGCCCCGAGGGAGACGGTGCTTTCTAGCACCGATTTGGTGTACCATCCGGGTTTTCTGGTCGTTCTTGCGGACGGGAAAGGCTTTGATAAGCCTTGGAGAGTCTGGATAGACTCTGGAGCGTCTGTCAACTATGTCAGACGAGTTTCTGTTGAGAAGAGTCGGCTGTATGCCGAGGCCCTAGAGGCACGTTCTTGTGACATTGTCACGGTCCGTCTAGCGACGAGCGCACAGGTTTCTGTACCCAAGGTCTCTATTGACCTTAAGCTGAAGTTTACAGACTTCGACAGCTTAGAAGGTTGCCTAGTCCTGGATTTGGACTCGAGGTATGACCTCAGTCTGGGCATGAAGTGGCTGGAACGCCACGATCCATGGATAGACTGGAAGTCTAAGTCCATTGGATCAACGCAGCCGCGGTCGGGTGAAGCATTGGCGAGTCATGAACCCACCTTTGCTCGATCGCAAAAGCGATAATGGCGTGAGATGCCAGAGATTGGGATGTCTGAGATGATCAGTTCCAATGAGGTCAAGAAAGTGTTCCTTGACGAGGGGGATTCGGCGGTTAATTCCCGCGCCGATATAGGCGAGACTGGTGAGTCTCCAGTGATAGAGGTGGATTCCTCTGAGAGTAAGCGCGAGGCGCTTAGAGGAGAGACCCGAAGTTCGTCTCTTCTACAGGTCGGAATTGATTCCGACCACGCCGTGTCCGGAGAACAAGTTTCGACTCCAGTGGTAGGGGTGGAGCCCCCTGTGGTTAAGCGCGAGGCGCTTCCAAGCGAAGAGACCCGTAGTTCGTCTCTTTTGCACGTCGTAAATGATTCCGACCACGCCTTATTAGGTGAGACCGGCGAGTCACCGGTGGTAGAGGTAGAGACCTCTAAGGATAGGCGCGTGGCGCTTCCAGTAGATGGGGCAATTGAATCCCCCCATCTGGGTCTTGGGATGAGTCCCGAGGCCAGTAGTCAGCAGTCCTACAGGATGCTGAATAGTGTGACAGGTATTGTCACAGAGGGCGTAAGCCTGGAACGGTTGCCTGGGGTAGGCGAACTGTTGTCGTTGGAGGAGATGTCCTTCAACGAGTTTGAGACTGCTTTGAAAGCAGATGAAATCGACGAGGTCGTCGTGTTGCGTCCGGAAGAGGAGTTGAACTCCTCATCCACGATGGACGAGTCAGTTTTGGTGAAAACCAAACAGGCATTAAATGCCCGAAGCGGCCTCAAGATCCTCGCGGATCCTGAGGACCCTTACCATTCCTTACTTAAGGAATTTGGAGATGCCATTAGTGACAACCCGCCGATGTGGTTACCACCGGATCGGGGAGTCCGACATGAAATTGACTTGGTTCCTGGAACCAAATACTGCGTCAATAGTCAGTGGCATCTCCCCAAGGAGCAATGCGACGTCATCAACGCATTCTTCAAGGGGAAAGAAGAGGCAGAGATGGTACGGGAGAGCAAGTCTCCCCATTCATCTCCCACCTTTTGTGTTCGTAAACTGAACGGAAAGTGGCGCATTGTGCATGTGTACAACAAGCTGAATGCAGCTACCGTACCCATGCAGACTACAATTCCTCGGAAGGATGTCCTCCATAACAATATGGCGGGATGTACTGTGTACATTGCCTTAGATCTGGTGGACGGGTATTATCAGGTGCTCATGCGAGCGTCCGATATTCCGGTTACAGCGGTTATCACGCCTAGTGGCATGCTGTGGGAGTGGCTTGTAATGCCACAAGGGCTTTCAAATGCACCAGCGACTTTTAATTGCTTGGTGACTCAACTCTTCCGCCCTCATAGAAAGTACGCTCAGACGTACTTCGACGATATATTCGTCCATAGTCGTGCGGAAGGCGACTCGTCTGATGTTCAGACGCATCTGATACACCCTCGAGCAGTGCTCGAATGTATGCGAGAGCATAAGTTATATGCAAACGCATCCAAGTGTATCTTTGGTGCTGAGGAAATTCCTTTCCTCGGATGCTTCATCGGTAAGGATGGAGTGTGGGAGGATCCCGCGAAGGTGAAATCCATTGTGGAGAGTGGCCTTCGCCTTTAAATCTTATAGATTTACGGAAGTGGCTTAGATTATCCAATTATCTCCACAAGTACAATGATAATTACGCTGAGATGGCGAAGCCATTAACAGACCTTCTTAAGAAGGACGTAGATTGGTGCTGAGAAACCAAATACCAAACCGCTTTCGAAGCGGTTAAGGGGAGCTTGTTGAAGCCCCCGTTCTTGCCCTCCCAGATCTGGGAAACCATTTAGCGTCGTCTGCGACGCCTCCTATTTCGCAATCGGATGTGCTTTGTTACAAGCAGACGATGCGGGACGGGAACGCGTGATTGCGTTTGAGTCGAGGCAGCTTAAAGCTGCGGAAATTAATTATCCCGTTCATGATAAGGAGCTACTTGCAATGAAGTATGCCCTTGTCAAATTTAGGGTTCACCTACTCGGCTGAAAGCCGTTCGTGGTTTATACTGACCACGCGTCCTTACGGACAGCGACGAAGTCGCCTCATCTCTACCAACAGATGGCCCGTTGGCTCTCCTTCCTTGCGTAGTATATTTTTGAGGTTAAGTATGAACCTGGCAAGCAGAACGTGCTTGCAGACGCGTTGTCGCGTCGTCCCGATTACGAGCTCTGTAACAGGGTTACATTCGAGTCACATTTAGTAGGTGGTGTACGTGAGTACACTACGGTCGGGGTCAGTATTGACCGGTTCGAAAGGTTTTGAACCATTGGTTATTTTAACCAATCAGGGCAGGAGCCCTTGGGGGTGGCGTGTCAGCCATCCACGTGTTAGTACACAGATGGTGTACACTACATTTTATCTAGGTACGAATTTGGTAAGTTCTACTTAGTATTGCATATAGTTTACATTAGTTTCAATTAATTTAGGCTAATTATATATTAAATATACATTCAGTTTACATTTTCACTCAACGACTACAGACGCAAGACCTCGACCGGTCGCGCGTGTAGTGAGTGCAGTAGCGTAAAGGGAGTCCTCCCTTTAGCTCCCCCCTTAGTAAGGGAGCCTTGTGTTAAGGCATTATCGAAAGCTAATAGTAAACCAAAGTAAGAATCTTGGCCCCGAGTATGAGATCTCTCTCTTACTAAGCCCTTTTATAAGGGCGTATCGGCTAAGTAGCGGCGAACGCCGCTTAAAGGAAAGTCTTCTTCTGTGCGCTAGACGCACCGTGCGTGTACGCACCGGCTACACATAACCTGTTCAGCAATAGCGTACTTTGCCATATCATATAACACTAATAGTCCACAGATAACGTAAGTTCAATCAGGGATATTCGCACTTTTCTACGTTAAACAGTAGAAAAAACGTAATTTTCACAACGTGACTCGTAACCGTAAACTCAGTCTCCAACGTGATCGTGATATCCAGTAAGTTAATAAATGGCGCACTGTATGCGCAGAGAAACGTGACAGAAAAGAAACAACCGCGAGAAAAAGACCAGTCGAAGAAAGAAAGAAAATGTAAAGTGAATATATTTGACTTAAACTAATTAAAGTCCGTCACAAAAATACAAAAATGAGCATACCTATTTTTGGTCTTGTGCGATGATGTCCCAACCGTAATACCATCGTGCCTTGACATAGCGCTGCATTTCAACAAGAACAACATATGACCATCAACTGTAATCGGGGAGAAAGACGCCCTCGTACGATATATTACCGGACTGAAGCGTACGAGTTTCTCAGCAATTCCTATAAATTTCGAGGCAATAAAAGCAAACCATTGATTGTGCGAACAAAAAATATATTTATACATTGAAACGAAAAATGTAATGGCTTCACAACCATTGTGAATCAACAGTGGAAGAGTCATGGTGTGACAAGAATCACGTGGTTACTATAAGAAACACATGTTACAGCGACGAAGGCAGTTAGAAACCTCGAGCTCTTACGGAGAAGATTATGGAGAAGAAATTTGACAATTCAGTGAAGAACTATTCTACTGGAGCAGAGTAGGAGTAGCCATTTTGTTAGATCCTGAAGTTGTGATTACATTGGAACCATTCTTAGTAGTGTTGGAGCTCAAGCTGGAAGTAGCCGAGACTTCAGACTATCAATACTTAGTCTTCAAATCATCCGTACGAAGAGAATAATTCTTTCAGCATACCCTAAGTAAGTCGTCGCCGAGGATTACAAATCAAAACTTCGGATGGTCTCGGGGGGGGAGACAGAACCGGACAATAAGAATGTTTAATATCAGAAAGGTGGATAATCCATCCGTCTCTCTCGAGAACGCTCGTCTTTTATAATGCCAAAAAAAATGACAAGATCCAGATACTATTTATTCAATACTTGGAAAAGCGCGCAACAAGTCGTACTGACGGATTTAACGTTTCCACGGTAATGACAAACGATCTCTCAAAACTACGAGTACAGGAACCTCTTTTTCATTTAATCATCAACACTTAAGCCTAAAAATGACAAAAGAATGAACCACACGAAAGGAACATCCGTAAAATAGTCGATCCCAGCAACTATAAAACAGAAGCTGTAGAAAAACTTCCTAAGAAGAAGAAATTAGAACGGGTGAGAGAGAATAGAAGTTTTTTTTACTGTGGAGCAATATCTAAATAGTCAACAAACTGATTAACCAACGTACGTGTACTGTGAATTACCGATAACTAGCTCATGCCCGTGCCCCTCATCTCACTCGGAATCAATTAAAGAATTACAAAAGGAATTGATGAGAATAAGAGCAGAAATACGGAAGGAAACAGAATTTCTCTCCCCGTTGAAGCCTACATAAGAAAGTTGGAATTGGGAATGCGATCAGACAATATGAACACTGAAAAAATCAACCGGGAAGCCATTCCGCAGGTACAGTATGATGGAGAATAAGTCTGCAATGTAATGGATAAAATCAAAGATATTTTACCTTATTTGTTAAGAAAATAAATATAGGAAAGCGCTATTTGCCCCCCCCCCATTTTGGCTATTTGCCCCCCAAAAAAAAATTTTCCGCCAATCAAATAACCTTTCCACCTAGCAAAAATCAGAGAACGTTCTCGGCGATGTTCGCCTCCTCTAGCATTAGCTCGCCGGAACCACAACACAGTCGTTGACGCCAATAACAGGTATTTACCTTTTTCTTTGCAGATGTTATAAGGATGGATATGATTTCTTATATAATATGTATTTCCCTACAGAGACGCGTTACTTGTGAAACCAATCGCGCCGAAAGGTTGACGAGACCGGCAAAGGCAAACCTTATGAACAAAGTAGCTCACGCATTAACTCTTGAAATATTTACAAAATTGTCGAAGACCTAGCGGCCAGCAAATCTTCCTTAGCAGAGGTTCAAAATGCATGCTAAAGGTGATGCTCAACTTTTTTCGGGACTTTTTCATAGAAACTTGAATTTATGTTTATACTATATCTTACGTAACCATTTATTGCTATCTTCACGTAAGCCCGCAAACTTTATCTCCACATTAACCTGTCTCAACCTTACCACTAACTATCCACCGAAAGAAGCAACCATGGGCCGACGAAATGGGAGCCCTCAAAGCGATTATAGAGCTCCACAAGTAAGATTTCAAGAAGAGTGGACTACAAATTAGCTAACTACAAAATGAAATTGATATACCCATGCTATCGTTTGTGCGTTCTTCACCATAAAATGCGTAACATGAACTTACAGGAGAATTACCGCAATTTTATACTCACTCTTACATTTCGCACTCTGAAAACGGTATACCCATTAGCTGAACCACTTATCGCACCAATTCTGCACGATTTGAAGTCTCGGCGCACCGAAACCTTTAGTGAAGAGATCTGCTATCATCTCGTGCATAAAACTTGTACTTCACCGTAATAACACCACCCTCGCTAATGCCAGAGGAGGCGCCCATCGCCGAGACGTTCTCTGATTTTTGTTAGATGGAAAAGTGTATTTGATTGGCGGAAATAATTTGGGGGGAAATAGCCAAAATGGGGGGGGCAGATAGCGTTTTCCTAAATATATAGAAATCTTAATTTTAATAAAATAGTGGAAAGTGTCATATATTTTTATCAAAAATACTTATTATATGAATATATTGTACTAAATTCAGTAATTCGAATTAATTCGAATAAAATTATTAAAGAACATAACCAACCATCATCACATGGACTTGTACACGACATTGACGCATTGTATCAATCCATCAGTGAGGAGGTTAACAGCCGAGGACAGGCATTTAATCACGAAAGTAACTTACAATGAAGTCTTTAAGGCATTAAACACATCGAACAGGAAGGGAAGACGAAAAAATATTGTTTTTTTGAAAGATATACAATCGTTACAGGTACCGATGAAAGGTATGCCCAATCCAATAAAATCTATTATTTTTAAAAGGTGCGTCACGTGTAACCGTTGTTTAATAATACCCTTCCGATAAAAGGGTGCAAAAATAAAAAAACTACCTCCCGATATCACTATTCCAGACAAGCTGCAAAGTCGTCGCCAAAGTACCAGCGGTTGGTTATGGTCATGGTGACAACAGCATAAAAAATATGTCACCGTAAAACAGTTGAAAGATATATTTAGACCTACGATACAGTTCTCAGAGTTCGTTTTCATTTCTAGCATTGGAGAGATTTGGACCAAAAAGAGTTTATACACTTAAGGAATAGCAATATCTTCAGTCTACAGGGAATTATCTCAACCATACAAGGTGGTAACTGCAGTTCGACAAGGATGTCATTGGCTGCGGATTATTATTGGATACCGTAATACAGCAACACGAGCAAATAGAAGGTTTAATGGTTCCATGACAGATAAGACAGATATTAAAGCGATAACACTTTCAGCATTTGTGGACGACTCAACGGTCCCTTCAGAAAGCAGATTTACTATCATGAGTGGTAATGGTGGATTTTTAGTACTGAAACATTGAGATACAGTTCGGCACTTGGGCTGAGTAGTTGGTACGGGCGATACGTAACAACAAAGTACACAACCACAGAGACCAGACTAGACCTGAGTCTGGAAATGAGGGTGAGAATTCATAATATGATCATGCTACAACACGGGAGTGGTAATGGAGGATTTTTCAGTACTGAAACATGGAGATACAGTTCGGCACTTGGGCGGAGAATTTGGTACTGGGCGATACGCAAACGAAGTATACAACCACAGTGACCATACTAGACCCGAGTCTGGAAATGAGGGTGAGAATTTATAATATGATCATGTTACGTGCGATTTTATTTACATCAACTCTATTTGATATACCGAAGTAGGCTCTCTTCCAGCTAAGTAATATGCTTGAACAATTTCAAAATTACCAAACAATCTTAACATAGAAAGACGGCAAAAAAACTTACAACCACAGAAGAGCGGAAAAGCCAGTCCCTGACCTCAAATCCCTGCTCCTTCATGAATTCATTTGTCTCTTCCGAGCGGTCGATGGACGCGTACTCCTACTGGAACAAAAAACCATTTCGGCAATGCAGACGGGCAAAAATGTCACTAGATGTTCGAAGAGCGTGTAAATACAGAGGAAGGAAGACCGAGTTCCGTCGTGAATCAAAAGCGCGGTCTTTTCCTCACTACTGATACCTGCCATCACCGTCATCGACAAAATTTTTGCTTCATGTATTCTTGGGGAGCAGTCGAATGTCATATGAAGTATTATATCCGTCCATCCAGTCGAGGTTAATTTCTTATCGTTCGAGTAAATCGTGACTTGTCATCACGGTATGAGCTCTACCTTTTTGTCCTACTTGACTAGACCCGCAATGTGGGGTGTATCGAGCGGTAGTGAGCGATCTATCTTTTGTACATGAGGCTTTCGTCAAGCTGTAGCAGTCGCTGCAGTGTCCGCAGCGAACAAAAGAGGTAAAATTCTTGCAACAACTGACGAGCACTGTACTCACAGATGTTAACACCCCTGATCACCAGACGTGCCTGCGTTTCAATATAATAGGTTTTGGACCCATGGAAGTCGCTTCACTGGCTTCTCACACGCCCGTATCCACACTACCCCAAGTCATTTTCGTGACTGCAAGGCCCCGGATATAGCCGCGCAATTCGTCGTCCACTCGCGGCCCGCCTAGCATATCTAAAAATGTTCAACTGATAGCCTATCATTGACATTCAGCGTACGCAGATAAGGCAACGCCTTTCATCCACAGCAATAATTTACTTTACTTGGTTTGAGGTCTTGTAAACCCTCGTAGTCTTCAACCAAGGCGGCGGAGGTTGTCCATCCGTTTGCGTTGATTATGAACACTGGAACTTTATCCGAACTGAATTGCTTCCGAAAAGGATTGTAGCAATTTTTGCTTTATGCATACCAAAAAATGTGACCGGATCATAGGATCCTCGGACCTGGTGTAAACTGGTCGATCTTCTGGTCTGATTAAATCAGCTAATTGGTCGATCAACCAAATCGGCGAAGTCTCAAACCGATCCTGTTTCTGGAACAAAATGATAGTTGACCTCTCACTTCATATAGCGCATCCGTTTGGATTGCAAAATCACTAATGAATCGACTGTTATAACTCAAAATTCCGAGAAAGGACTGCATTGCCTTCAGCGATCCGGGGAAAGGTAGATTACTGAGCAACACGGAATCCCTGGGATTACATCCAAACAAACGAAAATACATTGTGACCCAGCTACCTGGATTTGGTTTTTTGCGCCGACTTTCAACTGCGCTGATCAATAGATTCTAACGCTCGCAAATGTCAAGCAAGTTTTCGACATTCTCGCACAGTACATCCCTGAAAGTCAGCGTGACCTAAATATCATTGATACAGGATAGCCTTCCCAAAGTCGATGATCTAATCGATCTTAATCTGGATCACCTTAGGTATATATCATACAGATCGGTCCGATCTCGATCGGAGCTGAAATTGAAATACCAATATAAAGCGTTTTCGATCAGTGAATGATATATCTGAGGAACGATCTCCACTTCAAATGTCATATTGCTCCATTCAATGAGATTGAAAGGCGTCGCAAACTCTGATATTTCACGAGGACAATCTTTCATTGAGAATACCCAGAACCCGCTTGTCAAATCGAGAGAACAATACCACAATGCCTTATTTTGATCTTCGAGCGTAAGAAAGTGCGAAAAGGTGAAAGTAGAGTTTCACCTTATCCATCCCGTTAACAAGTCGTTACTCAAATCACAGTCTGATATTGGTCCCGTTCTTGAATAATATCACAATCGAGGACGCTCAAGATGACGTCGACTATCGGATGGTCTTCGTTGCTAGCAAGTCTTTAATCAGATCGGTAAACTCTTCCCAGTATGCGGGTTTACTCGACGGCGCATTGGAAGATTATCTTTGCCACACACTGCTGAACAAGCAATCACGGGGCAAAATATTCCTTTACCAGATAAAAAGAGGCCATAATTCGCTAAAGCGGACCGATCTCCTTTGTATTATTCACCTCCAGATCGCCTAATCGCCTACTGAAGACTTTCCATAACAACCTTAGGAAAATCAGGTGGCATCTTAGGAATGCTGGCGATTTAATTCTCGATATCTTCGATGAAGTGATCACTGTCTCATTAGTTCACACATGGGCCTTCTCTCAATGCACTTCTTTAAGTTTAAATATCTTCGATAGTCACATATACGTGGCACTTTGTTCCGATCTAGATCCATTTTACTTTGATCACGCCTGGAGCCTTAGCTTCTTCCCAATCTTCCGATTAACACTTGAACCATCGTATCTGATGTGACCTTCCGATCGGTTGTATCCAAATTGTTTTCTTTGGTTTTCATTTCACCACTATCGGATCGGTCTTTTGGCCATAATAAAATCTTCGGATCTCTCCAATTTCTTCAATATACGATTGATCTCGGATAGCCTCCTTGATCAAGATCTTCGTAGGAGTCGCGTATTCAGGTTTACCCACGAAGGTTTTTCGTTCGCCTACTCATCATCACTGACAGATCGATTGTGGTCTGATACGCCACATTCTACCATTCAACATATCTTTGCGACCCAACCATGACACAGCCCTTCTGGCGAGTGAACTAGACCTTGGTCAAGCGCATTCCCACCATGTCACTTTTGTCCAGATACACATAAGCGATCCCCTTAATAAGGATGTGATCCATCTCTCGCCACGGGCGAACAACAACTGTAGTCGCCATTTGTGAGGTCGTATCGGCACGTCCACTTATCTGGACAGTTCATCTTGCTATAATCTAAGATATTGAGAGTATGCGGGCGTCGACCAGCTTGCTTGATCTCTATCTCATCCGGCAGAATTAACGTTCCTTGTGATGGAATTCAGATTGTATTATAAAGTCATGCCAATGATGGTGTACGTATCTGACCCAAGCATTGAAATAATTCATCAATGAATCGATATTTTTGAAAATTGATGCTCTCTCCAGCCTGTTCATGTGGAGAAGCACATAGAAGTTTTTTGGTCAACTTTCATGAACATGGACGGGCCATCCGGAGCAAAAGCGACGCACGGTACAGGTACACGTGGTAAGCGACAGGCTAATGATGCATATAAGGATGGGCAGAGATGATTGGTCGATATTAGGTAATTGTTTGTTTTTAGGATATGTGGAATAATAGAGTTCTATTTTTGCGTCCGATCAACTAGATCATCGATTGTGACGGCGTAATAACTTTGCGCCTCCCTTTCATTGCATACGCACCTTTACACGTCCCGGGCGGGAGAACGTAGTGAACTTTTTGGCCCACCGGCAGACGTAAAGCTCCGCAGAACTCGTCCTCAACTCCGCCCGCTATGTCAGCGGCCCCTTTTCGTAAAGGCTACTGGGAGGGTGATCGAGCCAACTGTTCTCACCTCTTCCTCCATTGGTTTACACCTATCCTATAGAAGTTTGGCTGATTTAAGCGCCGCTTGGGAACTCTAGGTGGATTTTTGTAAAATCGTCGATCTGCACATAGAAAGTGCAGATCGACCCCCTTCCTCTTACGTTTAGGCTAGGAATACAAATATATTGGGTATTTCCTTAGCGATCTAGGCTTAAGAGGCTCGGCGATAAAGTGGTGAAGACTTACGCCACGTGATCAAGTACCCCTTCGCTGATTTCCACTAGATCGACAGCGTCGATCTGCGATCATCGATCTGCGACCTACAGATCCGCAATCTCGCCAATTCGCACTAGATCAACTGGGTCGATCTGCGATCTGGTACGAATTCGCTTGATCTACATCGGAATTGCACTGATCTACGTCCCCAGTCACCTGGAGAGCGACCCACGCTCAAACCGTCGGGTACACAAGGTGAGCAAGACATAGGCCTGTCACAGGACAACCGGAGGACCCCCTTCGTTAGTCGGTAGTCCAGGCGCTGTGGGAAAGACTGTACAAGCCTCAAAATTTGTCCAGCCGCTCCACCACAATCATTCTAGCTTATGGGTATCATATATATGACATCCGACCTTTTTAAGGCTGACATAAATTGATCGTTGAGGATGCTGCTTTAGTGTGGCATAGGTGGAGTAGATAACGGAAACTTTTCCCCCGAGACAAACAGCGAGATTATCTTGTTAAATTGTTCCGTCGACTTTTGCTTGTTAATCGGGAGAGTGATACTTCCAGTCGGCGTGATTCACCAGGTAATAAAAAGATCTAGCTCCATACTAATTTTCGAGCTGGAATACTCATTCACCCGGATTGGTTGCGGATGGTCATAATTTTGAAAAGAACATGTACTGTCTCTATGTTTTTTTCTTCATCGCTAGTCTCTTTACCGTTATATGCATAGATGCTAATAGTAGTTGTAGAGATTCATACCTGGCAAGCAATTAGTTTAATGTCTCCTCGACAGATATGCCAAACTCTTGGTCGGCACATGCCATTGTCTTATCTGGTTGTAGATTTCTTCGATCGGACGCAATCCCACTTTAGGAACGTATCAAAAAGTTTAAATTCAATCTCATTTGATTAAATTAAGATATTATATATTATTAAATTCTTAATTATTACCAACTGTCAATTATTTTTTACCATAAGTTATTCTTACATTAATAAAATAATTATAAATTGAAACATTTAAATATCCACAAATTAACAATATTTTAAAATTAATTTAAAATTACAAAAAATACAAAAATACACAAATATCCGAGTAAAAAGTTCAAACTCAAATATTTTTATTAATATAAAAATGATAAAAATTTGCTACTTATGACCAATTACCGAATTCTTATCATAATTTATATATAAAAGAATGCATGTCACGCTGCTCGACCGTCGGAGCGTTCTGATTGGCCAAATAATAATTTAATAATAAGACACATTTTATTGCGCACTTGGTAATCTTTAATTGAGAATGTGTTAGATTTAATTTAGCATCTGTTAAATTTAAGTCCTTATCTCTTAATTAGATATTCAATATTTTTTAATTAAAAGCATAGCCCCTTTCGTCGCTTGCAGTTGCAAGTGTTCAACCTCAAATATGCGAAACTTTAGGCCTATACAACCTGCTAACATCAGGATGCGGCCTGTTGTTCCAGTAATAGAGCCCCCAGTGTTTCGCAATCGCGCTGCAGAGAGACGATTGCAAGTGGCCAATGCGGTGAGGCGACATCGCGGTGCGAAACGACAACGTCAAGAAGGTGGACGGCAGCGTTAAGAAAGTGAAAAGCAGCGGCAGTTGGAGCTACCCAAGGTGCGCAATCTCGGTGCTCCTTCTGAAGTTTGCCAACACTGCAGAGCTGTTCGATGGAGAGCGGAAGGTAAAAAATTTTGCTGTAGAGAGGGCCGGTTGAGTCTGGCGGAGATTGGGGCGCATGATGAAGATACGGGGAGGCAACATCGCGGTGCGAAACGACAACGTCAAGAAGGTGTACAGCAGCTTAAAGAAGGTGGACGGCAGCGTCAAGACGGTGGACGACAGCGTCAAGAAGGTGGACGGCAGCGTCAAGGTGAACAGCAACGGCAGTTGGAAAAAAGAAATTTATCTTCATCTTCTCAGTGAAAGATGATCATAGTCCCACTTACACTCCGTGAAAGATGCCCATAGTCCCACCTACATATTCCTTTCTCTTTATTCTCTTCTTCTTGGACTCTAATAGTGTTGTCTGTTTAAGTGGACGTCAAAGTCATACAGGAATTCGGTTTGACGCGACCTTTATACAACGGGAAGTTTTTTTCAGTGATTATTTACCCATATGCTTCTGTTGGTTATTGATGAAGAAGATATCTATGGCAAGGAAGAACTAGCGTACGGCGTACAGCCAATGACCAAGGAGGGCGCCATGAAAATTTTTGAGGAGTTTTTCCGCTTCGGTGAAGCAATTGACCCAGAAGCCCCTAATCGCTCAAAAGTGTTAAAGCGTGCCGCAGGTGGATCTGTATATGCGCCTGCCAAATGTCTTCTCTACGGTGGCAAGGCCATCGTAGGTGGTGTGATCATGGTATCTGCTGCTGCGATTGAGGCAGGAACTGGCGCCATGGTCGTTAACGTGGCCTCGGGCATTAAAGAAATGGGCGAGGCTGGCGTCCACGCTGCCCGCAAGAGCAAGGAACATAAACAGATTTGCAACGGTAAAGTGGAAGATCCTGCTACGATGGAAACGGATGGCAGTAGTAACAGACCTGCTGACAATGGAACAGCAGCTGAACAGCAAAAGGCAACCATTGAGGTCGCAGATCAAAAACAACACCCACCTTAATGGGTGGATTAAAGAAGGCGACAATCGGTGCTGCGGCGGATTCTGTTGCGGTACGTTTTTGAATCTTAACTCTTAGTAAGATGGAACTAACGACTCTTTTGTTTCAGGCAATCGCCCCGTTGGTACAACGGGGTACTATGCTAGTTATATAAATAAAATAATTACAAATTAAGGGAATTGTTAAATGTACGCCAATAATTTGTTAAATGTACGCCCTGTTAAATGCACGCCTTTTCAGCCTTAGGTAATATGATGGCACTGTCATGGAGGACGAGGGAAGCGAAAAGAATGTAAGATGGGGCACCAGCACGGCATTGCGAATGAACAAGAAGGTGGGACGTTACAAGAAGTTGACATTCATCGTGGATCTTCAGAGCTTCACACGGATAAGACGGCTAAAGCCGAGCTTGTAGAGAAGATTGAGCAACTCAAGGTCGCACTTTTGCGCAAACACGAAGAAGCCAAGCATATTGCGCGTCAATTGGAAGTGTGTTCCGAGAAGCTCTTATCTATTCGTGGTGAATCGTCCCCGACGATTCAGTCTCGTCAACGGCACACAATGGTTAGTAGTCGATCCAATTTACATCTGACGCCGGCAGTGCTGGAAGCAATGGATCAGAAAGCTGGCCTTCCTCGACGTGGCTTGGACACATATACTTCTTCGAATGTCTCCTCGATCTCGGGCTATTCCGCCCGATCGATGCCTGTACCTCGTTCAAGGAATATGCACGCCCGAAGTGCGCGTGCGACAGCTCTGGCCAATGTTAACAACATGTCCGTCTCATCTT
Source organism: Peronosclerospora sorghi (assembly GCA_026184515.1). Classification (NCBI taxonomy): domain Eukaryota; phylum Oomycota; class Peronosporomycetes; order Peronosporales; family Peronosporaceae; genus Peronosclerospora; species Peronosclerospora sorghi. Next base: position 44,956,384 of record CM047587.1, on the reverse strand, counting down.
ATGCGTCCAATTTGTCGAATACATCCGCTCGACGAGGGCAGTCACCACGAGGGAGTGCGCTTCGGAATTTAACGAAACGATACAATTACATGCCACAGAGATATGAAGCAACGACGATTAATGCGTCGGAAGCTGGCGCGACGTCCTTGTCATCACGTGGAGCCGTCATATCACGAGTGGAATTGCGCGTGACTCGTTTATTACCAAAAGCGACAGTCCTGGCGTCGGATATTACGACGTTAAGGTGACAGGTCGTGTCAGAGGTGGAGAAATTGGTGATTCTGATCGGACATTGCCATGGTCTTGAGAGGATTTTATCGCATTTACATGTAGTAGTAAAAATTTCTATAATTACCTTTTGTCTAAATAATAACGTAGCAAGACGTTTACCAGCTTATCTTCATTTTACAGATCAAGTTTGTAAAAGTCTTCTTTACTAGAAGAGAGGGGCATACATTTAACAAAACTAGTTTATGTTTTCAAAAGGTCGTACATTTAACACCTTGGTGGGCGTACATTTAACAATTCCCCAAATTAATAGCAACCGATGTTAAACAATACACAAAAGTCAAGTCCTTGGCCATTTATTATCCTGTAGGGATTTTTTAAACTATGGAATTGCTATGTATTTTCATGGTTATATAGCTAGTACACTTTAAACTTGAACAGTATTCTTTATGTTATTATAACGATTTATAATTGTTTTCATGATATTGTTAAAGAAGCTGGATATGAAGGTCAACATATTAAACCAGTACAATTAGTTTCCACACGTCTTGCACGCAAAAATGTATCGTACGTGTCCACGTCCGTTGAATTGTTGCAAGTGAGCTCCGTCACTTGATCTCTGCACTACGGACCACATTCTTTACCAAAATCTATGGTCGTCATGCTTAAACGATCCACAGTGAGAATATTAACGGCGCGGGAAATCGAGATCGGGTCCATTCCTGATCACTTTAGCTGATTTGGTATTTTGAACTGTCGATTTAGGTGGGCGAACGGCTTTGGCCGAAAAAATATAGCGGTACTGTTCTTCATCCTGTCGAGACTAGGCCGGCCGTTTCCCCCTCCTATCCGAGTAGATCGTGACCATCCTGGCTGGTGTAGTCGGATATGATCTCGATCTATACCACTACTAGCTTTGGTTCTCATCTTTTCGCACATTGAAGGATGTGCATTTTCAAATGTAACATGGTGAGCTACTCTGCAGGCTGTCAATAGTCCTAAATACTTAAGACACGTTTAACATGATCGCGGGCAGTTCCAGTCTGCTGAGCGTCCTCGATCGGGAGATCTGGCCTTAGGCCGGACACATTCAGACGGTAGAGGTACTCGATCGGCGTTTTTCGGACCTCTTCCTCATTGGATGTACTGTACAACAGACATACCGGGACTAAAATATTAGACTTCAAACTCTCGGCATAACTGGATGAGGAACAGTACCGCTATGGGTTTGTAGCTGAAGCCGTACGACGACTTTGGCTTTCACATCGGAGGACTAGTTAACACCGTTAGATTCGAACTTAACGTCATACAGGTGATGCCGACGGATGAATCGGTGGATTACTTCATCAACAGAGCGAAAATAAGTCGTATTGCGCGTCGCTCTCCGGGTTTCGATCAGGGATCGCGAATCGCCGTTTACTGATCATCCCACTAACACAGGTGTAGTACAGGCAAGGTGTCTAAACGCTCGGGCGGTTTTCTCTCACTAACGGCTCCAGGTCATCGTGTAGAGTAGTCATAGTCTCTTGGATCACTTCCAGATCAAAATCGAACAGTTGCTCGGATTGCAGGCACAAGAATGATCTCAACCTCTTTCATCATGCTGGACAAACTACTAACAATATCAAGGTAGTTGCCGGTCATGAGGGGGGGGGGTGGCGCAATAGATCGCTCTCTATTATTCTGAGAATCTAGGGTCAAATGATATTTTTACTGGATCCTCCTTCAAGGAATCTTCTCAACTTGCGCTAGTAAACATTCTTTCGATCCTATCCGAAAACACCACTGCATTCATGGGATCTTCCTCCTCTTCTTCCTTTTCATCGTCTAAAGTCGTCATCCTGACCTTCGCGGGCATCTTAGGAAGATTGTATTGATCACATATTCCCATATTTACACCTCCTTTCTATTTGTTTTCCATAAGTAAAAAGATCGGAATCTTGATCCGTTCCCGGTTATTGTTAATTTTACAATAGCCCAATCCAGCCTCATGGGGAGTAATTCACCTTCATTATCAATAAGGTAGTCCACTTGACCAGATCTATCACTGCTTCCTTCACGAATGAGCAGTATTGGAGGTAAATAACTTTCCCAAACTCACCAGGGAAAGTATTTCCACTTTATCGGTAAATTATCACTGGAATTAAAGTGATATTCAGGTCACCCAGTGACACGGGAACGCAAACCATTGTGGTAGCATTTATTCAATATATATAAAACTTCTGTTCATAGAACCCTAACCACCACGGACCAGAAGCTTGACTATCAGAGTTACTTTGCTGAGCTTCTTCGTCCGTGCTCGGATCGGTCGGACTAGATAATCATACTTTTCTTCAATATCACCTCTTATACCAAATAATTACGCTTACTAGGTGGATCTTCATTCAGATGATCTTGCCGATCAGGTCGGATCTGTACGTTATGGGGGTGAGGGGTGTGCCCCGGCGGAAATTCTTCACCGTGGTACGGATGAGGGTGGTACTTAGCCTTACTCCGATCTATCTAAAACCACAGGAAAAGCGTAATATAGTGGACGTTAATTCCGTTCTGGACCAGGGAGACGTGGGAATTTTATTGGACGCTGCTATGAATGAGATGAAGTCAGGCAGATGAAGTGTGATGATTTTGAACATTTTCGATCTACCGGTGATGGTATCTCGATGTATTGGTTGCAAATGGATAGTGCCTTTCGGTGTGTAGTGTTGGCGTGGTGCGCATAATTGTGGCGTAGTTCTTATGAATAACGCGGTCTAATACCCAGGCATTGTTGTCATTGCCAGCATTTACGTCTTGGGGATCTCATGAAAACTTCGGCAGTAGTGAAGATACTAACTGTTTTCAAGTAAATAAGTCACACAGAGTGAAAATTCGCGAGATGTTTGTTCTCTCTGATGTGAAGGTGGCAGACGTATTAAGCACTCCGCGTCTCCAGCACTATTTCATGCACATCTGGGTCACACACACATTGATAATCTTGCGAATAGTGTTACTGTCGCGCTTGGAATACCCAAGTTGAATGGTGAACCAACAGTGACGTTTCCTGTGAGGGATACATGTGTGGAAAAATGCCGTATCTAAGTACGCGAGCTTGGTGAAGACCAGTGTCCCTCTGTAGTTCGTCCATAGTGATTTAATGTGCCCCATGGAGACTAATATAAAAGAGAAGACTGCTATGTTCTGGTGTAAACAAATCATTAGTTTTGATACCTGCAAGTCTATTTGTTGTAGCGCAAGAGTGAGGTACAGGGTCATGATGATGCCACTCACGACTTGATTGCATCCGCACTGATAATAGTGGTACGTATACTCATATAGCATGCGTCGATGGAGGAAAGGTAAAAAGTGTGCATAACGAGCAAGGTGGTAAAATCATTGAGTTTCGAATTCGATGACAAGTCGAACGACTATAAAACATGCATATACATGTATGTATATACCGCGTAATCTACTCAAATACTCTCTCAAATCGACTATGATCGTTCATGGTGAGCTGGCATAGAACCAATTACTGTCTGCTAGTAATATTTTGAAGGAATCAAGGCTTGACTGTGACATAAAAAATCGTAGAAATCCTTTCCAATAGCCATTTCAACGATATCTCGAATGCCTGTTTTCCTAGTTTCCGTGTAATACATGTCCAGCGTCGCTCTCTCCACATATTCATGTTCCACGGGATAATGATTCACAAGGAATTGGTTACACATTCTACGTACTTTTTCTTTTATGCGTTTAACAAACTTGTCGGTTTCTTTTCTTTTGACTGTCGACACCGCCACTTTACGCCCGAAGTAAACAGCTCCAATAGCCATGTTATGAACTGGACTCTTTCTTTCCTTGAGTTTTGACTTCTTACACTGTTTTTCTCTTATTTCGACTTGGTGACGATCTAGACACCTCCATCTATAAACACCTTCATCCTATGCTCACCCAAATGATCCATTTCATCGACTGGCAGTGAACATCCCAACTCTTGAGCTTATGGAACAGGTTCCTGCCGAACTAATCAGTACTTTGAACAATTTTTATTCCCAGCGTCGCAGCGGAACCGCATCAAGTAACTAAACGAATCGTTGATATTTAACTCGAGGTGTGGATTCGGTAATTATGACTCGATGGATACTTGATCGTGACATTGAAAATGTCTCTAACATCGATGGAGGATACACTTACTACGAAAAAAAGGATGGTTTTCGGACCCGACGTTTTCAACTTAGTAAGAAAAATTGACACATACTTTTTGAGCAGTGGGCATGTATGATCGCAGCATAAGCTTACGAAAAAGATGTCCCAGAAATCAAGCATTCGTGCATCAAAAGGTACTTGCAGCATGACGCTCACGACAACTGCGCTTCTTCTAGATCAATTGCTCCAAAAGTTTGTCAGGTGGAGCCGTCACAGAAGTCGGAAATTGTGGATCTACTACTCTTTCACCACACTCGCGCGTAACCCTCATCCAGAGCCTCTGGCTCTTCCTCATCGCTTTTTTTGTCCATCTTCATCGAGTTTTTCGTCGCTACTTTCTATGACCTCAACCGTCTCGTTATCTTCACTACCTTCGTCCTTTCCACCAAACAAATAGCTCGTTCAGCTGACGATAGTCCACGTCGTTGCGTTTGCGCTTTTTTCAGTCGATCGGCGCCACAGAATCCTCGGATACATCCCTTTGCATGGTCACGGGTACGATTCGCTCGATCAATTGCAGCCTGAAGCTTGCTGCGCGTCAGTAGTTCTGACTCCCATCACGATAGTAAGCGCGCCAGAGCCAGTACTTTCCTTCTGCTGGTGGCTTTAGCTCAGCTGTTCTCTCGTATGTCGTGCCAAACACCGAATTGATTGACTCTAAACACTCAAAGACGGCAAGAAAAACGTCCCAAAACCAAGCATAATGACCAACCGGAAGGGTAACAGTCAGCACACCTGGAATCGAACACTGCTCATGCTACGCGCGAGGATGCCCGGGACTGTCACAGAGCAAGATATCGTTGTCCGGCTCGATTTCGTGCGTCCACGCCTTGAACAATGCACCTCTTCGAAGAGTGCATGCAGTGGGACGTACTTCCGTTCGTCGTCATGGAGTGCTTTCCATTAGTATCTACCGTTAGTATTGTACCCGCTTTCCTTTTGCCATCGTTACATGTTCCGCTTCAAGTTTCCTTGTTTGGTTTCATCTTGTCTCGGTTTGCTTTCCGCCATCCTTCAGCTTCCTAAGATTCAAGGAAGGCTAATGAGTACTCAGAGGATGTGCCTGTACATAAATACAAATATAGTACTGTTCGTCTTCGATTAGGTACGGGATCGCGGACTTAATCGAATTATATACATAGATCAAGATATTCTCTTAGGTACGGGAGACGATCTGCGGTATCAATTTGTCGGTAAATCCCTCTAAGATAGCTTGAGCACATTGCTACTGACCAAGGCACTACCGACCGCTGCAATTAATGAGGATCGAATGTATCATAACAAAGAGGTGAAATGTAATAGTTTATCTGTAATTAACCTCCAAGTAGTTTAGCTAATTAAGTAGAGGAAGTGGACCCAATCTGTATACGCAGTTAGCTTATTCTTGCATCATCGATGGGGGGGGAGAACTATGGTTCGCACCATGACAGGTGACTGGATAAACAGCCTCATGTCAAAGACTAACTAGCCTCAAGTCGCCTCAAGTGGTCAGGTGTCCATTAAAGGATAAACTACTTCCCTTTTAGGAAGTTTGTGCGCGCTTCTTGCGAAGCCTCTGGCCATCAATGGGAAGCGCACCGTATCGACCAATATTTTCCTATGCAATAAATGCAGTGGGACTATGTGAACGCGCACAATGACTGCGTCTGACGCGTTGCAAGATCGCAAGGAATTGCGAGTCAAAATTCCAGCGCAAAAAACTGGTAGAAACTCTGCGTTATTTACAAATTCACCTCGTGAGAAATCCCATATTTTGTGTAGTAGTAAGATTGGTCTGAGATTGGTTGAAGCTACTTTTGTTTACATCCTGACCGTTTGTTTATTTTCAACCAAAAGATATGACGCCCAGTGCAAGTGCCGGATTTCACAGGATCTGCAGATTGTGATCCGACTGAGATTGAAGTCGAATGTGAAATAAAGTAAAATGGCCACACACCCACTGACGAGGACGTTGACGTTCACACAGATATAGATATTTAGGGCATCGCAGCAGAGTACGGAGTCGAGATACATGCGAAGATGAGTGCGAAGACGAGGAAGAAGAGCAGGGGACATGCGATGACGATGAGGTCTCTCCTGGACACAATTACCCATCAGCTATATGAATCAAAAGTGACCATTTTCATTAAAAAAAAGTTCATCAATACCACTATTACCGAGGAATATGATGCTTCGTGACGAAGTGCATGCCCACGGCGTTGCCATTAAAATCAGAGATACGAAGAATATGGATAATCCAGAAGGGGCAAGAACTGCAACTGTTAGAGAGTTCAAGAAAAAATACTATGCCATTTGTGCTTGTGGAGGCAAACCACCAAAGGAAAACCCCCAGGCAGTATTGACGGTAACACCCACGGCAGAACCCAAGAAAATAACAAGAGAGACCCTCACGAAACTGAAGCAATGTCAATGGGAAGTTCAAGTCGCAAAAGCGAATGGGAAGTACCGTTTTGCCGTAACGGGTCAGCATAATCATCCGGCGACTGAAGACGTTCGAATCCACCCCACAGAGTGCTGTGGAACTACCGAACAACATATATTCGTCTACAATCTCATACGGGCACGCACGAGCACCGCAACCATACTTGAAAACCTTAAAGAGAAATTTGGCGGTTCGTGTAAAATGATAAAGAAGGACATCCAAAATCGACGACAGAACTATCGCGAAAGGCAAAATCAAGGGCTACCGGAAATGGAAGCATTGGTGCGGGATATGATGGCTAATGATGCGGCCTTCAAAGTCAAGCGGACTGCTGAAGGGAACATCACACACCTGATAATCATTCCCAGCAGCGTTCCACAGATCCTGCTGGAGGAGGAGAAAAGGGCCCCTGTCGTTCAAATCGACGAGACCTACCGTACAAACGCGTTCGGGGCTGGAATGCTTAATATCATCAACTCGACCAATAAAAAGTTTACATATGCCTTTGGGTACTGTTTCATGGAAACTGCGCAAGAAGAAGACCTGAGATGGGTTTTATCAACATTTGTGAAAGCCGGTATTTTCATTGATTTGGGAGTTATCGTGACGACGTGGACAAAACACTGATGAATGCATGCAGGGCCCAATTTCCCAACGCCCATCACCTTTTATGTTTCTGGCATATCCAGCAAAATATCAAGGCTTAACATCTACGAAAATTCCCCGAGAGGAAGTGCAGTTGACAGCGAATGAACAATTTACCTTGAAAACATTCCTGAAAAAGTGGGCAAACCTGGTACTGAACACCAAAAAGAAGAAACTATTCAACTCCGGATGGGAATCCATTAAAACGCACATCCCGACAGCGTGTGCGGAATATATCGAAAACAGGTGGATTGGTCCACACAAAGAGAAGTTTGTCGCCTAGTGGCTGATCGGTGTCGAACATTTGGGCCAAATATCTTCTTCCAAGGTAAAATCTGCACGCGAAACTTTTAAGAGGGGCTGGGAACATCGCAACTGTCGTACTTTTCGGTCTATCCCGTGATGAAAGTGATTTACCAACGGCAAATGGAGCAGATTAGTTAACTGCGAGAACGGGACAAGAATTTTAAACCAGTGACACCCGAGAAATTATTAAAAGGGTTGTGTATTAAAAGGTCTGTACGGCATAATTTTTAAACTACTCACTTCGCTTGATGCGACCTTAGTTACGAGCTGCGAAAGAAGAGCTTCCGAAAAATATGAATACACCAGCAAGCTTGTATAAACCGTTGGAATGTGATGGTCTATTCATGACCAAATTCGGCCTCGTTGTCCGTCATGAACTCTTGGAGCTCAGGGCGAGCGGTGACGACGATGCGCACGGACAGGTCGATCCAGCAACAATAAGTGCCCAGTGTTTTCTAAGAAAAGCTTTCACCCGCAAAGCACATGCAAGACCACCCCCATAATTCTTCCACGAAAAAGACAGAAGAACGCGCCCGCCAGATTGAATAAGGGTGCATAACATGCGGAGGAAGAGGAAAGGAAGGGGAAAGTCCAATGCGGTTATTGTAAATTCTATGGCCATAATATACGAAGCTTTCAGAAAACGATTTCGGATGCAAATCAGACCGCACAAGAGAAAGCCGCCAATCAAGCGTCTGAGCAGCAGCAACAGGTATTTCTCATGTATGCAAAGTCCCGACCTGTTCTACTTATGAGTCATAAATCAGATCCTGGATATGGAATCTCCCGTAGCCCCACGCGGAGGTTATTCATCATTTGCTGTAGAGGCAGACAGAGTCGCCGCCCCTCGCAAGAATATGCCACAAACTATTATCCCCATCCGTCTCCAAGTTCTACCGCACCCTCTAACGCGCACCCGTATCCTCATCACCCGCTATCCACCGTTCCTACTCCAATGAACTATCATCCCCTTCCGTATCCAAGTTCTAACGCCGCACCCTCTTACGCGCACCAGGAAACTCACCAACGTTTCACGCAAAGTTCATCCTTATAATACTCAGGATCTCATGCACACTACCAACACAATCCCCAAGTTTCGGTCAACTCTACTACCCGCACTGAAGTTAATTGAAATCTTACCTATTCCCTTGACTCGGAATTTCTGTTTTTGTCTTTACTGACGGTCTTATTATTTTTTTATTCAGTATTGTCTGTTTTTTTCTATGCTATCCATCTTGTTTTTGTAAAAGTATATTCAGTCTTGTCTCTGCGGTGACTCTCAATAGCTATGCCTCTCATGATTATCATCTGCCAGTGCCTTCCACAGCATTTATCGTCGGAAGCCCAATAATCAACTTCAGGAAGTCTGGTAAGAAACGCGCACTAAATTTCGAAAATGGAGGTAATGTTGCCTTTTATGTACTTGGGGATCGACTTGAGGCTATTTAGAGTCTTTGACATGAGGCTGTTTAGCCACTTCCCCATGACAGTGCGCACAGCTATTGTGCTATACATTAACAACATTAAAGCAGGCCTCGTCGAATTTGGCATTTGAATAATTTATGCCAAATATGCCAAATTTGAGTGTCAGAATGTGCCAAAAATGAAAAGTTTTTTTGTTGTTTTTATTTTGTTTGGTGTTGAGGTGGTAAATTCATTCTGGTATAAAAGCACCCCCCAGCACCCCCCCCAACCTGGCCAGTCTACAAGCAAGTTTGCCTGATCACCTCAATATGAGCAAGCGCAGCACGCCCTTCAATGAGTCACACGTGCTGGAGTATGGGCTAAAAATTGTTGACAGACACGCTACCACGAAGTACGTGGCCGGCGTTCAGTGCCATGTGGTGGAGTCAAGTTCGAAATCGAATACATTTGTATCGACAACCTGACCACCACCATCGTGCCCAGCCTTCCAACTTACGGGGATGGGGGGTACCCCGCGGACCTCCATTCGAAATCTGGTCCGATCGTCCGCTGCTGGCAGACGACCGGTCACCATCCAGAGACACTTGGTCCGATTCACTTAAGACCATCTCACCTTGTGTACCCATTGAAGTGGGCTAGTTACACACTCGGTGGATCGGTATCGCAGATCGATTTGATTCGGTCTTGAATATGAGACCGTGCTGGCTAAGTGTACCTAGGGCGGAACTCTTCACCCCAGGTACGTACAGACCAGAAACACTTCCGAAAGATAGATTCCAATAGGTCGATCGTCCAAATGATCTAGACCTGACCAATACGAAATAATAGAGGGTAGACCAATCAACCGGTCTAGCCCCTGACCAATATGAGAGAAGACCAAAACCGGTCTAAACTCCAACCAATGTTAAAATGAGCCAATATGTCCACTCCACGTGAAGACCCAATATGCCCGTAAGGACCAATCGAGTGAATATCACGTTCCAAACGTACTTGACTTAAAGTGTCGAGATCGCCAAATCGTACTCCCGTCGAGGGACTTCCGGTGGCCAAAGTGCGCTTGCGGCGCGTCCAGACCGGGTATAATAGGCGAGAGGGGATAGTTCAACCCTCTTCCCCCAAACACTCCGCGGTGGGCGGAGGCGACTAATGTACGTGCAAAGAAAAACGGCGACCCCTTGATGTGGTATAGACCAAGACCAAAGGACTTCTACTTAGAAAAACCCTGCAACCAAAAGACTTCTACTTTTTTAGGCAAATCCACAACCCAAACCAATACTACCTCCCTACGGTCCCAATATGTACCCACATGAAAATATGTAAAATACCCAATGTCAGGTGACTCACCAAAACTTGCGTTCTTGACACTCCTTGAATCTGATAGACTAAAAAATTCCCCCTTGTTTAGACCAATCCGAAATTCGACCAGCTGCCTGGACCAAAAGTGACCAAATTTGTTGTACACTTCACCACAGCCGCCCCTGAGTCCGACCGTGTCGCACAACGATAACGGTCTGACTCACCCATCACTTGAACAAATGGACCTTGGTCGCTCACACTTCTTCACCATGGACCAGCCATCTTCTCCACCTGCGTCAGGTACTCCATTCACTGCACTCGATCCTCTTATGCTTCCTCTTGACGCTTGTTATTGTAGAAACTCTATGTGCCGAGTCGCCCCACATTGCTTCACCTGTTCGGTCGGCCCGGTCTGACAGCCCACATAATTCTCCTGCACCTCAAACATCGGATGGGTGTCAGACTGGAGCCCAATTTGCCGGCAGCAGTTGGACGATCAATTGGACAAGACTTCGCTGCGCATGCAAGGCGACGATCTTGAGCGACACCTTACTGAGCCCCAAGTTTCGGTCCAAGACCAGACCGGGAAGGTCCCGTCTTTTCAGGACCGGTCGGACGCTTGGGCTCAGGAATCGGGTCGTCGTCGGGTGGCGCTAGACCAGTGCCGCCAGCGCTTGATGAAGTTGCTGCATCCGTGTTCGGCTGCTTCCTCCAGCATAGATTGGTCTGCGTCGGCAACCTTAGTCGCCTCGGATCAAGACCAAGACCGTTTGCAGCAGGACCAAGACCGCTTGCAGCAGGACCAATACCGCTTGCAGCAGGACCAAGACCGCTTGCAGCAGGACCAAGACCGCTTGCAGCAGGACAAAGACCGACACCGTTCATTGGCTAATATTCAGCATCCCGAAATCGCACATAAATCGAAGAAGCGCGCGGACGCGCCGGGTAGCTCGAGGGCGCGGGGCATAGCGCGCGACCCCGAACTAGGGGGGAAACGTGCGGTACCCCATAAGCGAGCCAAGACGCAGGCGCTTCTCGTGAACCCAAGATTGGACGTGAGTGATGCCTGCAACCCTGCCAAAACACAAGCGCCCTCGCGCCCTCGTGCCGTCCGTACCGAGTACACAGGGATATCGTCCGGGGAGGACTCCAGCGAAGGGTCCTGCGATTCAGAGTTCATGATCGCCATCCCGTCCAAGTCGCAGACATGTCGGCGTAAAAGTTCCGTCCAAGTGGCATCGTCATCGGGGTCGGAGCAGAAGACCAGTCTGCCGGGTGACAGCACGCCAGCATATGGGTCAGCGAAATCGGCGCCTTCGTTCCTGCCTGGCACGTCTGGACTTCACCGCCACGCCCGGCTAAAAGATATGGCAATTGGAGATCGCCCACTTCCGCCGCGGACCTCGGAATCCTGGTCCGGTCCGCATCAATACCGAGATCGGCGCCATTCCAAGAGGCGCGGGGGCGCGTCGAGTGGCTCAAGGGCGCGGGCGTAGCGCGCGACTCCTAACACGAGGAGAAGCAACCGCCGCCCCACAAGAAAGCCAAGACGCAGGCGCTCCTCATGAGCCAAAAATCGGATGCAAGTGATGCGTTTAACATCGCCAAATCCCATGCGCCCTCACGCCCCCGCGGGCGCATTCAGGTGGTACGATTTCCCAGCAAAATTCGGGCGGAAATTCTCGCCATTCATTGGCTGAAATTCCGCCCCCCAAAATTCACGCACGCAATGAGAAGAGCAAGGGCGCATCAGGAGGCGCGAGGGCGCGGGCCCTTGCGCGCGACCTAGAGCACGAGAAAAAAACCGGAAATGGTGTAATCACTAGCCAAGATACGGGCGCAACTCCCAAGTGCGGTGAAGTTGCAGTTACGGAGAGGAAGAACTCCAAAATCGCGCGCCCTCGACCCGTTTCGCCGTTCGGTCCAAGTCGGTATTGGTCTCGCCCGGGGCGGCTTCGGAGGGTGGATCGGTGGGATCAGATGATCTCCTTCCCGCTTTATCTCAATCCCGATCCACCCAGCATCGTCGGTCCGCTGTCGCAGTTGAAGAGCCGACGTCAGAAGAAGACCAAGTGGCGCACTCGGAGGGTGACATCGATAAAGGGTCGTCGAAACTGGCTGTCGACGCGCCCAAACCAACTTTTCTGCCCGGGAATTCTGTTCGATATCGTCATGCTTTTTCGTGGGCATTGAAGGTTGACGTGACTTTTCCTCCTTCTGGTCTGGCCACTGCCGACCCTCGAAGGACCCGATCTCGTCTGGCCACTGCCAAGGCGTCGCGTTGAGAAGACCAGGTTGTTAGCCGATGACGTCATATGGTACCCCGGTCTTGATTGCCCTTAGCTGGTCGCGGACCTCAAGAATGCTTTGGTCAATCTTGACAAGAAGGAACCCTGGCGCAACCAATTTCAAGACCAAATTGCATGCCATCCGGCGGTGACCATCGGCCGCCTGTGGGGTGATAGCGAATGAAGTCCCAGGTAGTCGACCAGATAGCTCGTAATACATGTCATCATTTCTTTTTCACATATCTGATCATCAAATCACTTGAACTAATTTCACCACTTTTTCAGAGTTGCACCGAAAACGTTATCGTAAACAGTTCCACCCCCATCACGAAAAATATTCATCACATTCGTCATTCCGCTACTCCAATTCGTCACAGTTCATCACAATTTCACATCAACTCCGGACCTTCCACATCTTCACACCGGTCTAGACCGACCGATGCTACTGAGTGTCTTGGTCTTGGTCTTCATGAGTCTGCATCACTGCGAAGCGATTACGACTGACTCGTTCTCGTTCAAACTCTCGTAGAAGAGCCCCACATTTCAAGTCGAGATCTTCGACCCAAGTTGATTCATCATGGTCCTTCCATCGGACCAGGTACTCTCGGTGAGTCCGACCGAACCTGGTATTCTTGGTCGACCGAACATCCAAGACCTTCTCCACTTCAAACTCGTCTTCCTCTAATGGTCGTTCCCAACTGTCCTCCGGCAGTAACGCTTCATCGAAATCAAATCTTTTTTCTTCGTCTACCAGACAGGGAGTTTTGGGTTGATCCGGAAATTCTCGGACCAGCTTCAACTTGGACACATGCACAATCGGGAAGACCTTGTAATCTGTACCAGTTGTTACTAGACGGGCAGCGTGCTCACCAATCAGCTCGGCAACACGGAAAGGGCCGTGCCACATGTGAGCCAGCTTCTTCGCATAGCCCTCTTTCACTCGGTCTAGGTATAGCCATACCCTCGCCCCTGGTTCTATACCGTGGGGTCGGACCTGGTCATTGGTCCGGTCTGCCCGGTCTTGTGTGGCCTGACGCAGCTTTTCGTTGACGGCTTCTTTTGCATGCTGGTAGTGTTTCTGGACCTGCATGCGCCAGCGTCGAGCATCGCGATCGCGGTTCCGGGTGCAACCGATAGGTATCGCAGCTTCCAGTGTCGCCCGAGGGTCCTATCCATATGTCAGATAAAAAGGCGTTTCTCCTCGGACCCGATCGGTCGACGAGTTGAATGCAAACACCAGCCTTTCTGCATACTCGTCCCAATCTCGCTGGTCTGGATCAGCAACGTACATCTTGATCGCCCTCGTTATGGTCTGCACCATGCGTTCCGCCGATCCATTTGCTTGCGGACGATATGCCATCGTCGCACTCTGTTTCTGGCCCAGCATGTTATTGAACGACCGGAACACCTCGGCCATAAAACCGGGTTCCCGATCGTGCCTGATGACCTCGCTGGCGCTGAATCTTCGGGACACACATTCTTCGTAGCTCTGGGCGATCTGCTCCGCAGACCGAGATGCACTTGCCTTCGCAATAACTAGACCAGTGAACAGGTCTACCCAGATCAGCAGCTCAGTGTTGCCGCGCGTCGATCTAGGCAGTGACGGTATGTGGTCCATCGCTATGACCTGGAAAGGGTAGGTAGCTTCGATATTTCCGGGCGATCGCCCCTTGATTACCGGTCTACCCTTTCCTGTCTCGCAATCCGTGCAACAGCCCACATATTTCTGCACACTGCGGAAAATACCTCTCCTGTGGAAGTGGGACCTGATCTTGTGATAGGTCCTGCCTATGCCCTGATGTCCCCCTTCTAGACTCACGTGATAGTGATGAAGGACATCCGGCTGCAGCAACTCGGGGATCACTAATTTCGCCAGTCGGTCCCGGTCTGCACTGTCTTGGTCGGCATCGCGACAGTAATACAATAATCCATTATCATCCACTTCGTAGCTATCCGAGATCTTGATGCACTCTTTCGCTTGATCGTTCGTCAACTTGGACAGTTCACCACGCAGGTAGGTCTTCAGGTTCATAATCCATTCTTCTTCGTCCTGCGCCTTGAGGATCCGTTCTGCCCTTAGTCGTTGCACTGCATATTAGTTCAAACTTTCCTTCGGGAACGGACGGCGATACTTCTGAGCTTTCGATCTAGTCGCGACCATCACATGCACCTGGACTGGGGCGTTCTTGGGTCCGATAACCTCTGGGAGCCTGTTTATATTCACCAATTCATCCAGAACGGCCTTCTCGGTGATCGTAGCCCCGGTCTGGTCTTGCATGGCCTTGGTCGCGAGGTAGTCGGCGCTTCTGTTCCAGTCCCGTTTCACGTGCAATAGATCGTGGTTGGGGTGTTCCTTCAATTCCTTCATTACTCGATCATTTAGCGTCCTTAGTCGTGGTTCTTCCAGCAGTTTGGATCATCATGTTTGCTCGACCCACAGTGGGAGCACTTATGACGAGGTCGGTCCGGATCGGACTTGTTTCGGTTCCTTCCCTTCCGGCCTACCTGGTCAGACTTCGACCTGGTCTTCGGGGCAGGTCCCGCAACATAGACGTAACCATACTGGTCTTCATCCGATTACTCCTGGATGGATTGACTTCCACTTTCCTCTTCCGATCCCGTGCTGTCTTCGGATTCGATCGCCTTGACCGATCGGGTCGGTCTGGTCCAGGGTCTCTTGACCGGATCGGTCTGGGTCTGGGTCTTGGATCGGTAGCGACCTGATCCACCAGCACTCTTCACCCTCATGCTAAGCGACTGCTGTAGCGTCCGTAGAGTCTGTTCAACTTCACCCGCGTCCCTAAGACGCAGCAGAGTAAGCTGGTCCGCCAGTTCTTGATCGTCCCGGGTACTAATGTAGTGACCCACATGTTACAGAGCAGCACCGTTCGGCGGGTTATTCTCTTTAATTGTTATGCCGGCACGAAGTGCAGCCACGTTCAACCGATGCAAATACTCGATCGGTGTCTCGTCGCTCCGCTTCTGCATATGGTGATACTTGCGGGCACTCGAAAATCCGGAGTTACAATATTGCCCTTCAAACTTTACAATATTGCCCTTCAAACTCTGCACATAGCTGGTCCCAGTCAGACCGGACATCCCGACCTAACTGTTGGATCCAGTTGGCAGCCGGTCCTTTCAACAAATCCCGGAAGATCAGACACTTTTCACTTTTCGGGGTCTGGTCTCGCAGGAACGCAGACTTGACCCGACCGAACCAAGACCGGGCCTGGTCTTCATCAGCATCCTTGCCAGTGAAGTCCTTGAGGTCGGTCGTCGCGGCCATACGGATGCGCGGAATCGCAGCAGATCCAAAGTCGTAAGCAATAGTGGAGGCTAGGTTAGCCTTGCGTGGCTTTCCAGCGCCCGTACCGTCTGACCCACAGTGGTCGTCAAGACCGCCGACCGACTCCATGTCACAGTCACTTGTCTTGCTTGGTCTACGCGGTCTGGCCGGTTGCGGCTTGCGCTTCCCTTTGCCGACTTGCTTATCACTTCGAGTGGGCTTGTCCACAGATGTTACCGATTCCATATTCACATCTCGGCAAACATTGGCACTTTGCTGGGTAGACCGGTCTTGGACATGTGGGCGCAGAGGTGGTCTAACCCGGTCTTCCATGAAACGCTCCATCATCGTCTCGAACATGGCTTGAACGTTAGCTGGAGTCATGGGCAACGTGTTGATACCCTCCTTTTGCGGAACTGAGGCCTGTGGGGGCTGCTGGAGCCCCGACTGGCAAGCAGCCCTTTGCTGCCGTATGTCCCTTTTTTGTTCAGGATGGACATGGTCCACCCCCATTGTCATCCGATCGACACCGGTCTCCAGCTCTGATGAGCTGTTAGAGGCAGGTGGAGACTTATAAACCGATTAGTCATCAGAACCAATGTCGACAAGCGCTGTGGAGGCTTCAGCGACCTTCACTGCTGCGGTGGGAGTTGGGCGGCGAACCGCCCCCACCAGTGGGACCAAATGGTCGTGGAAGGTCGACATCGACGATTTCAGACTCCAAGTCTCAAATTCAAAAAGTTTTTGGACATCGGCGGGGTTCTGCATTTTAATGCCAACCTCCGCCAACATCGCCACCAAGTTCTTCACCAACAGTAATGGGCGATCACTCTGGACCGGCTCGGTATTGGGACCGAGAAGACGGTCGGGGATCTGGAGGTTCAACACCCGAAAGACCACGTCAAAACGAACAAATCGTTTCAGCTCAAAAATGTAGTACATCTTGTTTAGGTCTTCTTCAGTGATGCCTCCATCTCCGACCTGCGACTTTTCTTCGAGGTCGTCTTCGTCGGCCGGCATTCCCAACCCTTTCTTGGGAATCTTGGGTAGCTTGGGGACCTTGGGGAGGTTGTTCTGATCGTTCTGATCAGCTTCCAAGTATTTTTCGTCTTTTGATTTTCCATCAACTTTTTTATGCACATACATAGGATCAGGACCAAGGTCCTGATCCTTTCCGGGACTATAGCATGACTTGTTATAGTCCCGATCGGATCCGGTGGGAGCCTTTTGGGGAGGAAAAAAATTATTAATCCCGATCTGGTCCTCCACCAGGCCAGACCGGACATCGCCATCTTTATCGAGAACGAAGACGTAAGGTGATAGCCTTTCCTTACGCCCTATCCAGAACGATTCCAAATTCAAATCTTCAAATTCAATCTTTGATGACACCTTGCGGTGATATCCACGATCACCAAGTGATACGGGCACGCGCACCATTGTGGTGGAGTCAAGTTTCAAATCGAGTACATTTGTATCGACAACCTGACCACCACCATCGTGCCCAGCCTTCCAACTTACGGGGGGGTACCCCGCGGACATCCACTCGAAATCTGGTCCGATCGTCCGCTGCTGGCAGACGACCGGTCATCATCCAGAGACAATTGGTCCGATTCACTTAAGACCATCTCACCTTGTGTACCCATTGGAGTGGGCTAGTTACACACTCGGTGGATCGGGATCGCAGATCGATTTGATTCGGTCTTGAATATGAGACCGTGCTGGCTAAGTGTACCTAGGGCGGAACTCTTCACCCCAGGTACGTACAGACCAGAAACACTTCCTAAAGATAGATTCCAATAGGTCGATCGTCCAAACGATCTAGACCTGACCAATACGAAATAATAGAGGGTAGACCAATTAACCGGTCTAGCCCCTGACCAAGACCAAAACCGGTCTAAACTCCAACCAATGTTAAAATGAGCCAATATGTCCACGTGAAGACCCAATATGCCCGTGAACTCCACAAAAGATATCTCCACGTAAATACCAATCCAGTGAATAGCACGTTCCAAACGTACTTGACTTAAAGTGTCGAGATCGCCAAATCGTACTCCCGTCGAGGGACTTCCCGTGGCCAAAGTGCGCTTGCGGCGCGTCCAGACCGGGTATAATAGGCGAGAGGGGATAATTCAACCCTCTCCCCCAAACACTCCGCGGTGGGCGGAGGCGACTAATGTACGTGCAAAGAAAAACGGCGACCCCTTGATGTGGTATAGACCAAGACCAAAGGACTTCTACTTAGAAAAACCCTGCAACCAAAAGACTTCTACTTTTTTAGGCAAATCTACAACTCAAACCAATACTACCTCCCTACGGTCCCAATATGTACCCACATGAAAATATGTAAAATACCCAATGTCAGGTGACTCACCAAAACTTGCGTTCTTGACACTCCTTGAATCTGATAGGCTAAAAATCCCCCCTTGTTTAGACCAATCCGAAATTCGACCAGCTGCCTGGACCAAAAGTGACCAAATTTGTTGTACACTTCACCACAGCCACATGTGCATAACCTTCGGCAAAGAGGAACCCGATGTGAACCAGGCGGTCGGGTCGAAGCGCAATACACCATCTCCAACAAAGAACGTGAAGGTCTGGACGGGACCACCCTTCCGCTCGGAGCTCTTCAAGTCCCATATGGCTGGCCAGCATCCACGCAAGTGAGCCGAGTATTGCTCCGCCTCCAATTAGGACAAGAAGACGTTCTTCGATGTGGTGACGCCGTTCGTCAACACGATCTTCAGTCACTTCGGCCATTACTAGCCAGTTGTGTTCATGCTATCGCTCCCTGTAGTTGATGTGATCATCAGCGATCTGTTCTTCGATGCAGAGGAGGAGGGTTGCTTCGCCAAGGCGCGCGCCCTGGATCTGTTCAAGCCTGTTTTCGCTGACGGCATGGATGTGCCCAGCTCCTACGTTGTGAACATAGCAAATCCGTTGCAGTTCCGCCTCTCAGTCAGGTACCTGTACCATGGCTTGTCGTTCCGCCAGGTTGCGGTGGTGATGAATTCTACCAAGGACATCACAGGCCTGCATGACAAACCTTGGTTGCATAGCGGACAGCAAGGTGTCTGGATACGCCCGTGTGCTCGTGGCAGTCAATCTTCAGAAAATCGGAACGCTCATGTCGATGGATGGCATCTGGGCGTTTTCATTAGCCTTTGATGCGTCAACGCATCTCGGCCGCTCATACTTTGATACGCGCATACGCGTCCATGTGAACGGCGACTTGTACAACCTGCACGTGCTTGCCATCCCAATCTACGGCCGCCATACGGCTCAGGTTCAATTCAACCTGCCGGGGAAGATGCTTGATGCGCTGTGCGTCTCCTGGCGCACAAAACTGATTGGCATCAGTTCAGACGGGGCTGCGGTGATGACCGGTCGCATCCGCGGCGTTGTGACACTGCTCGAGCAGGCCGTCATCCACCATGTATACCGTACCTGGTGTGGGCTTCATCAGTTTGACCTGGTCGCCAAAAAGTGATCAATGAGATGTTCAACGGGGAGTTCTGGTCGGCATCAAACGCGATCGCGGCGTGCTTGCGTAAGCAGGAGATCCTGAAGACAGAGATGGGCGCAGCCTGCCCGAAAATGACGACGCACTGGATGGCGCTTGGCAACTACTGTGAATGGCAGATGCATCACCGCGTCAAGCTAATCGAGTTCTTCAACGGGCGCCGGGTCGACCAGCTACGTCTGCCGTTGTGGTGGTGGCCCGTCGTTGCCTCCATCAATGCCTTTTTCTACGAGTGCAACAAGACGATCGCGAAACTGCAGGGAAAGCAGCTGCTGATGTCGCAGCAGGATGAGTACATCGATCAGCTACTTGAGGCACTGGTCGTACAGACGGATGCCAAGAAGGAGTACACTGCGAGTGTAGTGGGTGTGGTTCACGAGCGAGCCGGCAATTGGTTAGTGTCGCACGAGGATGTGTCAGGGTTCCTCAATGACCAAGGCACGTTTTCCCGCGAAATACTCGATAAATTTACCGAAGGCGCTGTGCTGGAGATCAACCAGCAGATTGGCCGCTTCATTGTCGGCATGATGGACGGCATCATGCAGATCAAGACGCTGCGTGACAGCGACAACTCAGCGAGCTTGATGCAGGTACCCAGTGTCCTTCCTCATCAGCTCTGCAAGCTGCGCAGACGCGACTTCATGGGCGTGTTCGCCCCGTTCAACGATTGCCTGTCGATGCACATGCACACCCACCGTGTGGCCGAGATCGAAGACGAGCAGGTTGCCTTGTTTCGCGCGTACAAGGAAGAGCCCGCTTTGGCCGCAGCGCTCGACACATGCAACAGCACAACTACCTTCCACCAGGGATGGACGTTGGTGAGCCCGCGCTTCAACGCGCTTCGTGATTGGGCAGGGGGTGTGGCATCTGTCTTCCCAAATACTGCCACAGTTGAGTCCGATTTCTCTGTTCTCGGCTGGGAGAAGGACGAATACCGTCAGAGTCTGACTGATCTGTCACTGGAGGGTATTATGCAGGCTAAACAATACGACAAGCTTGCTAAGATCGTGTGATAGAGTCACCTTGTAGAAAAAAGATTTTATTAACGAATCGGAGAAAATTGTTTCATTTTTGGCATATGCCAAATTTCGGGCCTGGAAGTGTGCCAAAAATGGTTCATTTTTGGCAAATATGGCAGATGCCAAATTTGATGAGGCCTGCATTAAAGTGCCTATTTCCAGTTACCACTATGTTGCTCCAACGCTCACGAAGTGGTACATGTGACCATCACTTTTTTGTACAACTCCTGCTCGGAGTTGAATTTTCAGGTGTTTTTTTGAAAAACTCGAGCCTCCCGTTCCCGCCTCCAATGCCCAATTCCTATTCTCCACCGCATTCATTACACCCACCATGTTCGCGGAGAGCATGCTGGAGAAACGAGCGGCTCACGCCCGTGCACGCGCCTCATTTGCCTTCATCCGACCAGATCACCGTCCAAATGCACTTGAGTTGTGCTCAACTCTGATGAGAAGGAGGAAAAAGAGGAGGAGGTGGTGGAGACGACAACGACGACAGTGATGATTTTGAGGCGGAAGGGGACTACAGAGTTCCCAGGAGAGGGCAAGACACGCTTGAGGGTTCCCTGTGTGCGTTGTGGAATATAGAGCCCGCACGTTCTAGGTGCGAAAATACGGTACTTTGGAATGCATATCTTATATTAACCGCTGCGTCTTACAGATCTACGGTCGGTGGCCTCTACCATCAACTGCCGCATTACAGTAGAGATGCATGCTACGACATCAATCCCAGCGTGATTTTCATTCTACAACAAGCTCTTACATCGTACACGACGGGAAAAGCGATCGCGGGCCTTCATGGGGAAACTTTAACGTTATGACAAAACATTAGGTGTAACGGATACAAAAGAATCACAGGTGCGGAATCACAGAGATTCGGTAGATGGACATAATGGCCGTACTACAAATCTGGTAGATTTTGCCCTCAAGATCAGCGCTTTCATTCAGCTCGAATCGGACGGGTGCAAAGTGTAATCTCGAACAATTACAGGGTCTCAATCGAATAGCGTCGAAGGAGCATACTTCAACAAGCGCACTCGTTTGCCGACCGCTGGGCGGCATCGTGAAGATCGCCGCACCATCTGGCACTTCTTGCGCTCGAACGGCAACAAGGAAATAACGCTCCTCGCGCCCATGAAGGCGGAAGAATACAACGCACAGAATCTAGAGGTTCGATTCATGCAAGTTTTTTCTGACGTGAGAGATATCGCTCGAACGCTCACTTTGCCGTCGATAAGTCCTGATTCCATCCGTTTGCGTAGGGTCTTCTAGAACGCAAACGTATGGCAAGCTAAACCTACGCGACAGCTGTGTGCGTCCCACGGTGAAAATATGGTGATTGAAGCAACTCCTGGAACCAACTGAGAAATTTTCAAATTGTTCAGTTTTACCATTCAGGACGCGTTTGATCAAGGCCAATTTGTCCAGGTGATTCTGTCCAATCTGACAGTCTGTCAAAACTGAACTCGAATATGTCGAGGCTATCGTCGAATCTGAAGGTGTCGACATTGTACGGTGCTATAGTGTTCATTGAATATGATCGCGCTTCGAATTGCAAAGCAGAGAGTATGAACCGGACCATCTTTAATACGGTCGGGGGAATGATTTTTGGTTCCGGTGTCCCTTGATGTTTTGGTCGGAGGCGGCTGAGTATGCTGCTTACATATTCAACCGTACTCCGACAAGGGAAAACCAAGGGTGATTGTCGCCGATGGAGTTATTTGGGACTGAATCGGATTAAACGCCAAGTGCCGGCGTTTGCGAACGCTTCCATCGTGAAAGGCTCGGAAGCGATGGTTTGCCAGTAGCTGTGGTGTATATGATCGTCCCCAGAAATGGTCAGACACGGAATTTTCAACTGGCACCACCGTTCGCTGCGCTACCCGCGTGCTAAAAAGGACCCCTACAAGTGCAAACGCAAAGCGAATGCCGCCCCTAGAAGTACTAACGGACGTTAAGCCAAACCTTGGAAAGATTGCTACGTTTGGTTCCCCGTGTACGGTGTACAGGAACCCGGGGACCAATACTTTGGCTCATCGTGCGCAAAGTGGAATAATAATTGGCAAGAGCGATCGACAGCTGGTAGAGCATTTGGTAGATGACGTCAAAATCAGTATTGTCACGATCAGTAACGACCAAGTCGCCGAAAAACCATTCTCGAACACAATACTAAATTCATATGCGTTCTTCATTCTGTCTGAGAGCTCTTGCTTCTTCGATCGGGTAGCAGCTGAGCACAACAAATCTCTTCGTCTAACATTTGCGATTCTGCCGTAACCATTCCACTCACTCACGACCGGATTAATTGCGTGATTCTGCTTGTGTTCTTTCCCGCATTACCAGGCGTCGTGATTCAGGAGAAGGCTTCACCTGGCCATTCTTTCTACTCCTTTTGTTTTTTTGTCTTCACCGACTTTATCTTGACAATTAGACAAGTGGAGGTTTGTTCGCGCAGTACTCAAATGCTTCAGCGTGTTGGTGTCATTGACGCGTTTGACCTCTTTTTTGATTAAGCACGCATCACAGTTCTTGTATAAATACACAGAGAAACGGTCTCGCAGGTGTGTGAGGCATTTAAGAGTGCGAATCTGGTGACGAGAGCGGTTGCATTGTATCGTCACCGCTAAAAACCTCACAGAGGGCGGGGTACTTCCAGCGGCGTTTGAGACCATTCGCGAACTCTTGTGCAAATTTCATGTCAGGATGTACTTGAAGATATCTGATGCGGCCAAGTACGGTTTTACTCGATCTGAACAAGATTACAAAAAGCAGGTGCTTTAGTATATGTTTTCAACAATCGACGACTACTACCACCACGTGAGTGGAGGACATACTTCCTCAACCATTCGGATTCATGGCGCGAGATGTGGGCGCTATACATAAGAGGAACGTTGCGCACCTCGGAAATCACACAGACAACCGATATGTACCTCTTATTGGTTTACCCATTCCCGCGTTGACGTCAGTTTTGGATTTTCTGGGCTCAAGTTCCTAAATCTCAGTCGAGATGTGCTACTCAATGAGTCGCTACTTGCTTCGTGTTTAGAGCCTTGGAAGGGTCGTCGTCGCGGGGGAACTTGACGAGCTACAACGACTGTCAAACATCTTCTCCGAGCTCGTGTTTGAGAGCAATTTCTATAGCGCACACGCTCCATTACACTTCGGACAGCGGTTTCTATACCGATGTCACTTGTCCGCTACGTTCGTCGCCGCACCAAATGATGTGGATGACAGAGCTTGGAGCTCCCAGATAAGCGTACAAGGTGCGACTTGCGTCCTCACGTTCATCGTGTCTGTTCGCAACTACGCGTTTGCTGCCGTGTCGTGTTGGCACATTATGTTTGTGTGCAAGGCAAAATTCATGTCCCTGGTGGTTCCGTCCAAGCCCTAAACATACGATGGAAGCTTTCGGATCTCAAGTCGTGGACCCCAAAATTAATGTATGAAGTTGACGCGTAGGATATGTGTGTATAAGCTGACCCACATACAAGAAACATCCCCGCCTCAAAAACAAGTACCGTATTGCGCGCGCAATAGCCGACAACATCTACACCTTCGCAAGTGAAAGCGGTACGACAAACTTTCTCGACGTAATCATTTTCCTCGAAAATACAAGACACGTGTTGAAACAAGGTGCTCTTCTCGCTCTGCAACCTGGGCTTGAGCTTCTAGAGTTCGAGCAAACGCAGTCACATTTGCCTGACACAGCTGGCACGTCGCCAACAGAGGACATCGACCTCGGAAGTCAGCCTGTCTAATGACAAGTCGTGTCAGTCGAACTGCGCACCCCCTCAAAACCTAGTCTGTAGAGTCTCACGCTGAAGATTGCCAATCTAGCGACAATTCAGGCGATGTCTACCAAGTCTCGTGACGAGTCTGCCAACATTTCCGCGGAATTGTTGAGATTTGGGCTAACCTTGTCGAGTCTGGAGGTGCGTCTGTCAAAATCCACGATGGATCTGCTGGATCAAGCCCAGCCCATCGATTTTACGTCACCAGTCCGCTCAAGCACAAACCCCGTCGTACGATTCCGGCGTTGACGACCTGCGTCTTGCGATGGGCCTGTCTTTCGCGCTTGTCGAATCGCTTGGTACACTCTCAACGAATGTGTCTTTTTCCGCCGCAACTGTAGCATGTAACCGCCTTCTTGTTTTCTTGTACCGTGTTTACTCTCATCCTTGGTTCTCTTCTGCTCTTTATGTGGTCCTCTTCCACTTCCTGAGCCCACGCCACCAACTCTTGCGCGTGCAAAATGTAGTCCGTCCTTGACGGGTTATAACGCGTCATCATCTCATACTTGAGACTCGGAACCGCATACTTCACTAAATTTTCGACTATGATCTTCTCGCTTGACTCGCTTTTGCGCGCCAACGCTGTAAGGTACAACAGGCGCTCGTTCCAGGACCGTTTCGTGTCCTTCTCACTAGCGAATAGTTTGCTGCCTGTTGATGCGAAATTGTACCCTTGTATTCACGCCACATCTGGCCCAGCACGTAATGCAAGGTCTGCGAGACCTGCCACCATACGCCAATATTCGAACGAAAGTATCTTCGTGCTGCACCATCGAGATATTCTCCAAGTTTATTCACCTTGCGTCGCTCGGTCCACGCGAATCCAGATGAAATCTCCGCAATCTCCAACGCCTCCATGAACAGATATACCCAGTCTCAAAATTCAGGTTCAAGTCCAGGATAAATTTCTGCTTCAGTGAACTTCTGCACCATCAACTTGGGTATGTACGGGCGCGGCTGTGTGCCCGGGTTGTTAAAATTTCCAGCCGCATGCCTTCCTTCTGGCATACCTCCATGCACACCAGGGGGTTCTCGTGGCATTGACATACGAGGCGCACCTCCCCTCTCGATGCCTTCATCCACTGATAAGTCATTTATTGTAATCTGCTGCCCAAATGGCGCAAAATTCCTGATACTTTCTTGAAGAGGTGAATTTCCACCTCTCACCGGCGAATCCCTTGCCGTAACCGGAGCAACACTCCGTCCCAACCCTTGCGACCGTTCTTCTTCCATCTTGTCCAGCCTATCGTTCATATTCCCGTCCTGCAAGAGCAACGCCTTCAATGCGCCCTCCTGGTCGAACTATTCACCTTCATCCATGGTAAAAGTGCACTACGAACCAAATAATAACCGCGATAGCTACGTAATCGACAACGTAACAATCGACTTCACTCCAATTAATTCCAGGAGACCATTCCGCGTAATCCACACGACAGAACACAATGTGAGTATACTTAAAAAAAACTTAGAACATAACTTTACGTGCCCCCGAGTCCTTTGGGCTCCTAACCTGTAGGAAATTGACACGAGTTGGGGGCACGTGCAAAATCCAATTATGACAATACCTGCCGTTAGTGCCTTACCGTCTGGGAGGAAGTTTCTGTGAAAGAAGCGCTCTACTTGATCAGGGTAGTGGTGCACGAGGGCAGGATGTAAATGCGTGTTTTAAGGTAAAAATATACTAATTATAAAGGGTCGCCCTACCCGCACCCTAAGGGCACCGCCCACGTGACTTTCGAACAATAGAATTAGCTCCTACAGATTAGCTCCCACACTAAGTGCGAACCGTTACTACGGAGCACACAACAGACCAAACAACAACAGTGCACGTGCATCGAAATCGTTATGTTCCAAGTCTGCAAGTTTCTATCAGTTCTAAGGGACGCAATCTCCATCGTGCGACTTCCAATCGCATGAGACCCGAATGACTTTTCCAACAGTAAAAGGGTCAGGAAATCGAATTGGTGCGGCGTGTAGGTACAAGCGCGTGGCTCGAGCTCCACCATACTTTGTGTCGCCCAGAATTGGGGCATTCAATACACGGGCGCAATGGACTCGAAGTTGGTGTTTCCGGCCAGTAAGTGGGCGAAAGTGCAGCCATGTTCCCATGGGCTCTGTGCCATCGGTTTGCAGTCTTACTCGCTCGACTACGGTGCATGCTGCCTTGGTGTCTACAGGAAGCTTGAGTTCCCGACCTTCGAATTCCTTTAACCTCCTGTACGTGTGCATAGGTGATGACGCTGTCGTCGCGACGAGCGCTTCGTACGACTTGTGGACGACACCACGTTGCAACAGAGTTGAAAACTTGGCAGCAGCAAGACGGGAACGTGCCAGTACCAGCACTCCCGACGTCTCTTTATCCAGTCGATGGACCAACCGCGACGCCTTGTGCTCGTCGTGACCATCTAATGACTCGGCAAGAGCTGGCAAGTACCGATCCAGTGACTCGGTCACCATCGAGCCGCCCTAGCGCATCCAACAATAGCAAAAAAAAACAGTCAACGCCCTCTTGAATTTATTCTATTCGAAAGAAGCGATGGATGGCTGGCGGATTCCTTTGTATCTCTCTACCTGCACTGCGAGCCCCTCAGGCTTGTTCAATACGACACAGTGCTCATCTTCATACACGATCCGCTGTCTCAATTGCTTCACGATCCTCTTCTCTTTCGGCGTCCTGATTGTCTCCTTCTTCCTCGTCTGTTGCTTCTGTACCAGTGCAATCGACTGTAATTTGGTATGGAACACATACGCGTCAATACCCACTACGGAGCCTTCGAACAGTAGTGCATTGGCTCGCGTGACTTGAAACGTCGTCGTCGATGGACGTTGGAGTCGTATCTTCCGCTTCTGCAGCTGTTTCTGCAGAAACTCTGCGGGATGGACGGAAACGCACGCCGTAGCCAGCGTCCAGCCGCATCTCCTGGTCCTTTGCACGCACCACACACCGCATCCATCGAACTTCTTAGTGCCTCATAGATATGAAAATCTTTAGGAGCTAATTCTATTGGTCGAAAGTCACGTGGGGGGTGCCCCTAGGGTGGAGGGGGGTGCGGGTAGGGCGACCCATTATAAATGCGTACTTAAGAACCTAACCTAAAACTTAATATAAAGATAAAATTCCAAAGTAGCTAAAAATGCATAAATGCATAAGTGACCACAATGGTCGCGCATAACTTGAAGTTTGTATGTAGTCCCATACCAGACTACACACATGCATCGCTTGTAAATCTTCAACAATATTCAAACCATGGAGGTTGAGTTACGCGAGGATATAAGTAGGATGTAAGTAACACTTCCGTAAATATAAGAATTGCCGTATTAATGCATCTCAAACATAGCACCAATTTTCTGCACAAGTGAGGACAGAATGAAATGCGTATGCTACTCAGCTACTTCTACATAACTCACCAAGTCTGAAATACACGCGACTATTTATTATTTACAACCATGCTTTGATTACGGGATAATTATTGTACCCAAAAGTGCGCGAAGTCTCTGGTCATATCGCTACTTCCACATGACCGAAAAAACGAGCAGCACATAAATACAGTAATCGTGATAGAGCTCTGTGATACCTGCCTTGCCATTCTAAAATATAGAAGACACTTTGCCATCAAGTCTGATGCATGATATTCTGCGCAACGCCAGATCTCATGCACAGGTGAACTTTCAACCTCGTTTGCTTTGCTTTTATCATTCGACGATCATCGAAGACAATACAATTTTTCATTACAGACGGATATCATTTCCACCATAGTTTTATTTTACGCACCACGGTCCTTCTTCATGTTACTCAGAACTATAGCACAACAACTTGTGTCGAAGCAATATAGAGACCGGTTAAGTCAACAGCAATCCGAAGATGAAGCGTATTTTCTCACCTCGGAATGTAGCTTTTGGTAGCTAAGCTACCAGGAGACGTGAACACAGGCAACGGTTCAAATGCAGCTACTAACGTTGATCTGGTAAACATAATTACAGAATTTGCATGGCATTGACATTGACATTGACATCTTGCCTCGTAATACTTGGTACTTTGAGTTGTGCTTCACGAGTAGATATGGTCACGATCTCAACTGTTGATTGCGACTCTGCCGTGGACAAACAAAAAGCCCGCGAAAAATACCTCGAAATACCTGCTCTGTTAATTGGCCATCTGTTTTGGCTGCTTCAACATTGTTGTGCTTTACGATCTCGCGTCATCGTATGTGCCCAACAGAACGATCATTCTGGCGCCATACTTGTTATTGTCGGACACAACATAGCTGTGTACACTGTCATGATACGAAAAAAATGCATAAGAGATGGGCGAAAATTAGTGGTGATGGTACAGCTTTCTATCTTTTTTCGCTGGTCCCACACTATTTCGGCATTTAGTCGGAAGGGAGCCCATCATGAGAGATCACAGTCGATCCGAGAGCGTAATCGAGAAGATTAAATACATGTTCATGAATGTTTCGAGGTCGTTTCATTTGTCGTCATAACCGAAGCTGAATGATGTGCACTGCTTTTTGCCTTTCCTCCATCGATTCATGGATTCACGAACCTATGCATCCTTAGCAAGGAATCTAGTGATTCTGGTATTTAATAACGACAGAAAGGCGGACCGTCCAACGACGGCGACTCGTACGAAAAGAGACGATAATTCCATACTTAATCCATTTTTATACACGAGAAAGTAATAGTACTTCGGCGTCACAAGTTGGTCCAAAGCTGATAAGATAGTAACCACAGCAGCATAAGTTGCACATACGACTTGAATTGACTCGACTGAAAGACCTGCTGAAGACCCCAGATCTGCGACGACTGACTCAAATATAAAAGCAATGTAAAACAATCACGCCAACACTATCGAGTATCCGACTATAAGCAGTGTTCATAAATCAGTTCATGAAGTAGCGCAAGAACATTTCGATATACCGCAATTAACTGTATCCGACCTTTTTATTAGTGCAGACTGGCTTTGTTCGTGCGAACTCAATATTTTTGAATGATCTTATCGACTGCATGCACATCTAACAGAAAGTCAAGAAAGAGCTATACCGAGTTCAAAACTCACGAAGCATACTGTCACCTGTGCATTTTGGTGGATCTCATGCTCTTTTTGTATCTCCACATTCAATAAACCACTGCTTGTCCATGGTTGCTTCATGAATGCGGCACCATTCGAAACCACCTTTCGTCTAATATCATGGAAACATTTTGACAAACAAATTATTCGAGAGAATCGTGTACTGATTCACTGCGTCATTGCGGTTCTAGGTCAATGAATGAACATCGGCCAAATTAATGCGGCTAGTGTTTAGTACACAACTTCGTGAATCGAAAACCAGAAGCACACTACAAGCCAGCATAAAGGTCACCACTACCATGACGACAAATCATTGAGATCCAAAAGAGAACGCTACGGCTCCCTGTCAGGTAAAATTTGGCTAGAAAAATTCGTAATTACTTGCCCTTTAGCTACCGAGTGACTGCTTGATCGCTGCGATCTGGTCAACAATGCGAAAGACGCCTTCAAACATACCCAGTAACGAGGTCAGTCTCATTTACGCAGAATCATCATTGCCCTCTTAGGAGTAATTTCGTACCTGAGGGTTTTCATAGCCTTGACGTGTGTTGACGAGCAGCCGACCGTGTACTGTCTATGACAATTGATTCGTGTATTAACAACATAACCACCTCGAGAACATTCTAGAATGTTCGTCGAATCGTGTAGACTGTTCGTCCACGATCTAGAACATTCTAACTGTGATACTGTAGGGAGCAATGTAGATAAGAAACGATAACAAACTAATCTCACTCTCCAATTTTACGCGTGTCGAACAGGTTATCAGCCCAAAGCTCTAACTCTTTAATCGATAGAAGACCTCGAGCTCTACAAGAAGACCACGACCACGACGATGAAGACCCCGTCAGACCTCCTTGGCAGCGACAACTTCTTTCATTGGAGTTCAACATGCGAATGAAGCTGGCCAAGAAGGGCCTGCTACTGTACGCGGAGGAGAACTGGACGGAGGAGCAGATGAAGGATGCTACTTGGAGAGCCAACGACTTGCGTGCTTTTGCGATCATCGCGTAGGGCATCGAGTTGGAGCATCAGTCGAAGATCCGGCAAGCGAAGACGGCGAGGCAGGCATGGCTCACGCTGCACGACTACTACAATAGAAGCAACGTCCAGAACCGAATTACGCTCACGCGAAGAGTCCATGAGTTCAGAATGGAGGAAGGCACCAGCATGGCCAGCCACCTTGACAAATTTGGCGAGTTGGTGGTGGCGATGGAAGCCGTGGGTGACAAGATGGACGTGGATCGACAGCTGGTGATTCTGCTGGGCAGTCTCCCAGCAGAATACGACACGATTGTGACTGTGATCGAGAACACGGACCTGACCAAGATGTCACTAGATGAAGTCAAGGAGAAGTTACTAAAGCATTACGAGAAGTTCCAACAACAGGAGTCTGGAGAAAGCGCGTTCAGGGCTGGACAGCGTGGTGGACGGAACGGCCGTGGCAGAAACAGCAACAGTGGCAAGAAACAGGACGATGCAAATAATAAAAGGCACTGGAAACCAAGGAAGTTCATGGGGACGTGCTACGGGTGTGGCAAGCGTGTACACAAGAAGTCCCATTGCAAGAAGAAGGACGATGACGGAGAAGCCATGTTCATGACGCATGCGACGTGTGAGCAACGCACGGAGGACGACAGTTGTTTTGATTGACAGTGGTGCATCGTCGCACATGTCACCCTACCGTGAGGACTTTGACACCTACCAGGAGCTCGGCCGACCTATCGAAGTGAAGGTGGCCGATGGCAAGATCGTGAAGGCCATTGTACATGGCGACGTCCGGATGGTGTTTGAAAGTGGAAAGGTTACAGTGAGCAACGTGCTGCATATCCCAGGACTAGACCGACGTCTCTTGTCGGTGCCGAAGCTGACTTCGAAGGGATGGGTGACTCATTTCACGTCGGAGCAATGCACGATCATGAAGGAAAGGCGTGTAGTAGCACGTTCTCCGCTTGTGGGCAACAGTTATGTGTTGCGTGGACATCAAGAGCGTGCTATGTTGGTTGAGTACAAGGATAATGAGAGTAAGTGTAAGTTGTACCATGCACGACAAGGACATTCTGGGCATGAAGCGTACGTGCGCACACAACTAGCGACCACAGGGCTTCCGGAGATAAAGAAACCTAGCGACCACCTGTGCGGTGGATGTGCGAAGGGCAAGATAACCGTCGAACCGTTTTCTAGCGAGTCCAAGAAAAAAACAACTCAACCACTTGAGCTTGTGCACATGGATTTGATTGGGCCGATGGGTACCCGGTCTGCTGGTGGGTCGAGATACGTAGCGACATTTGTGGATGACTACTCGGGTCATGTGGAGATGCACTTTCTGAAGAGAAAGTCAGAGGTGTACACAGCGTTTATTGACTATAAGAGAAAAATGGAGAACCAGTGTGGAGCAAGGCTGCTTCGCTTGCGTTCAGACAACGGCGGCGAATACACGAGTAAGCGATTAAAGGACCTGTGCCGACGACTTGGGATCGTTCACCAGAAGACTGTACCATACAGCCCGCAGCAAAATGGTGTAGCAGAACGTATGAACCGGTGGTTGGTTGAGAAGGCAAGGTGCTTGCTGCATGTAACGTGGTTACATTTGAGTTACATTTAGTGTTGGTGTACATGAGTACACTACGATTAAGGTCAGTATTGACCGGTTTGAAAGGTTTAGAACCATTGGTTATTTTAACCAATGAGGGCATGAGCCCTTGGGTGGTGGTGTGTCAGCCATCCACGTGTCGGTACACAGGTGTGTACATTACATTTTAGCTAGGTACGAATAGGGTATATTCTACTTAGTATTACATATAGTTTACATTTCACTCTACAGTGCAGACGCGCGACCGGTCGAGGTCGCGCGTGCAGTGAGTGTCGTAGGTAAGAGGGAGCCCTACCTTTTACTTACACCCCGTAAAGGGGACACAGCCGTTAAGGCTAAGTAGTAAACCAACCCGGGAATCTTGGCCCCGAGTAGGAGAGCTCTGCTACTAATCTCTTTATAAGGGCGTATCGGCTAAGTAGCGGTAGATACCGCTTTAAGGAAGAGTATTCCTCTGTGCGCTAGCCGCACCGTGCGTAT
Source organism: Peronosclerospora sorghi (assembly GCA_026184515.1). Lineage (NCBI taxonomy): Eukaryota > Oomycota > Peronosporomycetes > Peronosporales > Peronosporaceae > Peronosclerospora > Peronosclerospora sorghi. The sequence goes on along the minus strand of CM047587.1, from coordinate 44,923,838 downwards.
ACGCGCCGGCTACATCTGGTAGCACTTGTAGTCAATCCAACTCCTGTGTTGGTAGACTAAGGCATCCTCTTCAAAGGATGAATCAGGACGATTGGGATAGTTTGACCCTCGTCCAGCAGGAAGCCTTTAAAAGGCTGTTACCCTTAATTGGTGACGAAGGCATGAAGCTACTAGTGGAGCAGGGCTTTGAGGCCGTAAAGGAAAGGGTAAATGCCCTCATCGCTCATGAGGCGAGTTGTAGTGGAGGTCGTTCCACGGGGGTGCGCCCTCCATTATCATTCAAAATAAAGGAGTTCACCGGGGAGAAGGGTGAAAACCTTTACGTCTGGTTGCGAGAGGTCGAAACGGCCCTCTCCACAGCGAGTGTGATCGCTGATCATTTGCAAGTGGGACTTGCATTGACCCATCTTACGGGCAAAGCTCGTACATGGGCGTTTACGTGTTCGGAGTCAGTCACGGACGTGTTCCCAACCTGGGAGGTCCTTAAGCAGAAAATTATGGACATGTACGCAACGCCTGATCTGGTTTTCCAGAATCAACTGGCGTTTCTGAGGTGCCGTCAGGGCACTAGGGACCTGGAGACATATATCCAGGAACTTAAGACCCTGTTGGCAGGGATGTACGCGAAAGCGTATTCGGACGATGTGCCTATACCCGTCTTCATGGGAGGCCTTAGAGAAGGGCCAGCACGTTCGGAATTGTTCCGATGTCGACCCCAATCCCTGGGGGAGGCGTTCAAGATGGCGTTCAACGCCGAGAGGAACTTCCGTTCCTCTAAGGTGGGTCCCGAACCCATGGACCTTAGTCAGGTCGAAGCGGAGGAAAAACCTCCCGCTAAGAGTCACACCGACTCTTTTTCGCAGATCTTTGAGGCGGAGCTCTTAGCTATGCTGCAGCGACATGGGCCGCTAAGATGCTTCCTGTGTGGGAGCACGGATCATCTGAGTAACAGATGTCCGAAAAATACCCAGCGAGACACTCGCTACAAGGGGCCAAGGGTAGGTAAAAAGCCCTTGCCCAAGCCGTCGGGAAACGACGGCTCCCAGTAGGTGCGGGGGGCCCTACTGGGGGACCCCTCAGTGCTGTTAATCCCCAGGGTAGGGGACGACAGCACAAAGCCCCGAGGGAAGCGGTGCTTTCTAGCACCGAGTTGGTGTACCAGCCAGGTTTTCTGGTAGTCCTTGCGGACGTGAAAGGCTTTGATAAGCCTTGGAGAGTCTTGATAGACTCTGGAGCGCCTGACAATTATGTCAGACGGGCTTCTGTTTAGAAGAGTCAGATGTATGCCGAGGCCCTAGAGGCACGTTCTCGTGACGTTGTCACGGTCCGTCTTGCGACGGGTGTACAGGTTACTGTACCCAAGGTCTCGATTGACCTTAAGCTGAAGTTTGCAGACTTCGACAGCTTAGAACGTTGCCTAGTCCTGGATTTGGACTCGAGGTATGACCACATTCTGGGCATGAAGTGGCTGTAACGCCACGAGCCATGGATAGACTGGAAGTCTAAATCCATTGGCTCAACGCGCCCGCGATCGGGTGAAGCATTGGCGAGTCATGAACCCACCTTTGCTCGATCGCAAAAGAGATTCTGGCGTGAGATTCCAGAGATTGGGATGTCTGAAATGATCATTCCCAATGACGTTAAGGAAGAGTTCCTTAACGAGGGGGATTCGGTGGTTAATCCCCACGCCGTGAATGGCGAGACTGGTGAGTTACCAGTGGCAGAGGTGGATTCCTCTGAGGTAACTCCAGTGGTGGGGGTAGAGACCCCTGTGGTTAAGCGCGAGGCGCTTCCAAGCAAAGAGACCCGTAGTTCGTCTCTTTTGCACGTCGGAAATGATTCCGACCACGCCGTTATAGGCGAGACTGGCAAGTCGCCATTAACAGAGGTGGATTCCTCTGAGAAGACTCCAGTGGTAGGGGTAGAGACCCCTGTGGTTAAGCGCGAGGCGCTTCCAAGCGAAGAGACCCGAAGTTTGTCTCTTTCACACGTCGGAAATGATTCCGACTACGCCGATATAGGTGAGACCGGCGAGTCATCGGTGGTAGAGGTAGATACCTCTGTGGATAGGCGCGTGGCTTTTCCAATAGATGGGGCAATTGACTCCTCCCATCTGGGTGTCGGGATGAGTCCCGAGGCCAGTAGTCAGCAGTCCTATAGGATGCTGAATAGTGTGACAGGTGTTGTCACAGAAGGAGTAAGCCTGGAACGGTTGCCTGGGGTAGGCGAACTGTTGTCGTTGGAGGAGATGTCCTTCAACGAATTTGAAACTGCTTTGAAAGCAGATGAAATCGACGATGTTGTCGTATTACGTCCAGAAGAGAAGTTGAGCTCCTCATCCACGATGGAAGAGTCAGTTTTGGTGCAAACCAAACAGGCATTGAATGCCCGAAGCGGCCTCAAGATCCTTGCGGATCCTGAGGACCCTTACCATTCCTTATTAAAGGAATTTGAAGATGTCATTAGTGACAACCCACCGATGGGGTTACCACCGGATCGGGGAGTCCGACATGAAATTGATTTGGTTCCCGGAACCAAATACTGCGTCATTAGGCAGTGGCCTCTCCCCAAGAGCAAGAGGAAAGAAGTGGCAGGGATGGTACGGGAGAGCAAGCCTCACTCATCTCCCACCTTTTGTGTTCGCAAACCAAACGGAAAGTGGCGCATTGTGCATGCGTACAACAAGCCAAATGCAGCTACTGTACCCATGCAGACCCTGATTCCTCGGAAGGATGTCCTTCAGAACAATATGGCGGGCTGTACTGTGTACAGCGCCTTGGATCTGGTTGACGGGTATTATCAGGTGCTCGTGAGAGCATCCGATATTCCGCTTAGAGCGGTCAGCACGCCTAGTGGCATGCTGTGGGAGTGGCTTGTTATGCCACAGGGGCTTTCGAATGCACCAGCGACTTTTGATCGCTTGGTGACTCAACTCTTCCGCCCTCATAGAAAGTACACTCAGACGTACTTCGACGATATATTCGTTCATAGTCGTGCGGAAAGCGACTCGTCTGATGTTCAGACGCATCTGATACACCTTCGAGCGGTGCTCGAATGTATGCGAGAGCATAAGTTGTATGCAAACGGATCCAAATGTATCTTTGGTGCTGAGGAAATTCCTTTCCTCGGATGCTTCATCGGTAAGGATGGGGTGCGGGCGGATCCCGCGAAGGTGAAAGTCATTGTGGAGTGGCCTTCGCCTGTAAATCTTAGAGATTTACGGAAGTGGCTTGGATTAGCCAACTATCTCCACAAGTACAGCGAGAACTACGCTGAAAAGGCGAAGCCATTGACCGACCTTCTTAAGAAGGATGTTGATTGGTGTTGGAAAACCGAACACCAAAATGCTTTTGAAGCGGTTAAGGGGAGCTTGTTAAAAGCTCCCGTTCTTGCTCTCCCAGATTCTGGGAAACCATTTAGTGTCGTCTGCGACGCCTCCGATTTCGCAATCGGATGTGCTTTGTTACAAGCAGACGATGCAGGAAGGGAACACGTGATTGCGTTTGAGTCGAGGCAGCTTAAAGCTGCGGAACGGAATTATCCCGTTCATGACAAGGATGTACTTGCAATGAAGTATGCTCTTGTCAAATTTAGGGTTCACCTACTCGGCTCAAAGCCGTTCATGGTTTATACTGACCACGCGTCTTTACGGACAGCGACAAAGGCGCTTCATCTCTCGCAACGGAGGGCCCCTTGGCGCTCCTTCCTTGCGGAGTACAACTTTGAGGTTAAGTATAAACCTGGCAAGCAGAACGTGCTTTCAGACGCGTTGTCGCGTTGTCGCGTCGTCCCTATTACGAGCTCGCTCACGCGACATTCGTCACCACATCTGTGGTGGATCTCATACGCCAGGCGTATGAGAAAGACCCACAGTGTACGGCGCTAATCAGTGGTGGAGTCAAGTTCAAAATCGAACACCGTAGTGTCGAGAACCTGACCACCATAGTGCCCGGCCGTCCAACTGACGGGGGGGGGACCCCGCGAACCTTCGCCTACTATCCGATCTGATCGTCCGCTGCTAGCAGACGACCGATCATCAGCATAGGACGCCTGGTCCGATTCATCATTCGTTTCCATCTCACCTTGTGTACCCGATGGAATGGGCTGGTTACACACTTGGTGGACCGTTGCTTGGTGGAGACTTTAGAGAAGATCGATATGGATGTACCACCTATGGGGTACTGATCCAAAATTTCAACGAAAGATACAGCGATATAGCCGATCGGCAAACGAAGCGGAAATCTTCACTCCGAATGCGGTTAAATCTGGAACTTGACTGCACGCAGCAGTGAGTAATCCATCCAATAGAGTTTCTGGCAATTGACTGCAAAAGCAGTGAGTAATCCAGCCAATAGCTTCTTGGCACTTGACTGCAGCTCGCAGTGAGTAATCCAACCAATTCCTGGGACTTGACTGCAGCTAGCAGTGAGTAACCCATCCATTAAAAACACGTTCCAAACGTGGCCGAACTTGGACTTGAGTGGTGAGTGAACGTAACGAGTTTTCCCTGTCGTGGGGCTTCCGGTGGAGCTCTGTCCTGGCCGGGTATAATGAGCTAGAGGGGATTACTCGACCCTCCGCTCCCAAACACTCTGCGGCGTGCAGAGGCGACTTACGCAACCCGATGTAATACGAACACTATATTATTTAGTCAATAAAAATCCAATATGTAAACTATATGTAAACCGTGTGCCTTACCTCAAATCCGCATACAAAACACTCCACGCACACTATTGGCCCAAACCACTCCGTCCTTTCATCCAACCAGATCGATCTGCCTTGAAAACTGGTACACTGGTACAAACTGGTCAAAATATATTCCTTGCACTTCACCACAAAAAGGGTCTTGGCTCGTCTGATCCAACCCTGTAAAGTCGAGCTAAAGCTCGTTTACACCGTTACAGGTACTGTGACGGTCTGCTATTTTATAGCACGAGCGCGGAGGACACTCCGCGGGTGGTAGTTCCTCATGATGAGGAACTGAAGTATAGAGTCCTCTTTGAGGCACAAGATGCCCCTACCGGGGGTCATTTAGGTCGGGATAAGACCTACAGCGCTTTAAACGCTTTGTATTGGTGGACCAACATGTATAAGTGGGTCGGTGCGTATATACGCACATGTGAGACGTGTCAGAGGGTTAAACCCTCTGCAAGTTCAGCTGCGCCTTTGGAGATCTTATCGGTTACAACGGAGTGTTGGAAATTCATTAGCATGGATTTTATCTTCGGTTTTCCAAAGGATAGGGCCGGGTACACCGGCATATTAGTCTTTGTAGACCGATTGAGCAAGATGGCTAACCTGGAGGTGGTGCCAAAGTCCATAGATGGACAAGGAACGGAGAAAGCGTTCCTAGACCGTGTCTTTCGACAGCATGGTCTACCCAATTCCGTTGTGTCGGATCGGGATCCCCGTCTTACGGGACAATTCTGGGGAGCGTTGTTTAAGGTGCTAGGCACCAAGCTCCTCATGTCCACTGCGGATCATCCGCAGACGGACGCTCAAACCGAACGCGTTAATCGCTTTGTTGAGGATATTCTCCGGAGTTTATGTCCGGATTCTCCAAAGAGTTAGAGTGAGATGCTTTCGATGGTTGAATTTGCTATAAACAATTCGGTACATGCATCTACGGGGTTTACCCCGTTTTACGTGAACGGATTAGTAAATCCGAGGGTTCCGTTGACGCCACGTGTGTGTGTGGCCCAGGTCTTGAGGGGGGAAGATTCCCCGATGTCAGCCCTGTATCTGTGCAAGATCACCTCGATAAGTTTTTATCGACGCGCCTTAGTGTCTTACGACAAGTCTGCGATGCCATGGCGGAAAGCCAAGACAAGCAGAAGGAGCGAGCTGACCGCAAGGGGCGGGCGTAACGAAAAACTATACAAAGTAGGAGAAAGTGTTTTAAAAACGCTAAAAATATTCCGAAACATGCAGTTTCCAACGTGTTGCGGAAGAAACGGCGCCCCAGGTTTGTGGGGACTTTTAAGGTGCTTGCCCGAAAGGGCTTGGCGTACACCTTGGATATTCCGAAGGCGATGCGTACGCATCCAACCTTCTACGTAGGTATGCTTAATCCATACCAGAACCCGGAGGCGGGTCCCCTCCTGGAGGGGGGTGGAAAGGCGGATAGCCGTAAGAGCCGTAAGGCACGGCAGGGCGAAGGAAGACTGAAAGGGCTAAAATGCGACCACGAAGCCCCGCAACGGTCGTCTCGAGAGAAGCAAGCCGCCTCTCGAAGCGATCAGTGGCATCCCACTCATCGCGGAGCCCCTCGTGGAGATCATGGATGCGATGGCTGTGTCGATCACAGCGCTCGCGAATCTCACGTCGCAATTGCGCGACCGCCTCATCCAATGCTTGATGCGGAGGGTACTCCACACTTTCATGTGGAGCGGCTGATGGCGCGAGGACATCATCGGGGTCAAACCCAGTACCTGGTGAAGTGGAAAGGTTATCCACACTCACAGAGTTTGTAAGAGTTCGAGACTCCCCTACGGCAGGATTGCCGCGACGTCTTGACGTTTTCGAGAGGGAGAATCCCGCTGTAGGTCAACGAACAGAGGGGCATGAGAAGCCCCTTCACTCCCAGTAAGTGGGAGTTCGCCGGAGGCAGATGTAACGCTCAAACTGTCCTCTGGCACCATGGGGAGACAGGGACGCTTAGCGCGTGCGATATGGAGCACGTTATAGCTCCATCGCTTTGGCTCTGGCAAATGCCAGGCGCAACGCCCTCTCCACCCAAATATCCCGACGGGAATAGCTGTCGTGCAGATCATTGAAGCTGGGGAGAAGCTTCTCCCCTTCCGCCCGAGCGCGGAACTTCTTCTCTGCATCATCAGCACTTTCTCCCAGAGAAAGAACGAAGGGAACCTCGCGGAGGTTCTCAACAGTGGCACCCTGTGCCTGCCTGTCTAAGCGCTCTCGGTATGAGACGCTAGTGAACTGCTTTTGTGTAAGAAGTTGTTGCCGGAGTTTCTCACGGCGCTCGCGTTGATACGGCTGTTCAGCCGCGGGGCCAGGGGTATAGGACGCTAAACCAGTCCTTACCAAACGCCTGGCCCACCTTGGAAGGTCGCGAGGACCATCAAAATTATAAGCCGCCCTTGGCAGGCGTTTGGGGGCACGTAACGCAGCCCTTACTGCCTGTGTGGCAAGTTGGGTGTCTTGATCTGCGTCCAGCTCATTAGTGAAGATCGCCTTTGGCGATTCGGATGTATCATCCGATATGGGCAGGGGTGGCGCACTGGTTAGTGCATTTTCTCCACGTGTGGGGAACGGATTAGGCTTCCGACAACGCCGTTCGGCGCTGTCGGAGCGGTTAACCGTTGGGGAGGTATCCCCTAGGGCATCCACCTCCGAGTTCTCGGAGTAGTGTACCTCTTCTAGAGGAGACGCCATAGCACCACTGGAGGTGTACATATGGAGGGCCAGAGGATCTGGCGTTGGAGTTCTCCAACAAAATTTTGATTATTGCGTAAGCAATAGTCTTGATGGGGGAGGATGTAACGCGGTTACATTTGAGCTGCATTTAGTGTTGGTGTACATGAGTATACTACGGTTGAGGTCAGTATTGACCGGTTTGAAAGGTTTCGAACCATTGGTTATTTTAACCAATGAGGGCATGAGCCCTTGGGTGGTGGTGTGTCAGCCATCCACGTGTCGGTTCACAGGTGTGTACATTACATTTTAGCTAGGTACGAATAGGGTATATTCTACTTAGTATTACATATAGTTTACATTTCACTCTAAAGCGCAGACGCGCGACCTCGACCGGTCGCGCGTGCAGTGAGTGTAGTAGGTAAGAAGGAGCCCTCCCTTTACTTACACCCCGTAAAGGGGACACATCCGTTAAGTCTAAGTAGTAAACCAACCCGGGAATCTTGGCCCCGAGTAGGAGAGCTCTCCTACTAAGCCCTTTATAAGGGCGTATCGGCTAAGTAGCGGTAGATACCGCTTTAAGGAAGAGTATTCCTCTGTGCCCTAGCCGCACCGTGCGTATACGCACCGGCCACACTGCACTACAAGGGTGTGTCGCGTAAGTGGTGGGCTGAGGCCATGGCGACAGCAGCGTACTTGATCAACCGCACGTGCACGAGAACTAGACCCGACCTGACACCTCATGAGATTGTGTTTCGTGTGAGACCGGACCTTTCACACCTGCGTGTGTTTGGATCGATGGGATACGCCCACATCGACTCGTCGCAACGGACAAAGCTGGAAGCCAAGTGTTTCAAATGCATGACACTTGGGTATGCAGACGACACAAAAGGATACAGGGTGCTCAACCTGGAGAACGGCAAGATGATGGTGAGTCGCAGTGTGCGACTAGACGAACGTGAAGTCGGCGGCATCTATGACGAATGACGGGAGGTTCCGTGGTCGAATCTCCATATCCCGGAAGACGACGACAACGATGATGACCGTGTTGAAGACTTTGTGGTACACAGTCCAGCACCGATGGACAAAGACGTGGAGATGAATGATCCGATGGAAGTGGAAGAAGAACATGAACCTGTGACGGCTATAGTACCCAGTGGTGTGCCGACGACGACGGCCACACAACATACACCGAAGCCACCAGTGATGTCGGACGCCATGGTGTTCAGACCAGGACCGAACCATCGAGTTAGTGACACGCTCCAGGCACCACTGCAGGTAATAACAGTAAGGCAAGACCGCGAGAGCTGACGAGTACTCATCGAGAACCAAGTGGCCAACTGCGACTGGATGACCGCCCTTACAACCCCGGTGACAACAGCATCGTTACCTACGACGACTCACGAGTGAGTGGGAGTGAACGTGACCGTAGTGCAAAGCGCCCACGAGTCGATGATGATGACGTACTGTATGAAGTAGCTCTTGGCCCAGGACACACCGCGAACATACAAGGAATCTGTGACTTGTGAAGAGAAGGAAAAGTGGCTTGGTGCCATCGACACCGAGTTCGAAGCCCACGAACGGAACCGCACGTGGACAAAAGTGAAGCGGGAACCGTGGATGAAAACGACTAAGACCAAGTGGGTGTTCGCCAAGAAGCTCAACGAGTTGGGAGAGATCTTGCGATGGAAAGCCAGACTGGTAGCCCTGGGCTTCCTGCAGATCTACGGTGTGGATTTCTTTGAGACATACGCTGCGGTGGCTTGCATGAGTGCCATCCGCATGCTGCTATCATTGTGCTATTCACTTGGATTTGTGATGGAGCATCTTGACGTTGACACAGCGTTTCTGAATGCACTACTGGAGGAAGACGTATACATCGAGATACCAGAGGGGATGGACATCGACGGTGACTATGTGCTCAAGTTGAACAAGGCTCTGTACGGACTTAATCAGGCCGGTAACGCATGGTACAAGACGATACACACTGCGCTACTCGAGTTGGGATTCACCGCCTGTGGCGGCGACGCCTGCATCTATGTGTAGCAAGTTGGTGATGACCTCGTGTACCTGTGTTTTTACGTGGATGATATTGTGGTGGCTTCGCAACTACTGAGCTTGTGAACGATGTGAAGAAGGCGATCGCATCACGTTTACGCATCAAGGATCTGGGACCTGTGAAGCGTCTCTTGGGCATGTGAATCGTGTACGACAGTGAGGCACGGACAATGAGCATCACGCAAACACAGGCGTTTCAACCAGCAGAACTCACGTGAGACTATTAACCCGTGTGACCAGAGACTGAAGCTCTCGATGTACGACAGTCCTAATACCGATGATGAAAAGTCCAAAATGAAAAAGAAGCTGTACCGTTCGCTCATTGGGAGCCTGCAATACGTGGCACAGTGCACCAGACCAGACATAGCGTACGCTGTCACATATTTGAGCCGATTCATGGAGAACTATGGTGTGAAGCATTGGGATGCAGAGATCAATGTCCTACGCTATCTGCACACAACGCACGATCGAGGCATCAACTACAGTGGGGGAAAGGGTGAAGCGCAAGCACCAGTGGCATTTTGAGATGCCGACTGGGGGAACAACCTCGACGGCAGACGCTCTGTATCCGGTGTGATGATCATGATGAATGATGGCCCTATTGTTTATAAGTCAAAATACCAACGCACGGTGGCGTCAAACTCAGAGGAAGCAGAGTACCTGGCGTTGAGCATGTGCACACAGGAGGTGATTTGGGTGCGGATGATGATGAAGGATATCGGATACGATCAAGCAGCACCAACCCAGGTGGGGGAGGACAACAAGGGCGCGATCGCTTTCGCGCACAACGCAGGCTACAACGCACGCACGAAGCATGTGGACATCCGTCACCACTTCATCCGCAAGAAGGTGAACGATGGGCAGATCAAGATAAGCTATGTGGAGACGCAGTATCAGCTAGCCGATATTCTGACGAAGGCCCTCGCCACGAAACGGTTCTAGTTCCTCCGTGACCGCACGAACATCTAGCCACGCCGAGCCAAGGACGATCGACAGTGAGTGGGAGTGTTGACGAGCACTGCCGACCATGTACTGTCTATGACAATTGGTTCGTGTATTAACAACATAACCACCTCGAGAACATTCTAGAATGTTCGTCGAATCGTGTAGACTGTTCGTCCACGATCTAGAACATTCTAACTGTGATACTGTAGGGAGCAACGAAGGTAAGAAACGATAACCAACTAATCTCACTCTCCAATTTTACGCGTGTCGAACAATGTGGTTATTCATAGTGGACAAGGTAAGCAAAGGATGATTATATCGCTCGTTTATGCTGAAGAAAAGGTCATAAATCGATAGCAATGGGAGTTAAAAAATTACCGCTTGGCAGGCTTATCAGAACTTGTGAAGAAGTAAATGGACCATTTTGTGTGTTATGGTCACACAAAAAAATGTGATTTCGTTCCTTAGAAAAAACATATGCCACATCAGCAACTTAGATAAATGGACCTTCACGGGCTGAAAAAATTGTCTCATTTGGAAATTAGTTACCTCTATGGGGGAAGCAAATTCGTAAACAAAGCTTACGAAAAGGTATTGCAAGATATGAAACCATGTAGCTTGAGATACATGAAGATATAAGTAGCAAGATAAGTTTGAAAAATAATGCATTGTTCATTTACTTGTGTAGAAAATAGTGTTCCAGTGCAATTAAGTCTGATGCATGTATTTTGCGCAACGCCAGATGTCATGTACAGGTGAACTTTCAACGTCGTTTCCATCTCAATTTTATCATTCGATGGTCATCGAAGACAATACATTTTTTCATTACTGACGGAAATCATTTCCACCATATAGTTTTATTTTACGCACCACTGTCCTTCTTCATGTTACTCAGAAATATAGCACAACAGTTTGTGTTGAAGCAACATAGAGACCAGTTAGGTCAACTGCAATCCAACGACGAAGCGTATTTTCTCACCTCGGATGTAGCTTTTGGTAGCTAAGCTACGAGGAGATGTGAACATAGGTAACGGTTCAAGTAAAGAATTACAGAATTTGCTACAGCATTGACATCTTAGACCTCAAAAATACTTTCATCCAATGTCAATCAGTATTCATATCAGACAAAAATTAATAAAAAAATTTGTCACATAAGCCTTCGTACTTACGTTGTGCTTCACGAGAGGATTCGATCACGATACCAACGGTTCGTTGCGACTCCCTGTTGATTCTTGGTTGAATGCGCAGTCGAAGGAAAATTGTGAGGTGAATATATTCTTATGTCCTTAGTTCACTACCCTAAATTACATCTAAGCCTAGTCTTCTAGATTTCCAGAGAAGCTTCTTTCAGATGTCAGACAGTGACGTTAGACAATGACGTCACGATTTGTACCCGTATATGACGTAAACATGTGGTTAATCCAGTGGCGTCTTCCGTCTATCCAATGTCACATCATCCACCTGTCCCACACGCATTTAGCAATGTAATCCAACACTCCCACTCACCGCTAATGCTGAGTGCGCTTGGGACCAATACCTTTTGCTTGAAGAAGATGTTTGAGTCGTTCGGTTCAAGAATACTTTCGTAAGCATATCTGCCAGCTGGTCTTTCGTGGGCTTGTACTGGGCTATTATTATTTGCGCGCTACATTCTCTCGAATGAGGTGGTGACGAATGTCGACATGCTTGGTCCGGGAATTATATACAGCATTGATGGCAAGTCCGATTTCCTATTGATTATCTTCCCAGACCCACGTTGCTCCCTCTTGCTCATGACCGAGTTCTTTGAGAATTGCAAGGACCCACAGCACTTCTGTGGTACACAGGCTTAGATCCAAGTGTTCTGCCTCCGCCGAGCTTAATGCTACCGTACGCTGGTACTTGGACTTAAAAACTACTGGTGCACATCAATCATCACCATCGTCCCTGATACTGAGCGTCGATCGTCGACATTACTTCCCCGCGTCCGTGTACGCTGTAGCTTGTACCTTGTTGGAGATACCATCTAAAGTGACTCCGTCGTCTCTTGTCGGCTTGAGATAGCGGAGTACGCGGATAGCGGCTTTCCAGTGCTGTAAGCAGATTCTCCAAAAACCGCGACAGCTGCGTGACCATATATACAATGTCAGGACGCGTGCACGTGGCGATATAAAGCAAACATCCAATCAACGATCTGTACGACTTCGACTTCATTTCGGTTATGTAATCGTCCGTTGTCAGTAACCGCACCTTTGACAGCTTTAAGACCGACTCACATGGATTAAACACTGCTTTGGCATATTGTTGGTTGAACCTTTTCACCACGGCGATGATGTACCGGGTCGTTCGGATCAGAAGTGAGCTACAATTGAGTTCATATCAGTTTCCATTCCAAGGATGAACTTGGCCTTGCCCAACTACTTCATCTTGAATGAATCTTCAGTGCTGTCTTGACCTCCAGGATTTCTTTGCTGGTTTTGCTGCGATGATCATGTCGTCTACATAGAAGACAGATAAATATAACAGCCTCGATGACTTTTGACGTAGACACATTGATCAGCCCCGCAACGTCGGAACCCTCTCCGTAGAACACAGTATGAAATGTCTTATTCCATGCGCTTTCAGCCTAAGACCGTAGATCGCTTATTTAGATTGCACATCATGTTCTCGGCGTTGACAATACAGCATGGCATCTTCATATATACTTCCTCCTGAAGTTCTCTGTTCAAAAACGCAGTGTCAGCATCCAACTATTCTGCGACCCCCACCGATAATACAACTCGGATGGAATTCATGTGCGAATCAGTCTCGAAGAAATCAACACCAAAGTTGTGCTTGAAGTTTTTTTGCGACAAACCAGGCCTTGTAGCGCACGACCTGTTCGTGCTGATTGCACTTTTTGGCAAAGACCCATCGGCATCCAATTGGTCAAACCTCTTTTCGCTTCAGAACCATCCCCCATGACCCGTTTTCAGAGTGAGATTTGAGCTCAGCGCCCATAGTCTTCACCCATTCCGTATCATTATCGCTGTCATGGATTGTTGGTATGTCGTTGGTGCGTCGTCCGCATTGCCCAAACTTTTCGCGTAAGCTAGTATGGCTTCTACAAGTAGGCTATCCTCATCAACACGAGGTCGCTCGGGTGAAGGCGGATAAGAATGATCGTCATTGTCAGGCTCTTCATAGCCATCCATCTTATGGTCGTCATCCACGGTTGAGCCATTATCCAGAAGAAGCACTAATTCACGTGCCCGGCGAATACGTTCCCCTCGGGCCAGAACACAATATTTCACTTGACCTCGACTCGTTTAATTGTTGATATGATGCCAACTCTTTTCCAGATGACGCAGTTCATGTCAATCCTATTGCATTTCAATGTCATCAGACGGTTCCCCGTTGACTTCATCGGTTCATCCTCTACGGGTAGTTGCTTCTTGCTCTCAGGTGGATAATTCCGTCGAATTCCTTGATCAAATGAATTCTTTTGGTGTTTCCCGTCACTGCTGTGTCATAAATTCCATTTGCTTCGCGTTCATCAAGCTTTAATGACCTCGAAACCTTGATCTTATGCGGCTCCAGATCATACACTCGACAATCTTTCATGTTGTCACCGTAACTCAGGAACATTCATTTGAAGCTCTTCTGCTGCAACTTCGTGCGTTAAGAATCCTCAAGATAATAATAACCCATCGGTCAAAACACACGCAAGTGGTCTAGCCAAGGATACATCTTATAGCAGATCTCGTACGGCGTCGCATCAGGATACGTGCTGTGTACTGTTCTATTGACCAAGTTCACCGCCGTACTGACCGCTTCAACCCATCATGAAGCTGATACTCCCTTTTAGTGGATCATTCTTCGAGCCTTTTCGATTATTGTTCTAGTCATTCTTTCGGCCACGCCGTCTTGCTGAGGGCTATATGACACGGTCATCTGGTGCAAAATACCGTTACGCTGGCAGAATCCGTCCAAAGTCATGATGCCAAATTTGGTTCCGTTGTCCGCGCGCGGACAATTGAAGCGCTCCCCCCATTGGCTCTCATACATGATTTTGAATGACTTAAATATTCCAGGTACTTCGCTCTTCCTTTTTAGAAAGTATGTCACGACGTATTTCGAGTAGTCGTCTTCGAAGGTCAGAACATACTTCGCCCCTCCCTTCGATTTCGTCGTCATTCGTCCCATTACGTCCGTGTGCACAAGATCATAAACACAGGACGTCTTCGCTATGTAAGTAGATGGACATGGCGTCACCGTCTGTTCCCTTTATAAATCCGCTGCAAAACGCATTCATCTTCGAGATGATAACATGCATACCAGTCGTCACGCGCTGCGTCTTTATCAGCGCATCTTTGTTCGAGTGGCCGATGCGAGCGTTCCAGAGCTCCCATATCGTTTCGATGTCCGAGTAAGGCACGTATTGTGCCATTTCCTGCTGACAATCCAGCATAGAGGCTTTACCGACCTTCCTCTCCGATGTACAGCCTCTTTCCTTTTCCAAATAAAACACGATTTTGGCTTAAATTCAATGTTAAGTCCGTTTTCTGAAAGCTTTCCCACGGATAATAATCGTCTATCCAGTCGAGGTATGTGGAGGACATCCATCACCCGAATGCGCGCGCGCCGACCCAGTGCCTGCCACACAGATTTTCTTGCCGTCAGCAATGGTGACGACACTTTTCGTAACCGTTTCCTAGTAGTCAAATGAGACGTCTTGGTGTGGAGTCATGTCTGCCGTAACAAGGGTAACAGTGTGAAAAAGGGAACTGGCTTCAAGGACAAGTGTCTTGATTGTGACAAGTTTGGTCCCATGAAGCGGGACTGCCCGGAAATTAAATGTACCGGCAATAATGATGAGGATGCGATCTTTTCAGGAGGACATAATTGATCATCTGGCTGCGACAGTTGATCCTGGAGACCTTGTTGAAACTTCTATTCTTGGACTTGTCACCGTATGTGATGGCCTTCAATGCACGCTCCGTATATTCCTTCTTGTCCTGTCGCTCGTATTCCTTAAGAAGTTTTACCTTTACCACAATGAGCGTTCTCCATGATCGATGCGATGAGTTCGTATTCTGCAGGTGGGCTGCTAAGATGGATCACGAGCTGTTTTGTCTCATCTATCGGCTTCCCCAGAGTTTAAAGACCAACGATAAGATAGTCAAACTTGCCCAAAATGATAGACCATCGTCGCGCCATCTATCATCTTGAAATCGTAGAGGCGGCGGGCCATCGATACCCGGTTGTGCAGCGTGGTACAATTTTTTTGCAACTCTTGCAACGTTCTCCATGCGTCGTTGCCGATCGAATCTTGTTGGTGTTGTGCTTCAGTGCAATGCCTTGAACAATCAGGCCCAGTGCCTTCAGGTTATTCAGCACCCACATTTTGGTCATCTCTGTCTCAGGCTTGACCATCTACACGTGTGCCAGCAGGTCTTCTTCGCTAGTGTCATTCTCATTACAAACTCACAGTGGAAGTAGTTCTCGCTCTCTAGTATGAATTCTTACTTCTTTGTTGACATCGTTGCGGTAGCTTTCTTCTTAAGAATTACATTCAGCTTTTAACCTGTTGATTCCTGGCAGAATGTGCAGTCGAAGCAAAATTGTGAAGTGAATATATTATTAGGTTCTTAGTTCACTACCCTAAATAAAATCTAAGCCTATTCTTCTAGATTTCCCGAGAAGCTTCTTTCAGACGTCAGACAGTGACGTTAGACAATGGCGTCACGATTGTACCCATATATGACGTAAACATGTGGTTAATCCAGTGGCGTCTTCCGTCTATCCAATGTCACATCATCCACCTGACCCACACGCATTCAGCACTGAAATCCAACACTTCCACTCACCGCTAATGCTGAGTGCGCTTGGGACCAATACCTTTTGCTTAAAGAAGATGTTTGAGTCGTTCGGTTCAAGAATACTTTCGTAAGCATATCTGCCAGCTGGTCTTTCGTGGACTTGTACTGGGCTATTATTATTTGCGCGCTACATTCTCTCGAATGAGGTGGTGACGAATGTCGACATGCTTGGTCCGGGCATTATATACAGCATTGATGGCAAGTCAGATTGCATCTTGATTATCTTCCCAGATCCACGTTGCTCCCTCTTGCTCATGACCGAGTTCTTTGAGAATTGCAAGGACCCACAGCACTTCTGTGGTACACATGCTTAGATCCATGTGTTCTGCTTCCGCCGAGCTTAATGCTACCGTACGCTGGTACTTGGACTTAAAAACTACTGGTGCACATCAATCATCACCATCGTCCCTGATACTGAGCGTCGATCGTCGACATTACTTCCCCGCGTCCGTGTACGCTGTAGCTTGTACCTTGTTGGCGCTACCATCGAAAGTGACTCCGTCGTTTCTTGTCGGCTTGAGATAGCGGAGTACGTGGATAGCGGCTTTTCAGTCCTGTAAGACGGATTCTCCAAAAACCTCGACAGCTGCGTGACCATATATATACAATGTCAGGACGCGTGCACGCGGCGATATAAAGCAAACATCCAATCAACGATCTGTACGTTTCGACTTTATTTCGCTTATGTAATCATCACTTGTCGGTAACTGCGCATTTAACAGATTTAAACCCGACTCACATGGATTTAACACTGATTTGGCATATTGTTGGTTGAACCTTTTCACCACGGCGATGATGTACCGGGTCGTTCGGATCAGAAGTGTGCTACAATTGAGTTCATATCAGTTTCCATTCCAAGGATGAACTTGGCCTTGCCCAGCTACTTCATCTTGAATGAATCTTCAGTGCTGTCTTGACCTCCAGGATTTCTTTGCTGGTTTTTGCTGCGATGATCATGTCTTCTACATAGAAGACAGATAAATATAACAGCCTCGATGACTTTTGACGTAGACACATTGATCAGCCCCGCAACGTCGGAACCCTCTCCGTAGAACACAGTATGAAATGTCTTATTCCATGCGCTTTCAGCCTAAGACCGTAGATCGCTTATTTAGCTTGCACATCATGTTCTCGGCGTTGACAATACATCATGGCACCTTCATATATACTTCCTCCTGAAGTTCTCTGTTCAAGAACGCATTGTCAGCGTCCAACGGTTGATTCACATATACTTCTGCGACCAATCACCGATAATACAACTCGGATGGAATTCATGTGCGAATCAGTCTCGAAGAAATCGGCACCAAAGTTGTGCTTGAAGCTTTATGCGACAAGTCGATCCTTGTAGCGCACTACCTGTCCGTTCTCATTGCGCTTCTTGGAAAATAACCATCGGCATCCAATTGATCAAACCTCTTTTGATGCTTCAGAACCAGCACCCATGACCCGTTTTACAGAGTGAGCTTGACCAAGCACCCATAGCCTTCACCCATTCGTAGAGTCATTGCTGATCATGGCTTGTTGGTATGTCGTTGGTGCGTCGTCCTCATTGCCCAAACTTTTCGCGTAAGCTAGTACGGCTTCTACAAGTAGCATATCCTCATCAACACGAGGTCGCTCGGGTGAAGGCGGATAAGAATGATCGTCATTGTCAGGCTCTTCATAGCCATCCATCTTATGGTCTTCATCCATGGTTGAGCCATTATCCAGAAGAAGCACTAATTCACGTGCCCGCCGAATAAGTTCCCCTCGGGCCAGAACACAATATTTCACTTGACCTCGACTCGTTTAATTGTTGATATGATGCCAACTCTTTTCCAGATGACGCAGTTCATGTCAATCCTATTGCATTTCAATGTCATCAGACGGTTCCCCGTTGACTTCATCGGTTCATCCTCTACGGGTAGTTGCTTCTTGCTCTCAGGTGGATAATTCCGTTGAATTCCTTGATCAAATGAATTCTTTTGGTGTTTCCCGTCACTGATGTGTCATAAATTCCATTTGCTTCGCGTTCATCAAGCTTTAATGACCTCGAAACCTTGATCTTATGCGGCTCCAGATCATACACTCGACAATCTTTCATGTTGTCACCGTAACTCAGGAACATTCATTTGAAGCTCTTCTGCTGCAACTTCGTGCGTTAAGAATCCTCAAGATAATAATAACCCATCGGTCAAAACACACGCAAGTGGTCTAGCCAAGGTTACATCTTATAGCAGATCTCGTACGGCGTCGCATCAGGATACGTGCTGTGTACTGTTCTATTGACCAAGTTCACCGCCGTACTGACCGCTTCAACCCACCATGAAGCTGATACTCCCTTTTAGTGGATCATTCTTCGCGCCTTTTCGATTATTGTTCTAGTCATTCTTTCGGCCACGCCGTCTTGCTGAGGGTTATATGACACGGTCATCTGGTGCAAAATACCGTTACGCTGGCAGAATCCGTCCAAAGTCCTGATGCCAAATTTGGTTCCGTTGTCCGCGCGCGGACAATTGAAGCGCTCCCCCCATTGGCTCTCATACATGATTTTGAATGACTTAAATATCCCAGGTACTTCGCTCTTCCTTTTTAGAAAGTATGCCACGACGTATTTCTAGTAGTCGTCTTCGAAGGTCAGAACATACTTCGCCCCTCCCTTCGATTTCGTCGTCATTCGTCCCATTACGTCCGTGTGCACAAGATCATAAACACAGGACGTCTTCGTTATGTGAAGTAGATGGACAGGGCGTCACCGTCTGTTCCCTTTATAAATCCGCTGCAAAACGCTTTCACCTTCGAGATGATAACAGACATACCAGTCGTCACGCGCTGCGTCTTTATCAGCGAATCTTTGTTCGAGTGGCCGATGCGAGCGTTCCAGAGCTCCCATCTCGTTTCGTTGTCCGAGTAAGCCACGTATTGTACCATTTCTTGCTGATAATCCAGCATGGAGGCTTTACCGACTTTCCTCTCCGATGTACAGCCTCTTTCCTTTTCCAAATAAAACACGATTTTGGCTTAAATTCAATGTTAAGTCCGTGTTCTGAAAGCTTTCCCACGGATAATAATCGTCTATCCAGTCGAGGTATGTGGAGGACATCCATCACCCGAATGCGCGCGCGCCGACCCAGTGCCTGCCACACAGATTTTCTTGCCGTCATCAATGGTTGAATTCGTCACATTATACTTTCTGAAACCAACCAACTTGGTTTGCCCCGGAATCGAACCCAGGACCTTCCGGTCCCGTTGTGAGCAGTGAACCACTCGACCACGGTCGGATTGCCGTCAGCAATGGTGACGACACTTTTCGTAACCATTTCCTAGTAGTCAAATGAGTCGTCTTGGTGTGGAGTCGTGTATGCCCTGGCACTACTGTCGATCAGCCAGCTTGATGATCAATTTTCTCCTACTGCAAAGATAGTATTCTCCGCATTCTTGCCGGTACCTTTAATGTCTGGGCAGTCCCGCTTCATGGGACCAGACTGTCACAATTAATGCACTTGACCTTGAAGATATTTCCCTTTTTAACACTGTTACCCTTGCGACCGTTGATCCTGTCGCCATTGTTGAAACTTCTATTCTTCGACTTGCCACCGTATGTGATGGCCTTCAATGCACGCTCCGTAGCTTCCTTCTTGTCCTGTCGCTCGTACTCTTTAATAAGTTTTTCTTTTACCACAATGAGCGTTCTCCATGATCGATGCGATGGGTTCGTATTCTCCAGACAGGCTGCTGAGCAGGATCACGAGCTGTTTTGTCTCATCTATCGGCTTCCCCAGAGTTTGAAGACCAACGATAAGGTAGTCAAACTTGCCCAAAATGATAGGCCACCGTCGCGCCGTAGATCATCTTGAAATCGTGGAGGCGGCGGGCCATTGGTACCCGGTTGTATAGGGTGGCGCAATTGTTTTTTTAAGAACTATCGCACCGTTCTCTATGCCTGTATGGCCGTCGTCGCCGATCGAATCCTCCAGAGCAATGCCTTGAACAATCATGCCCAGTGCCTTCATCTTATACAGCACCCACGTTTCGGTCATCTCCGCCTGAGGCTTAACCATCTGCACGTGCGTCAACAGGCAGTTTTTCGTTAGTTTCATTCGCATGACAAACTCCCAGTGGAAGTAGTTTTCGATCCTAAGGATGGATTCTTCCTTCTTTGTTGGCATCGTTGCGGTAGGGTTCTGCTTTAGAATTACTTGCGGCTGTTAACCTGTTGATTCTTGGCTGAAGTGTGCAGTCGAAGGCAAATTGTAAAGTGAATATATTCTTAGGTCCTTAGTTCACTAGTCTGAATTACATCTAAGCCTAGTCTTCTAGATTTCCCAAGAAGATTTTTTCTGACGTCAGACTATGAAGTCACGATTGTATCCGTGTATGACGTAAACATGTGGTTCATCCAGTGGCATTTTCCGTCTATCCAATACGCCTTCCTACACGCATTCAGCGGTATCATCCAACACTCCCTTCGAAGCAACAGAGAAGATAAAAAACGCCTCAAAATACGGGCTCCGCTGATTGGAAATCTGTTTCGGTTACGATCTCGCATACAGCAAGTTAAAATCATTCCCGCATCGGATTTCACGACATGTACATTTATGTATGCTCACAGTTTGCTACTTAAATCGATCGAGGTGATCGTTCAGGGTGAGGTGTCGTCGAAGAAATGCCCCTATCCAACAAAACCAAATATAGCGCCAGAATTATTGTTCTTACGATGACTCTGGTTTTTAGTCTTTCCGCGATCGATTCATGACTTCACGAGTCTAAATGATTGGCAGTATCCTTAGCAAAGAATCTGATGGCACTGGTTTCTAACCATAAACGCGGACCGTCCATTGGGGTGACTCGTACGAAAAGAAATGAAAGTCCATACTAGATTCATTTCCCACGAGAAATCACTAGTAGCATTTTGGCTTGACAAGTAAGGTTCACAAAACACATGTACCACCAACAAGAAATCAATTACTGCTTGATACACCCGATATACTGTTACTGGCGAAATAGATAAAAAAATAGAGAGCACTCGCGCCCAAAACTTCTATACCACCAATATTCACATCGTCTGTGCAACGATGCGTGGCGGAAATACGTTGTCTAATCCTTGACATGCACGTCTTCGCTTGATACAGCCATTTACACTCTTGTTAACACCAAACTACATAATGGACCTATCATTACTTATTTCTCAAGCGGTCCAGAAAGGCGAAGCCTGTCTCGATACAAGCACAGAGTGTTGCATGATCTGGCCTACGTCAGTGTCACATCCATGCAACATTTTTTCCAACTTTCCCGTCAGCTAGGGATCACAAATTACTGCGTGCAAAAAACTCCAGAAAAATCGTCTACTGATCGACTCAATGTCAGCTACCACTCCAATCATCCAGTTCCCATTTCGAATCGTCTTGTTGGTATGCATGCCTGTGGTCTGATGATTATTAATCGTGTCGATTTCTTAGGAAAATAGTTTAATTGGTAAAATCATAGTCTCCAAAATTATTGTTATGGGTTCAAGTCCCATTTTTCCTGTTTATAAAAATAATATATTGTTATGGGTTCAAGTCCCGTTTTTTCCTGTCTAACGATATCCTAAAAACAGGTTGCTACCTGAAATACGTAAATAAAAATTAATATTAAATGGGGAATGCTAAATCGACACCCCCAATTGTTAATTCGACCCCCCCCCCGCCCATTTCTACACATCCACGATGTGCAAAGAACAAGCGTCTCACTACGACTACTACGAAGAGGTACGACTTACGTCCGCTTCTGGAAGGGAAAGTCAAAAGCACTAACGTTATTCATTTGAGTTGCCACACCCAATTCAACTAGAGATCACCTCTTGATCAGTCTCTGTAAACCATTCACTACGTCAAGGTATCTTTTGACACCAAGGGTGCCAATAATAATACGTATATATGTGCCCCCTTGGCTTGCTGAACCAGATAATAGCTAAAACCCAAGCAACACTGTTAGCATTATATCAGATGCATCACCAACACAACTTACCGTCTCATTAGCGCACAATTGATAGCCGCACCCTATTTATGAGTCGACATCGTCTTCGGGTTGTAGGAGAAACAGTCCACATTGCTGTATCGCATTAAAATCCCGCTAAGATGCACCGGTTCCGTTCCAATATAAAGCAACGTACAAGCTTCCGGCGTGATCTCTGTCTTTTCGCCTTCCATAATAATTTTCTGTCCACCAATATAAAGCACCGTTGTCGAAGGGCTCTCTCTAGCATCCATGATTTCCTCCTCCACATTTGCTGGGTAATAAATTGTTTCCATGGTTAGATTCCGTTGACCAAACTTCGTTACGAGTCTCTCAAACACAGTAGTAGTAGCATGATGATAACAAGGTCCATACAGCAACACTACTGTCTTCGTCAGCTCCACATGGGGGGGGTCAGTATTCGCTGACCCTTTTGAACAACCCTTGTCGATTCAAATAAAAGGACTTGGAGGCGACGGTCATATTAGCTCTAACTTATTTGCAATATAAAAAGGGCATTGTTACATCGATGTGTAGAAATGGGCGGAGGGGGGTCGAATTAACAATTGGGTGGGTCGATTTAACATTCCCCTATTAAATAGACTAATCCATTCAATTTAAAGGGACCGACTAGGTGCACCCCCCCCATTTGCTACGTGCACCGCCACCCCCCATTCCCCCTTTTACGCTGTACATAAATTTGCGACAGTTCTATTCCGCCATGTGGTGAAGAAAAAAATTGGAGATAAGAAAACTCCAGTTTACAAGACAGAACTGAAATCAATCTCATTTTGAGTTATTATGCGTCAGTGTCTCCCGCTACTCGTGGCCAGCTTTGCGCTCGTAACTCCAGGTACATGTCTGAATCTTAGCGTTATGATAAGTAACGAATGGACATTAATATTATAATTATGACGCTGTAAAAGCATTATCTGAGGTGACGAGCACTCAAGATGTTCGTAAACTGATTGGAGAAGAGATGAACGTTTCTGCGAATAGTTATACCCCCGGTGAGGTATCGGCAGAGGATGAAGAGCGATCGACTGCGCGTGGCCTTCTTCTATGGGAACAGTACCGATCGATAGTCCAGTAATAGTGGGTCCAACGACGCCATTCCACGGTGGCATGAAAACCTACAAACGCAGCAATGTGGCGTTCCGATCTGGTGCTCGAATGACCCGAGCGAACGCTGTGTTCGTCGTACAATCCGGCGGAACACTCAGCAATGTGATTATTGCTGGTGGAGGCGGAGTGTTTTGTGAGTTGCACAATTGTGCGTTCGTGAATGTCTAGTTTAGAGGTTCAGTTCAAGGGGCTATTCACGTGAATGCTGGCACATGTATTACGACGATTACAGGTGGAGGGGCTAGAAACGTCGTACGTCCTATAATCTTCGGTCAAGGCTCGGGTACGGTAGTTGTTAGCGGTGATTTTTTAATGATAAACTCCGGTAGGCTGTTTGAGTCTTGTGGTACATGCGGCCCTGTTAAACGCGGTATTATCGTGGACGGAGCAGTGAGTGTGAATCCGACGGCTGAGTTGATTCGTGTAAATAACAACTACAATGACAGAGGAACCGTCTCGCGAGCGACTATTACGACGACAAACGCCAACTATCCGATCTGCTCGCGCTTCAACGGAGGAATCCCCGCTGAACAAATTGGATTTGGAGCCGATCCTCCTGTTTGCTCGTTCAGTAGGTCTACTGTCAGGATCCGGCCTGGTGCGCGATCCTAAGGCAGACAGCAGGGACTTCGTTGAGTCTATTTGATGATTTATCGTCTGCATTCTTATCCTCAATCCTCAACATTGCATTTCTTACATGTTGCGAAAAGCAATTGCAAGTTTCTTGTTCAGCAATAGCGTGTAGTAGAATACGAAGACCTCTATGCATAAGGTTCATCGTCATCATCGAGTTACTGTTCTAGCAGTTGAGTTTCAACGCAATAAAAAGCGCGACGTCATAAATCTTTCGATGTAACACATTCCTTGTTAATTGTGTACGCAGCGCTACACTATAGAGGGCCCTGAATTGTACACGTTGCAACAAAATCACGACTGTAACGTCATCGACATAATTTGTGACAGGTGTTGCAGAGAGCAACGCGCTAAACATGTCCGTCTCGCTGCCGTATACAGAGCCATCAGAGAAATTTGACTGATTTTACACAACAATGCGCGTACCAGCGAATCCTAAGCTCATATATGACGTATCGATTCAACCACGGGCTGATATGAGAAAAAGGTGGAGGTGATGATGGAGACGAGAAGGTATTGAGTTCGACCGTCAATCCTCGACGTAGATAGTTGTACGGTTCCTGCTCTACGTTGTATGGATAGTGTAGGGAATTGGTAAATCCACGTACATTTTTGGTAAATCCACGTACTAAAACATTCCAATATTTAATATGGGGGGTTTGCACCTAGTGGCTCCCAATTTAAAATGTCAAAACTATCCTTGCATTTGTCATTCAAGTTGAACGATACTTAAAAATCAATGAAAATTTACAAATGGAAATCATCTCCGCCACATAATTTCATTTTACGCAGCCCACCGTCATTTTCGACAAGCTTTGTTATTCAGCAACCTAGCACAACGTTTTGTATCGAAGCAGCATAGAGAGCACTGTAGCATACAGCTCCAATCGGAAACGAAATGTAGTTATTCACCTCGGCATGTAGCTTTCGGTAGCTTAGCTACGAGGAGAGCTGAACACAGGTAACGCTTCAACTTTGATGGCTGCAGCTAATGACCCAAATATGTAAAACAAAATAATATAATTTCCCACGGCATTGACGTCATGGACGTCGAAATGCTTTCAACCAAAGTCAATCTCTATTCATACCAATAACAGATCTGGCCACGTAAGCCTTGGTACCTTAAACAGTGCCTTAATAGTGGATATGATCACGATATCACTTGTTGATTGCGTCTACTCCATCGAAAAAACAGATAAATGCCTCGAAATAACCTGCTCTGCTGATTGGACGTTTGGTCGGGCTACTTCAACATTCGTGTTCTCACGATCGCGCGTCATCGTATGTGGCCAATATAAATCATCACTCTCGCGCCATACTTGAACAGAACATAACTATGCACACCGTCATGATACGAAATAATGCATGGACAGATGATAAGCGAAGATCTGGTGGTGATGATACAGCTTTCAATCTTTTTCTCTCGTGTCCTACGCTATATTCGACATTCAGTCGGAACAGAACTCATCATGAGGGACCACAGTCATTTCGAGAGCGTATTTGAGAAGATTTGCGAGCATGCACGTACACGTTTCAGGTCGTTGGATTTTTCTTCAATTCAGCTCAAAAGAGCAGTTACCGTTGTGCTTTCATCGATGCAAATTCGCATATGTTTTGCATCATGTGATCAACTCCATGTATATCTAGCAAACACCATCCTCTCTAGATAGAAAAAATTCCGCCAAATCTAGAACTTACGAACCATACTTTCAGTTTGGCATCTTGATGAATCTCAGGCTCTTTTTGAAACTCCACTTTTAATAAACGCTGTCTCCCCCACGGTGCTTCATGAATGCGGCGCCATTCGAAACCACCTTTCGTCTAATATCATAGAATCATTGAGCAACAAATGATTCGAGAGAAATCGTGTACTGATTCACTGCGTCATTGCGGTTCTAGGTCAATGAATGAATATCGGCCAATTTTAATGCGGCTAGTTTTTAGTACCAAACTTCGTGAATCGAAAACCAGAAGCACACGACAAGCCAGCATAAAGGTCGCCACTACCATGACGACAAATCTTTGTGCACCAAAGAGAACGCTAAGGTTCCCTGTCGGGTAAAGCTTGCTAGAAGTGTTGATTGTTGCTTGCCCTTTAGCTACCGATTGGCGGCTCGAGCTCGATCGCTGCGATCTGGTCAACAGTGGGAAAGACGCCTTCGAACACACTCAGTAACAAGGTCAGTCTCAATAATGCAGTAATCATTAATGCCCTCTTAGGAGTGTTTTCGTACCTGAGAAGTTTCAGACCCTTGATGCGGTTATTCGTAGTGGACAAGGTAAGCAAAGGAAGACTATATCGCTCGTTTTTGCTAAGCAAAAGGTCGCAAAACGATAGCAATGGGAGTTACCGCTTGGCAGGCTTAGCAGAAACTTGTGAAGTAGTTGATGAATGAATGGACCATTTTGTGTTTTTTGGTCACACAAAAAATATTTGTGATTTCGTTCCTTAGAAAAAACGTAGACATGGACCTTCACGGGCTGAAGAAATTTTCTCATTTGGGAAAGTAGCTACTGTTGATTTTCCGTGGAGCCATGATGGGCTTTCAAGGTAAACCATATGGTGGAAACGGATTGGCTGATAACATTTTTATGTATGGTGTATACAGGTTTTAAGTCAGTAGCGCTTAGGAAGATTAAGCTCGAGTCAGTGACTTAAAACATTTATATTTGATTAATATATATGACTTTTGATTTTGACAAACTTCTAGTAGAACGACACTACGGGCTACGGCTATTGAGATCCGCTACAGCCCAACCAAGTACACAACTTCAAGCTACCTAAGTCGCCTGTGCCAACCGGTTATGAGCCCAAGTGGCCTCGTGTATTAAGAAGTGTTATTTTCTGCTGGATTTAAGTTTTTTGTGCAAGTGGTTTCTTGCGTTTTTTCGAGTGAATAATTCTCGTGTGGTTACGGTTCCGGGTACTAGTGGAAGTCCCCTCACTTTCGGAGGGCTAGTGGAATTGTTGGCGTGTTTGTTCGCCCGTATATTTTTTGAATTGATATTGATTTTACCATGGATAGTGGTGGTGAATCTGATTTTGAGCCGGAAGTGGCTCTGAAGGCCATCCTTGATGGGACGAAGGACATGAAAGGTCGAAAATGAAGTTGAATTAACTGGAATGGCTGTCGGAGATGACATTCCTGCGACGACGTGGATCGTCGATAGCGGTTCCAGCAGGCACCTAGTGGCTGACGAGAATTTACTTGTGGATGCAGTCACGTGTGGGCCGTAAGATGGTTTTTTTGTTGCCCGACGGTGGAAAATTGGCGGTAACGAAGGTTGGAAGAGTCAAGTTGGTTACGCCTGGTGCCGATCCTGTTTTGATCGAGCTCAGCGAAGTGTATTTTGCACCCAAACTTGCCAAGAATTGGATTTCACTTGGCAAGTTGCATGAAAAAGGGTGCAAAATA
Source organism: Peronosclerospora sorghi (assembly GCA_026184515.1). Lineage (NCBI taxonomy): Eukaryota > Oomycota > Peronosporomycetes > Peronosporales > Peronosporaceae > Peronosclerospora > Peronosclerospora sorghi. The sequence continues at coordinate 44,896,471 of CM047587.1, read as the reverse complement.
GTGGAAAGCTTTGGAAAGTTGACGATACAGTAGAATGGAAACACGCTGTTTCCAATTCGAATATGTGGATCTATTTTCGTGGCAGAATTAATGCCAGAAAAGTTGAGCGGGTGCGCGCAGCAGTTCAAGCACATGTTGCTGAATGCTGTCGCTGCGGAACGTGATGATGATGTGCAGGAAGGCACTCTACATCACTTCCATACCCGTTTGGGTCACTTGGCCTACGACACGGTCGAGAAATTAGCCAAGGACCCCAGATCAGGCATCAAGTTGACAGATAGTAGTCGACCCGATTGCCTGACCTGTGCTGAAGGGAAAGGATCAAGGAAACCGCAGCCAAGGACAGATTCGGGCGAAAATTCGCCGATTGAACTAGTCGGCGGTGTGATATGCAGTGACTTGAAGGGTCCGATCACACCGCGCGACAGGCGTGGAAACCGATATTTGGTGGTGTTTGTGGATCATTTTTCGAGTTACGTGCGTGTTTTCGCCGCTCGAACGAAAGACAGAGCGGCGAAAATGTTTGAAATTTTTTTGACTTGGTTCGAGAACGAGTTCAAGTGTCGTATTCACGTTGTATGCACGGATGGAGGCGGTGAATACAAAACCGTAGAATTGTTCTGTAAAAGAACTGGAGTGCGTCGACAGGTTACGGAGGCTGGCAATCCAGCCTCCAATGGAAAATCCGAGCGGATGAACCGGGCCATCTTTAACATGGTCCGGTGTATGATTTTTGGTTCGGGGGTACCGTTGATGTACTGTTCCGAGGCGGAGGAATACGCCTCTTATATTTTAAACCGTACCCCAACCCGTTCGAACCCTGGCAAAGTGTCGCCATTTGAGATTTTGACGCACAAGAAACCGTCACTGAAAGAAATTGTAGTGTTTGGTTCGCCGTGCATGGTGTGGAGGGATCCCAAGAAAAAGACCCTCGCGAAACACACTAAAAGGGCCTTGATTTTGGGCCGCAATGATGAAACCAAGGGATTTAAGGTGCTGCTGTTTAAGGACAGGGTGGTGACGGTCATTCACCATGTCAGTGCAATTGAGACACTAGAAAAGGAGGCGAGTGACCAAATTACGAGGGCGCTGGGTGTTGCAGATGAGGAGGAGATGGAAAAACGCGCTGCAGGACGTTCAAGGGCAAGGTCGACCCAAGAAATCGGCGTATCAAGACAATCTGAAGCGCAAGATGCAGGTAAAAAGGCGTGCAAGACTCCTAGAAAGTCTGGACGAGTAATCAAGAAAACGCACAAGGCGGATGAACTGGAAAAAGTCAGCAAGAAGAAGGTGAAAGATCAAGAGAGCGTGATTGACGTGAATGATGCGAAGGAACGTGAAATGATTGAAAATGAAATTTCGATTGATGGAAACAATTTCGGAGCCGAAGAAGCTGAAATTGGAACTCCAGAGCACGCGATGTGCGTTTACGCTGTGGTAGAAACGGTTGACAGTGGAATTGTTTTCAAGGTTGCAGTTCCTGATCAGAAGTCCTACAAGGAGGAGCACGAAGGCGCATACTCCGATTTATGGACGAAGGCGAAACAGGAGGAGCTGCAAGCGCTCGAAGAAATTGGAACCTGGAAGATTATCAAGCGCCGTCCAGACAAAAAGTTGCTGCCCACTAAGTGGGTGTACAAGACTAAGTTGCGTGCGGATGCAACGGTCGAGCGCTATAAGGCTCGACTGGTGGCACGCGGTGATCGCCAAGTTTACGGCCAGGATTACCACTTCACGTTTTCGACAGTCATGGAAGTCGACAACGTAAAGGTGATCCTGGACATGTCACAGATTGGGGGGGGTACCGGCGCGGCACGGTGATGTGCCGAGCGCCTACCCGAAGGCAAAGACGGAAGATGACTGTAAGATTCATCTGAAGATTCCGCAAGGTATGCAGATTTCGATGGAATTACGTGAAATTTTTGATGTGGAATCGAATGATGAACTTTCATTCAAGTTGGAACGAAATATGTATGGCCTCAAACAAGCCGGGAGGTTATGACATCAGCTGCTATGCCAAACGTTGGAAGGATTGGATTTTCAACAATGCGTCACCGATACTTGCGTGTTCGTCAGTCGTGGTGTGGATGGCACCGTTCTAGTGGGAGCGTATGTAGATGACCTATTGGTAACTGGAAGTACATCAGACGCGGTTGAAAAGTTTTTTGATAAAAAAAATACTGGAGCTCAAGGACCTTGGAGTCGTGAGCAAGTTTTTGGGTGTTCGTATTGAAGGGAACACTCGTGATGGATACAAGTTGGATCAGGAGGCTTCTATTGATGATCTCCTGATCGCATATGATTTTGAAAAAAAATGCAACGCGCACGCCGGTGCTTAACATGGACGGTGTGGAAGATTTCAAGGATCTTCTGCCACCCAAGTCAAGGGAGAATTTACCAAGTATAAAAAGTTTTCAATCGTTGGTGGGCATCCTCCTGTGGATTTCTCGTTGTAACCGCCCGGATACTGCTTTCGCAGTTCACCGTGTAACGCGGCGTACGCACGCACCCACGGTGGGGGATTTCAAAGCAGCGAAGCGAGTCGTAAGGTACCTAAAGGGTACCAAGAGTTTGAAACTCCGACTAAATCATGATGACGAACTGCCACTGCCAATTCGGATCACCTGCTACACGGATGCCGATTTTGCAGGTGACAAGACAGATAGGAAGTGTAGCCGGTGCGTATACGCACGGTGCGGCTAGCGCACAGAGGAAGGCTTTCCTTAAAGCGGCGTTCGCCGCTACTTAGCCGATACGCCCTTATTAAGGGCTTAGTAGGAGAGAGCTCTCCTACTCGGGGCAAAGATTCCCGGGTTAGTTTACTCTAGCCTATACTAGTGCCTTAACGGCAAGGCTCCCTTACAAAGGGTGTAGCTAAGGGGAGGGCTCCCCTTACGCTACGGCACTCACTACACGCACGACCGGTCGAGGTCGTGCGTCTGTACTAAGGAGTGGAAAGTAAAGTGGATATATATTTAATATGTAATTATTTAAACTAATATAAACTATATGTAACACTAAGTAGAATATTACTAATTCGTACCTAAATAAAATGTAGTGTACACACCTGTGTACTGACACGTGGATGGATGACACCACCACACCAAGGGCCCATGCCCTGATTGGTTAAAATAACCAAAGGTTCGAAACCTTTCAACCCGGCCAATACTGGCCTCAACCGTGGTGTACCAATGTACACCAACACTCAGTGTTACCCGAATGTAACCCCGTTACATCCTCCCCCATCAAGACTATTGCTTACGCAATAATCAAAATTTTGTTGGAGAACTCCAACGCCAGTTCCCCTGGCCATCCATATGTACACCTCTAGTGGTGCTATGGCGTCTCCTCTAGAAGAGGTAGACTAATCCAAAAACTCGGACGTGGATGTCTTTGGGGATACCTCCCCAATGGTGAGCCGCTCCGATAGCGCCGAACGGCGTTGTCGGAAGCCTAATCCCTTCCCCACACGAGAGGAAAATGCACTAACCAGTGCAGCACCTCTGCCTGTATCGGATGATACATCTGAATCGCCAAAGGCGATCATCACTAATGAGCTGGACGCAGCTCAAGACTCCCAGCTTGCCGCACAGGCACTAAGGGCTGCGTTGCGCGCCCCCAAACGCCCGTCAAGGGCGGCTTATAATTTTGATGGTCGTCGCGACCTTCCAAAATGGACCAGGCGTTTGGTAAGGACTAGTCTAGCGTCCTATACCCCTGGCCCCGCGGCTGAACAGCCGTATCAACGCGAGCGCCGTGAGAAACTCCGGCAACAACTGCTTACACAAAAGCAGTTCACTAGCGTCTCGTACCGAGAGCGCTTAGACAGGCAGGCACAAGGTGCCCCTGTTGAGAACCTCCGCGAGGTTCCTTTCGTTCTTTCTCTGGGAGAAAGTGGCGATGACGCAGAGAAGAAGTTCCGTGCTTGGGCGGAAGGGGAGAAGCTTCTCCCCAGCTTCGGTGAGCTGCATGACAGCTAATACCGTCGAGACATTTGGGTGGAGAGGGTGTTGCGCCTTACATTTGCCAAAGCTAAGGCGATGGAGAAACTACGTGCTCCGTATCGCACGCACTACGCCAGCGTCCCTGTCTCCACCCTGGTGTTTGGAGACAGTGTGGTCGCCACATCTGCCTCCGGCCAACTCCCACTTATTGGGAGTGAAGAGGCTTCTCATGCCCCTCTGGTCGTTGATCTACAGCGGGATTCTCCCGCTCAAAAGCGTCAACGACGTCGCGGCAATCCTGCCGTAGGGGAGTATCGAACTCCCACGAACTCTGTGAGTGTGGATAACCTCTCCACTTCACCAGATACTGGGTTTGACCCCGATGATGGCGCCTCGCCATCAGCCGCTCCACATGAAAGTGTGTAGTACTCTCCGCATCGATCATTGGAGGAGGAGGTCGCACAATTGCGACGTTAGATTCGTGCGCGCTGTGATCGACACAGCCTTCGCATCCATGATCTCCACGAGGGGATCCACGATGAGAGGGATGCCACTGATCGCTTCGAGAGGCGGCTTGCCTCTCTCGACGACCGTTGCGGAGCTTCGTGGTCGCATTTTAGCCCTTTCGGGCTTCCTTCGCCCTGCGGTGCCTTATGTCTATCCGCCTTTCCACCCTCTTCCAGGAGGGGCCCCGCCTCCGGGTCCTGGTATGGCTTAAGCATACCGACATAAAAGGTTGGATGCGTACGCATCGCCTTCGGTATGTCTAAGGTGTACGACAAGCCCTTTCAGGCTAACACCTAAAAGGGGCCCACAAACCTGGGACGCAGTTTATTGCGCAACACATTTGAAACTGCATGTGTAGGAAGTTTTTAGCGTTTAATAAAACACTTTCTCCTACTCTGTATACCTTTTTGCTACGCCGTCCCTTTCGGTCAGCTTGCTCCTTCTGCTTGTCTTGGCTTTCCGCCATGGCAGACGTGTCATAAGACACTAAGGCGCGTCGATAAAAACTTATCGATGTGCTTTCGCACAGATACAGGGCTGACATCGGGGAATCCTCCCCCTCAAGCCCTAGGCCACGCACATGTGGCGTTAACGGAACCCTCGGATTCACCAATCCGTTCACGTAAAACGGGGTAAACCCCGTAGATGCATGTACCGAATTGTTGATAGCAAATTCAACCATCGGAAGCATCTCACTCCAACTCTTTGGAAAATCCGGACATAAGCTCCGATGAATGTCCTCAACAACGCGATTAACGCGTTCTGTTTGACCGTTCGTCTGCGGATGATCCGCAGTGGACATGAGAAGCTTGGTGCCTAGCACCTTAAACAACGCTCCCCAGAATTGTCCCGTAAAACGGGGATCCCGATCCGATACAACGGAATCGGGTAGACCATGCTGTCGAAAGACACGGTCTAGGAACACTTTTGCTGTTCCTTGTCCATCTATGGACTATGGCACCGCCGCCAGGTGATCCATCTTGCTCAAACGGTCTACAAAGACCAATATGCCGGTGTTTCCAGCCTTATCCTTCGGAAAACCGAAGATAAAATCCATGCTAATGGATTTCCAACACTCCGTTGGAACCGATAAGCTCGCCAAAGGCGCACCTGAATTTGCAGAGGGTTTAACCCTCTAACACGTCTCACAAGTGCGTATATACGCACCGACCCACTTATACATGTTGGACCACCAATACAAAGCGCTTAAAGCGCTGTAGGTCTTATCCCGACCTAAATGACCCCCGGTAGGGGCGTCATGTGCCTCAAAGAGGACTCTATACTTCAGTTCCTCATCATGAGGAACAACCACCCGCGGAGTGTCCTCCGCGCTCGTGCTATAATATAGCAAACCGTCACAGTAACTGTAACGGTGTAACCGAGCTCTAGCTCGACTTGACAGGTTTGGCTCAGACGAGCCAAGACCCTTTTCACCCAACGCGCTGATAAGCGCCGTACACTGTGGGTCTTTCTCATACGCCTGTCGTATGAGATCCACCACAGACGTGGTGACGAATGTCGCGTGAGCGAGATCGTAATCGGGACGACGCGACAACGCGTCTGCAAGCACGTTCTGCTTGTCGGGTTTATACTTAACCTCAAAGTTGTACTCCGCAAAGAAGGAGAGACAACGGGCCATCCGTTGCGAGAGATGAGGCGACTTTGTCGCTGTCCGTAAGGACGCGTGGTCAGTATAAACCACGAACGGCTTTGAGCCGAGTAGTTGAACCCTAAATTTTACAAGAGCATACTTCATTGCAATTAGCTCCTTGTCATGAACGGGATAATTCCGTTCTGCAGCTTTAAGCTGCCTCGACTCAATCGCAATTACGCGTTCCCTTCCTGCATCGTCTGCTTGTAACAACGCACATCCGATTGCGAAATCGAAGGCGTCGCAGACGACACTAAATGGTTTCCCATGGTCTGGGAGAGCAAGAACGGGAGCTTTTAACAAGCTCCCCTTAACCGCTTCAAAAGCGTTTTGGTGTTCAGTTTCCCAACACCAATCAACATCCCTCTTAAGAAGGTCGGTCAATGGCTTCGCCATTTCAGCGTATTTCTCGCTGTACTTGTGGAGATAGTTGGCTAATCCAAGCCACTTCCGTAAATCTCTAAGATTTACAGGCGAAGGCCACTCCACAATGGCTTTCACCTTCGCGGGATCCGCCCGCACTCCATCCTTACCGATGAAGCATCCGAGGAAAGGAATTTCCTCAGCACCAAAGATACACTTGGATGCGTTTGCATATAACTTATGCTCTCGCATACATTCGAGCACTTCTCGAGGGTGTATCAGATGCGTCTGAACATCAGACGAGTCGCCTTCCGCACGACTATGGACGAATATATGGTCGAAGTACGTCTGAGCGTACTTCCTATGAGGGCGGAAGAGTTGAGTCACCAAGCGATTGAAAGTCGATGGTGCATTTGAAAGCCCTTGTGGCATAACAAGCCACTCCCACAGCATGCCACTAGGCGTGCTAACCGCTGTCAGCGGAATATCGGACGCTCGCATGAGCACCTGATAATACCCGTCCACCAGATCTAAGGCACTGTACACCGTACAGCCCGCCATATTGTTCTGGAGGACATCCTTCCGAGGGATCGGAGTCTGCATGGGTACAGTAGCTGCATTCAGTTTGTTGTACGCATGCACAATGCGCCACTTTCCGTTCGGTTTACGAACACAAAAAGTGGGAGATGAGTGGGGAGACTTACTCTCCCGTACCATCCCTGCCTCTTCTTTCCCCTTGAAGAATGCGTCGATGACGTCGCATTGTTCCTTGGGGAGAGGCTACTGCCTAGTGACGCAGTATTTGGTTCCGGGAACCAAATCAATTTCATGTCGGACTCCCCGATCCGGTGGTAACCCCATCGGCGGGTTGTCACTAATGGCATCTCCGAATTCCTTTAATAAGGAATGGTAAGGTTCCTCAGGATCCGCGAGGATCTTGAGGCCGCTTCGGGCATTTAATGCCTGTTTGGTTTTCACCAAAACTGACTCGTCCATCGTGGATGAGGAGTTCAACTCCTCTTCCGGACGCAACACTACGACCTCGTCGATTTCATCTGCTTTCAAAGCAGTCTCAAACTCGTTGAAGGACATCTCCTCCAACGACAACAGTTCGCCTACCCCAGGCAACCGTTCCAGGCTTAAGCCTTCTGTGACAACACCTGTCACACTATTCAGCATCCTGTAGGACTGCTGACTACTGGCCTCGGGACTCATCCCAAGACCCAGATGGGGGGAGTCAATTGCCCCATCTACTGGAAGCACCACGCGCCTATCCACAGAGGTCTCTACCTCTACCACCGGTGACTCGCCGGTATCACCTATAACGGCGTAGTCGGAATCATTTCCGACGTGCGAAAGAGACGAACTCCGGATCTCTTCGCTTGGAAGCGCCTCGCGCTTAACCACAGGGGTCTCTACGCCTACCACTGGAGTTACCACAGGTAACTCACCAGTCTCGCCTATAACGGCGTGGTCGGAATCATTTCCGACGTGCAAAAGAGACGAACTACGGGTCTCTTTGTGTGGAAGCGCCTCGCGCTTAACCACAGGGGTCTCTACCCCTACCACTGGAGTTACCACAGGTAACTCACCAGTATCGCCTATAACGGCGTGGTCGGAATCATTTCCGACGTGCAAAGAGACGGACTACGGGTCTCTTTGTGTGGAAGCGCCTCGCGCTTAACCACAGGGGTCTCTACCCCTACCACTGGAGTTACCACAGGTAACTCACCAGTCTCGCCGTTCACGGCGTGGGAAGTAACCGCCGAATCCCCCTCGTTAAGGAACTCTCCCTTAACACCATTGGGAATGATAATTTCAGACATCCCAATATCTGGCATCTCACGCCAGAATCGCTTTTGCGATCGAGCAAAGGTGGGTTCATGACTCTCCAATGCTTCACCCGACCGCGGGTGCGTTGAGCCAATGGACTTAGACTTCCAGTCTATCCATGGCTCGTGGCGTTCCAGCCACTTCATGCCCAGAATGAGGTCATACCTCGAGTCCAAATCCAGGACTAGGAAACGTTCTAAGCTGTCGAAGTCTGCAAACTTCAGCTTAAGGTCAATCGAGACCTTGGGTACAGAAACCTGTAGGCCCGTCGCAAGACGGACCGTGACAACGTCACGAGAACGTGCCTCTAGGGCCTCGGCATACAGCCGACTCTTCTCAACAGAAGCCCGTCTGACATAATTGTCAGACGCTCCAGAGTCTATCAAGACTCTCCAAGGCTTATCAAAGCCTTTCACGTCCGCAAGGACTACCAGAAAACCTGGCTGGTACAACAACTCGGTGATATAAAGCACCGCTTCCCTCGGGGCTTTGTGCTGTCGTCCCCTACCCTGGGGCTTAACAGCACTGAGGGGTCCCCCAGAAGGGCGCTCCGCACCTACTTGGAGCCGTCGTTTCCCGACGGCTTGGACAAGGTTTTTTTTCCACCCTTGGTCCCTTGTAGCGAGTGTCTCGCTGGGGATTTTTCGGACATCTGTTCCTCAGATGATCCATGCTCCCACACAGGAAGCATCTCAGCGGCCCACGCCGCTGCAGCATAGCCAAGAGTTCTGTCTCGAAGCTCTGTGAAAAAGAGTCCGAATGACTCTTAGCGGGAGGTTTTTCCTCCGCTTCGACCTGACTCAGGTCCATGGGTTCGGGACCCACCTTAGAGGAACGGAAGTTCCTCTCGGCGTTGAACGCCATCTTGAATGCCTCTTCCAGGGATTCGGGTCGGCATCGGAACAGTTCCGAACGTGCTGGCTCTTCTTTCAGGCCTCCCATGAAGACGGGGATGGACACATCGTCCGAATACGCTTTCGCGTACATCCCTGCCAACAGTTTTTTTTTATGCTCCTGGATATAAACCTCCAGGTCCTTAGTGCCTTGACGGCACCTCAGGAACGCCAGTTGATTCTGGAAAACCAGATCAGGCGTTGCGTACATGTCCATAAGCTTCTGCTTAAGGACCTTCCATGTTGGAAACACGTCCTTGACTGATTCCGAGCATGTAAACGCCCATGTACGGGCTTTGCCCGTAAGATGGGTCAATGCAAGTCCCACTTGCAAGTGATCAGCGGTCATGTTCGCTGTGGCGAAGGCCGTTTCGACCTCTCGCAACCAAACATAAAGGTTGTCACCCTTCTCTCCGGTGAATTCCTTTATCTTAAACGATAATGGAGGGAGCACCCCCGTGGAATGACCTCCACCACAACTCGCCTCATGAGCGATGAGGGCATTCACCCTTGCCTTTACGGCCTCAAGGCCCTGATCCACTAGGAGCTTCATAACTTCTTCCCCCGTTAAGGGTAACAGCCTTTTAAAGGCTTCCTGTTGGACGAGGGTCAAACTATCCCAATCGTCCTGATTCATCCTTTGCAGAGGATGCCTAGTCTACCAACACAGATGTTGGATTGACTACGAGTGCTACCAGATGTAGCCGGTGCGTATACGCACGGTGCGGGTAGCGCACAGAGGAAGACTCTTCCTTAAAGCGGTATCTACCGCTACTTAGCCGATACGCCCTTATAAAGGGCTTAGTAGCAGAGCTATCCTACTCGGGGCCAAGATTCCCGGGTTGGTTTACTACTTAGCCTTAACGGCTGTGTCCCCTTTACGGAGTGTAAGTAAAGGGAGGGCTCCCTCTTACCTACGACACTCACTGCACGCGCGACCGGTCGAGGTCGCGCGTCTGCACTTTAGAGTGAAATGTAAACTATATGTAATACTAAGTAGAAATATACCCAATTCGTACCTAGCTAAAATGTAATGTACACACCTGTGTACCGACACGTGGATGGCTGACACACCCGCACCCTAGGGCTCATGCCCTCATTGGTTAAAATAACCAATGGTTCGAAACCTTTCAAACCGGTCAATACTGACCGCAACCGTAGTGTACTCATGTACACCAACACTAAATGCAACTCCAATGTAACCCCGTTACATGCAGCAAGCACCTTGCCTTCTCAACCAACCACCGGTTCATACGTTATGCTACACCATTTTGCTGCGGGCTGTATGGTACAGTCTTCTGGTGAACGATCCCAAGTCGTCGGCACAGGTCCTTGAATCGCTTACTCGTGTATTCGCCGCCGTTGTCTGAACGCAAGAGAAGCAGCCTTGTTCCACACTGGTTCTCCATTTTTCTCTTATAGTCAATAAACGCTGTGTACACATCTGAATTTCTCTTCAGAAAGAGCATCTCCACATGTCCCGAGTAGTCATCCACAAATGTTGCAACGTATCTCGACCCACCAGCAGACCGGGTACCCATCGGACCAATCAAATCCGTGTGCACAAGCTCAAGTGGTTGAGTTGTTTTTGTCTTGGACTCACTAGGGAACGGTTCGACGGTTATCTTGCCCTTCGAACATCCACCGCACAGGGGTCGCTAGGTTTCTTTATCTCCGGAAGCCCTGTGGTCGCTAGTTGTTTGCGCACGTACTCTTCATGCCCAGAATGGCCTTGTCGTGCATGGTACAACCTGCACTTACTCTCATTATCCTTGTACTCAACCAACATAGCACGCTCTTGATGTCCACGCAACACATAACTGTTGCCCACAAGCGGAGAACGTGCTACTACACGCCTTTCCTTCATGATCGTGCATTGCTCCGACGTGAAATGAGTCACCCATCCCTTCGAAGTCAGCTTCGGCACCGACAAGAGACGTCGGTCTGGTCCTGGGATATGCAGCACGTTGCTCACTGTAACCTTTCCACTTTCAAACACCATCCGGACGTCGCCATGTCCAATGGCCTTCACGATCTTGCCATCGGCCACCTTCACTTCGATAGGTCGGCCGAGCTCCTGGTAGGTGTCAAAGTCCTCACGGTAGGGTGACATGTGCGACGATGCACCACTGTCAATCAAAACAACTGTCGTCCTCCGTGCGTTGCTCACACGTCGCATGCGTCATGAACATGGCTTCTCCGTCATCGTCCTTCTTCTTGCACTGGGACTTCTTGTGGACACGCTTGCCACACCCGTAGCACGTCCCCATGAACTTCCTTGGTTTCCAGTGCCTTTTATTATTTGCGTCGTCCTGGTTCTTGCCACTGTTGCTGTTTCTGCCACGGCCGTTCCGTCCACCACGCTGTCCAGCCCTGAACGCGCCTTCTCCAGACTCCTGTTGTTGGAACTTCTCGTACTGCTTTAGTAACTTCTCCTTGACTTCATCCAGTGACATCTTGGTCAGGTCCGTGTTCTCGACCACAGTCACAATCGTGTCGTATTCTGCTGGGAGACTGCCCAGCAGAATCACCAACTGTCGATCCACGTCCATCTTGTCACCCACGGCTTCCATCGCCACCACCAACTCGCCAAATTTGTCAAGGTGGCTGGCCATGCTGGCGCCTTCCTCCATTCTGAACTCATGGACTCGTCGCGTGAGCGTAATTCGGTTCTGGACGTTGCTTCTATTGTAGTAGTCGTGCAGCGTGAGCCATGCCTGCCTCGCCGTCTTCGCTTGCCGGATCTTCGACTGATGCTCCAACTCGATGCCCTACGCGATGATCGCAAAAGCACGCAAGTCGTTGGCTCTCCAAGTAGCATCCTTCATCTGCTCCTCCGTCCAGTTCTCCTCCGCGTACAGTAGCAGGCCCTTCTTGGCCAGCTTCATTCGCATGTTGAACTCCAATGAAAGAAGTTGTCGCTGCCAAGGAGGTCTGACGGGGTCTTCATCGTCGTGGTCGTGGTCTTCTTGTAGAGCTCGAGGTCTTCTATCGATTAAAGAGTTAGAGCTTTGGGCTGATAACCTGTTCGACACGCGTAAAATTGGAGAGTGAGATTAGTTTGTTATCGTTTCTTATCTACATTGCTCCCTACAGTATCACAGTTAGAATGTTCTAGATCGTGGACGAACAGTCTACACGATTCGACGAACATTCTAGAATGTTCTCGAGGTGGTTATGTTGTTAATACACGAATCAATTGTCATAGACAGTACACGGTCGGCTGCTCGTCAACACACGTCAAGGCTATGAAAACCCTCAGGTACGAAATTACTCCTAAGAGGGCAATGATGATTCTGCGTAAATGAGACTGACCTCGTTACTGGGTATGTTTGAAGGCGTCTTTCGCATTGTTGACCAGATCGCAGCGATCAAGCAGTCACTCGGTAGCTAAAGGGCAAGTAATTACGAATTTTTCTAGCCAAATTTTACCTGACAGGGAGCCGTAGCGTTCTCTTTTGGATCTCAATGATTTGTCGTCATGGTAGTGGTGACCTTTATGCTGGCTTGTAGTGTGCTTCTGGTTTTCGATTCACGAAGTTGTGTACTAAACACTAGCCGCATTAATTTGGCCGATGTTCATTCATTGACCTAGAACCGCAATGACGCAGTGAATCAGTACACGATTCTCTCGAATAATTTGTTTGTCAAAATGTTTCCATGATATTAGACGAAAGGTGGTTTCGAATGGTGCCGCATTCATGAAGCAACCATGGACAAGCAGTGGTTTATTGAATGTGGAGATACAAAAAGAGCATGAGATCCACCAAAATGCACAGGTGACAGTATGCTTCGTGAGTTTTGAACTCGGTATAGCTCTTTCTTGACTTTCTGTTAGATGTGCATGCAGTCGATAAGATCATTCAAAAATATTGAGTTCGCACGAACAAAGCCAGTCTGCACTAATAAAAAGGTCGGATACAGTTAATTGCGGTATATCGAAATGTTCTTGCGCTACTTCATGAACTGATTTATGAACACTGCTTATAGTCGGATACTCGATAGTGTTGGCGTGATTGTTTTACATTGCTTTTATATTTGAGTCAGTCGTCGCAGATCTGGGGTCTTCAGCAGGTCTTTCAGTCGAGTCAATTCAAGTCGTATGTGCAACTTATGCTGCTGTGGTTACTATCTTATCAGCTTTGGACCAACTTGTGACGCCGAAGTACTATTACTTTCTCGTGTATAAAAATGGATTAAGTATGGAATTATCGTCTCTTTTCGTACGAGTCGCCGTCGTTGGACGGTCCGCCTTTCTGTCGTTATTAAATACCAGAATCACTAGATTCCTTGCTAAGGATGCATAGGTTCGTGAATCCATGAATCGATGGAGGAAAGGCAAAAAGCAGTGCACATCATTCAGCTTCGGTTATGACGACAAATGAAACGACCTCGAAACATTCATGAACATGTATTTAATCTTCTCGATTACGCTCTCGGATCGACTGTGATCTCTCATGATGGGCTCCCTTCCGACTAAATGCCGAAATAGTGTGGGACCAGCGAAAAAAGATAGAAAGCTGTACCATCACCACTAATTTTCGCCCATCTCTTATGCATTTTTTTCGTATCATGACAGTGTACACAGCTATGTTGTGTCCGACAATAACAAGTACGGCGCCAGAATGATCGTTCTGTTGGGCACATACGATGACGCGAGATCGTAAAGCACAACAATGTTGAAGCAGCCAAAACAGATGGCCAATCAACAGAGCAGGTATTTCGAGGTATTTTTCTCGGGCTTTTTGTTTGTCCACGGCAGAGTCGCAATCAACAGTTGAGATCGTGACCATATCTACTCGTGAAGCACAAGTTAAAGTACCAAGAATTACGTGGTAAGATCGAAGATGTCAATGTCAATGCCATGCAAATTCTGTAATTATGTTTACCAGATCAAGGTTAGTAGCTGCGTTTGAACCGTTACCTGTGTTCACGTCTCCTGGTAGCTTAGCTACCAAAAGCTACATTCCGAGGTGAGAAAATACGCTTCATCTTCGGATTGCTGTTGACTTAACCGGTCTCTATATTGCTTCGACACAAGTTGTTGTGCTATAGTTCTGAGTAACATGAAGAAGGACGGTGGTGCGTAAAATAAAAGTATGTGGTGGAAATGATATCCGTTTGTAATGAAAAATTGTATTGTCTTCGATGATCGTTGAATGATAGAAGCAAGAAGCAAACGACGTTGAAAGTTCACGTGTGCATGAGGTCTGGCGTTGCGCAAAATACATGCATCAGACTTAATTGCACTGAAACAGTAATTTCTACCAAAGTAAATGTACAAAAAAAATGCATTATTATTTTCAGACTTATATTCCTTCTTATATATTTGCCTAACTCAACCTTCACGGATTAAATATCTTGCAATAGCTTCTCGTGAGCTTTGTTTACGAACTTACTTTCCCCGTAGAGGTAACCTTTCCCGAATGAGACATTTTCTTCAGCCTTGAACGTCCATTTATCTAAGTTGCTGATGAGGTCTATGCTTTTTCTATAGAACAAAACCGCACTTTTTTGTGACAATAAAACACAAAATGGTCCATTCACTCAGCAACATCTTCGAAGGTTTCTGCTGAGCCTGAAGGCGGTAGATTTTTAACACCCATTGCTATCGTTTTGTGACCTTTTGCTTAGCACAAACGAGCGATATAATCATTCTTTGCTTACCTTGTCCACTACGAATAACCACATCAAGGGTCTGAAAATTCTCAGGTACGAAAACACTCCTAAGAGAGCATTAATGGTTACTGCATAATTAACACTTACCGCGTTACTGGGTGTGTTCGACTTTCTCGCTGTTGACCAGATCGCATCGATCGAGCCGCCAATCGGTAGCTAAAGGGTTCTCTTTGGTGCACAAAGATTTGTCGTCATGGTAGTGGCGACCTTTATGCTGGCTTGTCGTGTGTTTCTGGTTTTCGATTCACGAAGTTTGGTACTAAAGACTAGCCGCATTAAAATTGGCCGATATTCATTCACTGACCTAGAGCCGCAATGACGTAGTGAGTCAGTACACGATTTCTATCGAATCATTTGTTGTTCAATGATTCCATGATATTAGTTGAACGAAGATTTGGAATGGTGTCTTCCAATGATGAAGCACCGATGGGCAAGCAGTGGTTTATTAAAAGTGGAGTTTCAAAAAGAGCCTGAGATCCATCAAGATGCCAAACTGAAAGAATGGTTCGTAAGTTCTAGACTTGGCGTAATCTTTTCTATCTAGAGAGGATGTTGCTAGATATACATGCAGTTGATCATGATGCAAAAATCTGCGAGTTCACATCGATGAAAGCACAACGGTAAAAGCTCTTTTGAGCTGAATTGAAGAAAAATCCAACGACCTGAAACGTGTACGTGCATGCTCGCAAAATCCTCTCAAATACGCTCTCGAAATGACTGGTCTCTCATAATGAGTTCTGTTCCGACTGAATGTCGAATATAGCGTAGGACACGAGAGAAAAAGATTGAAAGCTGTATCATCACCACCAGATCTTCGCTTATCATCTGTCCATGCATTATTTCGTATCATGACGGTGTGCATAGTTATGTTCTGTTCAAGTATGGCGCGAGAGTGATGATTTATATTGGCCACATACGATGACGCGCGATCGTGAGAACACGAATGATGAAGTAGCCCGACCAAACGTCCAATCAGCAGAGCAGGTTATTTCGAGGCATTTATCTGTTGTTTCGATGGAGCAGTCGCAATCAACAGGTGATATCGTGATCATATCCACTCTTGAAGCACTACTTAAGGTACCAAGGCTTACGTGGCCAGATCTATTATTGATATGGATAGAGATTGACTTTGGATGAAAGCATTTCGACGTCCAAGATGTCAATGCCATGGGAAATTATAATTTTGTTGCATATCTGGGTCATTAGTTGCTGCCATCAAATTTGAAGCGTTACCTGTGTTCACGTCTCCTCGTAGCTAAGTTACCGAAAGCTACATGCCGAGCTGAAAAACTAAGTTCGTTTCGATTGGAGCTGTATGCTACAGTGCTCTCTATGTTGCTTCGATACAAAACGTTGTGCTAGGTTGCTGAATAACAAAGCTTGTCGAAAAATGACGGTGGGCTGCGTAAATGAAATTTTGTAGTGGAAATGATTTCCATTTGTAAATTTTCATTGATTTACAAGTATCGTTCGACTTGAATGACAAAAGCATGGATAAATTTTAACTTTAAGGTCGCAACCTGTTTTTAGGATGTCGTCAGTTCATTATTGACACGTTTCAATAATCATCAGACCACAGGCATGCATACCAACAAGACGATTCGAAATGGGAACTGGATGATTGGAGTGGTAGCTGACATTGAGTCGATCAGTAGACGATTTTTCTGGAGTTTTTTGCACGCAGTAATTTGTGATCCCTAGCTGACGGGAAAGTTGGAAAAAATGTTGCATGGATGTGACACTGACGTAGGCCAGATCATGCAACACTCTGTGCTTGTATCGAGACAGGCTTCGCCTTTCTGGACCGCTTGAGAAATAAGTAATGATAGGTCCATTATGTAGTTTGGTGTTAACAAGAGTGTAAATGGCTGTATCAAGCGAAGACGTGCATGTCAAGGATTAGACAACGTATTTCCGCCACGCATCGTTGCACAGACGATGTGAATATTGGTGGTATAAAAGTTTTGGGCGCGAGTATTCTCTATTTTTTATTTATTTCGACGGTAACAGTAGATAGAGTGTATCAAGCAGTCTTTGATTTCTTGTTGGTGGTACATGTGTTTTGTGAACCTTAATTGTCAAGCCAAAATGCTACTACTGATTTCTCGTGGGTATGGATCTAGTATGGAACTTTCATTTCTTTTCGTATGAGTCGCCGGTCTGCGTTTGTCGTTAGAAGCTAGTGTCACAAGATTCTTTGCTAAGGATACTACCGGCTATTTAGTCTTGTGAAGTCATGGTTGGATCGCGGAAAGACTAAAAAGCAGTGAAAGCGAGCCAAGGATGGTAAAAATATTATATTATTATTCAGCGCTGGAATTGACGACATGTGTATGTATTTATGCTCACAGTTTAGGTACTCAAATGGATCGATGTGATCGTACATGGTGAGGTGTCGTCGAAAAATGCCCTGTCCAACAAAACCAAATAGAGCGCAAGAATGATCGGTCTTACGATGACGCGAGATCGTAAGTTGAGGCAGCCGAAACAGATATCCAATCAGCAGAGCAGGTATTTTTTAGGCATTTTTTCGAGCTTCTCTGTTGCTTCGACGAGGAGTTGCAATGAATAGTTAACTTCGTGATCATATCCTCTCGTGAAGCACAACTAAAGTTGAAGTCTTACGTGGCAAAAATTGTTATTGATATGAATAGAGATTGGCTATGGATGAAGGGATTTTCGATGTTTATGAGGTCAATGCCGTGGCAAATTCTGTAATTCTGTTTACCAGGTCAGTAGCTGCAGCCACATTGAATTGTCCACGTCTCCTCGTAGTTAAGCTACTGAAAGGTACATTATGAGTTGAGAAACTACGTTCGTCTCCGATTGCTGTATTCTTAACTGGTCTATGTTTATATATATGTATATATGGTATGTTTCTTCGACACAAGAGTTGTGCTATGGTTCTGAGTAACATGAAGTTTCTCAAAAAGAGAAGGTGGTGCGTAAAATAAAATTATATGGTGGAAATGATATCAGTCTGTAATGAAAAATCGTATAGTCATCGATGATCGTCGAATGATAAAAGCATAAAGCAAACGACGTTGAAAGTTCAACTGTGCATGAGATCTGGCGTTGCGCAAAATACCTGCATCGGACGTGATGGCAAAGTCTTCTTTATTTTTCAATGGCAAGTCAGGTATCACAGACTCTATCATGATTTACTGTAGTTATGTGCTGCTCGCTTTTTCGGCCGTCCGGTTGTAGCCATATGACTGCGCGCACTTTGGGTACGACAATTATCCCGTAATCAAGCATGGATGCAAATAATAAATAGTCGCGTGTATTTCAGACTTCGCGAGTTATGCGAATGTAGCATTTTATTCTTTGTTATTTTTTGTCAACTATTCTCGCGGCGATTTGAGATAATGCGTTAATACAGCAATTCTTATATTTACTGAATCGTGACATACGTGTACAAGCCACAACTCGACAGGGTTTCAAATTATTTTCTTTGTAGTAACCCTCAAATCTTCGTGTAATTCAAACGAAACTTTCCCAGCTCTCTCCATGGCCATTGCATGCTTATTTTATCTTGCATTATGTTCTCGTAAGCTTTGTTTACAAACTCCTGCTTCCCCCATAAAGGTAACTCTCCAAAGGAGGCAACTTCTTCGGCCGTGAAGGGTCCATTAATCGGAGTTGCTAGTATGTTGCCATTGATACACAATCGACAACTGCGCCAACACTCAATACGCATGCGCACATTGTACGATAAACCATCTCCCGGTGCAGCCCAATTAAAAATCTGCAAATAAGCAACGAGTCGGTCCGACCTTTCAACTCGCATCTCTCCAATGTAGTCTCCATATGCTCCTGGGTCAATCGCTGAAGCCATTCCGTTCGGGAACTGCGAGAACGTGCGCGCCTTACTGTCTAGGACCACGCGCAGACAATCCACTGGTCCTGCCACGCCTTGCGTTGAGCGAACATGCAGCGTGCTTGATTGAATATCCAAGGCTATCTCCAGACGCAAAGCTTGTGAAATGAGCTGAAAGATTGAAAGGAGGGAGAGCGAATTGTCACTAGTGTTTTTTTTTAACTTGTCCCTGTAATCATCATCACCAACGTCTGTCCTCACGGCGTGTTGCGGTTCATTAGGTTTCCACGAGATATCTTCTACGTCTAGGAGCCACTTGCCATTCCAGGAGCGTTCGATTGGATTTTGTGGTGTGTTAGTAAAATCCGGCCACCGTCTTGCAAGTAAACCTGACGTACGAGTGCACGATGACACGCTGATGTAAGCTTCTCGCATTTGTGCCACGAACGCGCTCCAACCAATGAACTGTTGACGGCTCAGAATCTGGCGCACATGTGGTCGTTGAGCATGATAGTAAGAGTTCGAGTAGACGGCTGCGATAACTTCCTCGGCAACATTCTCTAGGCTTCCTAGCTCCGTGTGCACGAAAACTTGCTTGTCTAGACGGTCTTGCAGCTCTTGAATAAATAGTGCAAAGCACGCACGTAATGCGCGTTTGTCAAGAATCCACCCAGCGTATTGGCGCAAGAATGTACGTATCCATGCTCGCGTTTTCTTTGAGAACAGCCACTGCGTGGCCCTTGTCAGTACTTTTAACAGTATTTTTAGCTGCTGAGGAGTTTTACTTCCATGTAACGCAGCTCGTTGTTCACTTCGAACCTGTTCAAATAAAAGTTGCGAAAGGTGGTTTAAGTTGCCAATCTCGCCACTAGTGTCTGCGACCGCTTCTTGGACGTTAAGATGGACCATTTGGACAAACTCATCAAAAATTGATGAACATGCGCTCAAAGGCGACCAACAGATAAACGAAAAAACCAGGGCAAGATTTCTTGTCACTGACATGATGACGAAATTCGTGTGCTCCAGCAAAGATGCATCATTTTCCTTCCCATCTACCTCTGGCACGTGTGGAGTTTCTCCTGGTGAATTTGAAGGGTACGCACGGGTTAGCTGATCTGTCTCTGTATATGATGGCTCCACCTTGACGGTTGTTGAAGCCTGCGAGGGTCTTGTGTCATCATACACCGATATCTCAACCCCTGCCAACGACTGTGACGACACTAGTGCTGCCTGGTATTGATCAGAAGATGCTCGACGATATGATACGACCGTAAACTCTGGTGATGTCACAACGTAAAGCACTCGATAAAGTTGTTTGTAAGCTTGACAACTCATGAAACTAATAAAATTGTCTTTCGTATCAACAGCACAGCGCTCAACGACGTAGGCCTTGAGGACATGTTTCATTAGTCGCTGAGCCTTGTTCGCACCACTCTCCCAGTCATAGTACCAGCGTGAAAACGGTTTGGTGTTCAGATGGAACATAAGCGGCTTCTGGTCGCCTGGTGGAGTGCCTGGTGTGCGAATGGTAGTTACGAGTCCAGACGGGCGATCTAGCATGCCCGCCACCCATTGCCCCTCCAAGTTGCTATCAGACTGTGTGCCTACCGCTATCTTATCAACCTCAACGCACTCGCCAGGCTGAAGACTCACATCGCTCACAGCCTCAAAGCGTGCAAACACAGTTAAGGCCTCACTAGTTGGTGGATCGGTCGAGGAAGCAGACAGACATGTCACTAATTCTACGCGTACACTTAGAGACGTGCCGCAATAGCTCCGGTCAATGTGGTCGGGGCAGCAGTGCGGAAAACATCTGCAACGTAGAACACCAGCAAGTGTCATTTTCAGTTAGCTAGTACTTTGACTACTTTCCTGTACTGATAAAGATTGCCTGTTCGTACCTGAGAATTTTGAGACCCTTGGTGCGGTTACTCCTACATTGAATAGAAAGTGTTTTGAGAAATGAGAGGCAACACGAGTTTTTGAAACAAAACCAATGGGTTAGTGGCGAACATCACACGTACCTCTTATATTCTGAGTGAAAGAGTTGGGAGTGATTGCATTCGAGGCAAAAGAAAGCGGCGGAAGCCACGTTAAGAGGGAAAAGAGGGGGCGTACTCGTCATACTGTAGTGCAAGGTCTTTTGGTTGTGGTATCGGATCGTCGTCGTCTTTTTATGATCTTTGGAGGACAAAACTTCGTCTATGACAAGTCTAAAATTTTGAATGAACACTGGAAGGTGGAATGACCGACCAATGGAATGGCCCTTGGTCCAGTCATTAGAAATTGTATGAATATTCCTTGGTAAATTATGAACACGGTTTGTATTAAAATTGTCGGAATGTCTCCTTCACGACACCGCTGGACATTTTGCCCAAAAAGTCCCCCGGATTCAAACTTTCATAGCTAGAACCTTTCCGGGTATAATGCGAGAACTGACATCATGTTCTCGTATGTCTCGTTCGCAAGCAAGACGGCGGCACACAGAATCACAAAATCGAGTCTACTACTCGTGCAATAGATGAGGTCTCCAAACAACAGATTTCACTTGAACAGCAAATGAAGAGAAGAAACTTGATGATGGAAGACAACAAGTTTGTTGCGCCCCAAAACGACAGTATCAGAATAGCTACTCATGCTTCAGCTTCTACAAATACTGCGTCAGGAGGATCTTCATCAGGTATGCTGCATGTTCATTTGACGCAAGACGTAGCTGGGCAAGTAGAATGTCTGCGTGTGGTCATAGAGGGCGAATGCAATGAAGATAACCGGCGCTAACAAACTCATGTCATAAATTGGCATGACTGCCGCCTTAAAGATTGTGTAAAACACTTGTCGACAGATGGTTCCACTTAAGAATGAAAAAATAAAGATCCTCCACGACTAGCAACATGCTGTTGTTACGTGTGAGCCACCATAACGAAGCAATCCCTTTGTGATTCCTGAGAGACTTCATCCGGGTGGTTGCGTGTCTTGGTTTAAGTTCTTAACTCAGTAACGTAAGACACCTAGTACCACACGCCTTTATATGCACCGACTGAACGAAACTGCTGCAGCTGGACAAAGTACTAATAGATCAAGCATCTGTCGTACTGTTAGACTCTGCCTTGTTAACAGAAAAAGCGGACATATTGGCCCACTTTTGAAAAGAAGGCCATCAATAGAGTCTCATCATTTTCCGTCCGATAATTCCAAGCAGTAGTTCATCGCGAGAGGGACCTGACCCCCGCAGCTAATACAATTCAGGCCGCTCAACAGTTCGAGCGATTGTCAAGGGATCGAGCATGTCCACTCACCACTGAATCGCATCGCAAAGTATATATTTTCACATCCGCCTCAAATCCAAGCTTCGTTAAGACGATGAGTACGTACGATAGGCATCATTGGACCAAACACACCCGTTTCAACGCCGATTATCACTTGCCCGCGAATAAAATTGAAAACTTTTAGTCTTCGCGTAGAACAATAATAATAATAATAATAATAGTGAAACGCTCTAGTCATGGATTGTTGGGTCGTCCAGAAGCACACGTGCGACTAATGCATACCTCGGAAAGCTCCCCAGCATTGCAGTAGTTTCGTGCTAATTCCCTTAAGTCTGAAACAAGCTCGCAGCACTGGCAGTCGTCACGGCACCTTATTCTATCGACCCATCCAAAAAGTGTAACAGAAAACCTCCACTAGAAAGGAACATGCTGGCAAGGAGTATAAGAGATTCTACGAGTGGACCACCGATCCCCAGAAAGATAATGTTACTCTATAATTAAATTGGATATGGTTTTGGATCCTCGCGCTTACACTCTTTGCTAGCTACAGCTATTGTATGACTTGTCTGCCTCTACAATGATTAGAGCTAAGCGCATTTCTTATAACACCACTGTTTTTGACGTGTCGTATATTTTATGATGACTCATACTGTACAGTATACAATAAATAAATAAACTTCTATGATAAGCAACGGGCAACGGATACGGACAGTAATCACTGTACATCAACTTAATTCAAAGCGTTGCATTCAGATGAACATGTATAGAACATATGTATCGGAGGGCTCTCGAATATTCCAACTATACGTCGTGCTTGACAATCCGTTCGTCGAGCTCTACTACAGTACCGGTATTAATAGTAAAACTAAGACACAAGAGAGAGAACTGTTTTAACTGCTCTCTCTTGATTAGAAAAACGAATGGTTGCGAACTCAATAGAGAGAGCCGTTAAAGTTCATGCTTTATTTCTGGAAAATATAAGTTATGAGAAAAATATGCTTTTAAGTAGGTATATAATGTGTGGTCTACGTTTGTCTTCCAATCGTCCACCTCACATCTTTCATAAATTACAGGGAAGAATCCTTCTAATACAATTCCGTCCAACATTTGGCGGCATCGAGGTGATATATACTACTAGCGCTTTCCGACGCGACAGCATTTACTTTACCGTGATTGCAGATGGAAAAAGGCTAACAAAACCAAATGCGAAGGAAGTCTATGATTCTGACGAGTTTAACATGCTACAACAAAAATGTCTTCTCACTCCTTTTTATGCTTGGCTGGGACACCACGCCTAAGGACTTCCATAATCATCGAGACGTCAGCACTACTCGCAACCTCCTCCGGACGCACGTCAACTTTCTCGGATAATTTACGCTTCCTGGACTTCTTCTCCTTCTTTTGCTTAGCGCGAGTCGTTGTAGCGTTTGTCTTGTCGCTTGGTGTTTCACCTTCCGCCACCACATCCTTAAACAACTCCAGGATTTTCTCCTGCTTGGTGTAAAGTGCTTTCCACTTTTCGCGACTTCGCTTAAACTCGTGCAAGTGGCATGTGTTCATCACAACCTGTGAAAAATGGCTTCCACTCAGTTGAGTCTCTACTGCCAATAACTCTTGCACAACTGCCTCTTTCTTACCAAGTGGTAGTCTTTCATAACATTTAATGACTGAGAAAGCACCCAGTCGATCCATGGCCAAAGTACCAAATTTGCCGACGAACCGTTCGTACAGCTCCTGCCGTACCCATGCTTTGCCATCTTCTTTGGATTCCCAAATGGGTTCTATGACGCAGCGGCTGCCCGTCGAATCCTTGGCTAATGCCACGAGCTGCATGTCATTGAATGAAAGAATACCCTTGTACAACGGGTGCAAATACTCTCCAGCCTCAAATTGCTGAATCTGTTCGACAATTTTTGCACCCATAACGTTCAACTGGACCTTAGGAGACGCAGCAGATGCTGATAGTTGTATGTTTAAGAGTGATGCGACGCAATTCTTACGAACGACTTCAGGTTTTTTGCTCTCTTGCTTCGCAACCGCGTTCACAAGCGCCTTAAACACTTCTTCTTGACGTAGCTTTAACTTTACACACATTTCCATTACGCGCCATATAACACCCGGTCGGCCCATGGTCAGCAAAGTCCAGAACGAATGCACGAGCTCCTCCAGCACTACTGAAGCTAAAGCCTTTGTACGCACGCTTTTGATGACATACTGGAGTACGTAGTTAGCAATGTTATGTTCTGCAAGCTCTAGCATTTTCCCGCGCACACATCGCTTGAACAGCTTGGCAAAAAGTTTATCACTTGCGATTTCAAATAAAGCTTCCAACAAGTGACTGGCCACGGCATCAACCGCTAGGTCATAGAAACAACCGTCGCAAGCGTCGTTATCGTCCCACTGAAGGATTCGCTTCGCAAGCTTACGCTGCTTTTGCGACGTTGCCAGCTTTAACGCTGAAACGATTAGTGGGCCCGAGTTTTGGTTGTAGACTAGGTTTTGCAGATCATGCATCGGGCTCTGAATAAAAACCGCAAGTAGCTCGTTAAACAGTACTCCAAACGATTCCGGTACGTTCAAAACTTCCGAAACATTGTCTAGAGCTCGAGATTCGGTAAACGTAACAGCCCGGTGTTTCGATTTCTTGCCACGCTTTTCCGGGACCAGCGGCTTGCCCACGAGCACCGCAAACACTGAGCGTAGCACGTGACTTGCGCTTACATCATTCATCAGCGTCATCCATTCGCTTTCCACCTCTTTGACCATGCTGACGATAAGAATGCTCATGAGTGGAGTTTCCTTCATCCTATCGTCCTCCTCGTCGTTTTTGTCCGCCACATTGTCCATTTCTTTTGCTACCACGACACTTGCACGAGACAGCAAGTGCTGTAGCACATGAGACGAGTAGCGATTGGTCCACAAGTGACTCATGTAGCCCGTCATTTTGTGCACTAAGAAGCGCAGTTGGGCATCGCTCATCTTAGTCATGAAAACTTCTATCAGCTCCGCGGCATGGCGATCAGAGGCAGCGCTGGCAGCGCGAGGGGCCAATTCCTCCAGTACATTCCAGAGAAGCAGTTCGACGTCGTCTACCATCGACTCGTTGGCTGGATGTGTTAGTATTTCAATCACTTCCTTCAGGTACGACAACGTGTCGGGCTCTAGACGACGGGGACGCACGCGTCTGTAGAGGCTTAAAAAGTAAAGATTGGCATGCCAACTACGGGACTATAGTTTCACACGTACTCGGGTCGCTGTAAGCAGGTGCCTTGCACGTCGTTATTTCCGTGGTCGTCCATCACGTAGCTTTAGTAGTTTACCAGCCAGGCAAAAAGGTATTACAAAATTTATTTACGAGATTGTCAGGATTACTATGCAACGATTGATTTAGACAGAAAAACTAACGCAAAAATCAAGTTACTAAGTAGAAAGTAACGAAAAAAATGAACGATACGTTGATGGATGCGATGTCCTCATCTGTGGATTCTTCTTACCTCTTCGTTTAAAATATTTGGGCCCTAATGAACGATTATAAAACTACTGACCATAATCCAGCAACAGGTTCAAGGTGCGCTAAGACCTCAACTACGTCAAGAATTGGCTCTAAAACCCAGCAGAGAACGCACATGGCCCATTAAGGACACGCCTTTTAGTACTCGCAGTAGCGATGATACAAACTAGAGTATCCCAATCTCGGGAAATAGTGTCTCGCACACACATATATATTTAGCGTGCGTGGATGTCCTCAATAGGGGGTTTCAAACTTGATTTTGGCGCAACAACAAATACGACGGTATTTCACCCGAAATACGACAACCAAATACGACGAATTCACGATCAGAAATACCCCTTTTCAAATCTGACACACCTGTCGTATTTCCCTCCGCCAATTCGTCGTATTTCCGATCTCCCTTTGAACGAAGATGGGGATAAGGGCTTGGGGTGTGGAAATGCCCCGTGTCGTATGGGATAACCTATTCGCACATGATGTTTTACCTAACGGCACATGATTGAGTAAACATCATGTGCGAATAGGTTATCCCTAGATAAATGATGTTTAAATTGTAGCAATATCTCGCTAATCTGCAATCCTTTGGAGTCATGTTCGAACGGTTGACTACGCCGAAGATAATGCAATCAAGACGGCTATAATAGCAAAAACCAGGGCAACCCACCAATATCGAGCTATACCCGTGGTTTCCTTGCTATTCTTGAAAATCAACCCTCTTCTTCGAGTGAGCAGTAGCGGCTGCATTCGTCGCGTAAAAAACATGTCAAACACAAAATAAACATAGGTGGAACTAGCTTATGACGGACCTGCACGTGCTGCAGCAACGTTGTTCTGATACTGCTCCTTTTCTACCTTGCAACACTGTCCAGGAATTTCCTTTGATGACTTGGTTAATGGCATACTACCCGAAACCAGCTCTTCCTAGTCGACGTCCTGTACAAAAGTTTGCTGGGCAGTCAATCCATTGCTGCTTACCGCAGCTATTAAGTCTGGGAATGCAGTAGATAGTGTGTCTGCAGCCTTGGTGAGCCAAGTGGCAGTTGGGTCACAGTGCATCGCCTCAGAGTGCAAAGGCGTATTTCCATGAACATTTCTAAGCGGCTTTGCACCCTGCCCAATAGCAATAACAAATGACCGTAAAAGCTTTTGTCTATTTAACTAGCCAGAATATATTTTTGAGAAACCTTGGAGATCAAGTAGCTTATCATCTCGAGCTGGCTGTCGCCGTTTTTAATACATGCCCATGCCTACATATACGCCAATATATTATTTTAGGGTGAACTCTTGCCTCTAAACAACATTTGCTTAGAACGTTACAATGGTGTATTTCCCTTGCCGTCAACGGCATTGACGTTGGCTCGACCCGTTTTAATCAATAGCTGGACGATTTCTAAATCCCCTTTTCCAACTGCGATATGCAATGCGGTCATTTTCTTCATTTCCACTGCATTTACGTTCGCTTTGGCTTTCAACAGCAACTTTAACACCGTTTCTTCCTCATACTCTGAGTCATTCGCAGCAGTCCGAAATAACTTTTCAATGCTTTAAATACTGCAAAGTATTGCCTAACAAACATGTTTCCAAATGCAGAACCGTCTGACCAGACGAGTCTTGTACATTTAAGTCTGGTTTACCTTTCAAAAGAGTTTGAAAGATTTATTCAAAACTCGGAGGTTGCTTAGCCAGAGCTAGCATAAGTGGCGTGAAGCGATGCTTCTTCTATTGGAGATTGAGCATAGCCCCATTTGCCACGAGATATCGCACAATTTCCAGTTGATCTTCAGCCACAGCCACGTGCAGCACTATCGAACTCAATAGTTGTTATATTAATAAAAACCATTGAAATTGATGTATCTGTCATACCGGACTCGCCTTTCTTGTTCTGGAAAGCCCAGTCGCTCCGCAACTCAATTACCTTCTCTAGGTTGCCGTTTGCTATTACAAGATTCAAATATCAATACGAAAGAAGCCGTGCGCACTTAGAGTTGTGTACCTGCAGCGCGTCGTAATTGCGCCATATACTTCTATATAAAGGGATAGGCTATTCGCACATGATGTTTACTCAATCATGTGCCGTTAGGAAAACCATCATGTGCGAATAGGTTATTCCTGTCGTATTTGTGAGTGAAATACAATCGCATTTTGGAAATACACCAGGTCCAGAGGT
Source organism: Peronosclerospora sorghi (assembly GCA_026184515.1). Taxonomy (NCBI): domain Eukaryota; phylum Oomycota; class Peronosporomycetes; order Peronosporales; family Peronosporaceae; genus Peronosclerospora; species Peronosclerospora sorghi. Next base: position 44,868,837 of record CM047587.1, on the reverse strand, counting down.
GGTGTATCGTATTTCCATTGTCGTATTTCACCCAAATACGACGCAAATTGGCTAAGTTTGAAACCCACTAATGAAGCAATACTGAAAACCATAAAACACATGGGGAAGATTTCAGGCTTACAGATTCAACCATATTCCCCTTGTATATTAAACACAGAGCCTTAAACACGCTCTACTGTAGTTACTTAAGAAGAATATATATATTGCCGCAGTAAAACGTGGGCCTTCAGACCGAATTCGCCCTGTTGCAAGGCCAGGAGCAGGAGTGGCGTTTGCGCGATTTCAGACGCCTCAAGACAGGCCAACCACACATACTCTCGGATTGTGCAGCTGTGAAAGGTCCCGATCAGGTTAACGAGACGTTGTCCCACATAGAGGACGTGATGACGCCAACATGCCTGGCTCATATTTCTCCATCGGTCTCCTCTCCGAGCCCTTTTCTTTTGGGCCGTTGGCCACTTCGTCCGGACGGCTCGCAACGTCACCGAGCGAGATACCCACTCCTTCTCGAGGCGGTCCCCCCGCCTGAGGGACAGCAACAAGGTAGCTACCCAATATTGGAGAAGCAGCCGACCGTTTTGGATGGCAGCGGTCGGCTGCTTCTTTTCGGTTAAGCTGGAAAAGACGGCTGAGCAGCCACGAGCATCTCCTCCGTGCCTTGTATTTACTCCGAATACGATTAAAGCTTTCGACTTCCTAGAGACGTATCGCCCGATGACAGTCAGAGGTCGACATGGACGAAATATCATCGGCGGGTAAGGTGGGCCATAACTTACGAATGAAGACGACCTCATGAACATTTATCGAGGAACCGACTCGGGCAGCTTTATCTTGCTCACGAGATTCTGCGCGACGAAACAGTAAAGGGTCTCCTTTTAATCGGGTTCTTGATCTGTAAACTCCTCCACCTGGCCCATCCGTAACTGGACGATCGCCTTGTTTACAGGGCGAACCTTATTTTACGCTCAAAGAGCCAAATATCAGGACATTCTATATAGCAAAGGGGAGATTGGAGAAGATGACGATGATGCTGAGCCCACTAACGCACACCCTGCGTGCCACCTTCCGGTCCTACATCTTCAGCTACAAAGCAGAATATGTCACCAATACACCAATTCCAAGTCGGACAGGTCCCCATGGGCCAAGCCTCTGTGTAATGGGATTTCTTCGAACGTTCGTTTGCATTTAAAATGTGGTCGAGTCGAGTTAAAATTCGAAAACCGAAGTGTCTTGAACCCGATCACCATCGTGCCCAGCCGAAGAACTTAAGCGGGGGGGGGGGGGTACCCCGCGAACCTTCGCCTAAGCTTCGATCGGATGACCGATCAGTACTGTAGGACGACTGGTCCGGTCTTCTTTCACGCTCTCACTTTGTGTACCCATTGGTTTGGGTAGCTACACAATCGGTGGAGCGTCGCGCGATATGGACTTTTGGGAATCGATATGTAGCGATCCACTTCTGGGGAAGGGTGTATCTAGGGCGAAAATCGTCACCCTAAATACGTAAATATCCACAATATACTTGATCCCAGTATACTTCCAGGGCAGATCGACAATAGCCGATCGTAGAGCCCAACCAAAACGAGATATCGATAAACTAATCACGAACAACCAAAGAAACGTATCCAGTAGCTTGGGGTTCCACTAACGAGATCTCCACGTAAACCTTTCCAATTAGTATAATAACACGTTCCAAACGTGTGCGACTTGAAGTAAGTTGTGTACCAAGTACGCGTTCCCGTCGAGGGATTTCCGGTGGGCAAGCGCGTCTGTAACGCGTCCCAGCTGGGCAAGTTGCGCTGAAGGATACCCTGTTAACCCTCCGTTCCCAAAGACTCCGGCGGGGGAGACTTATGCGTACGTAGTAAGAAAAACACACACTATATTTATATCCATTAAAAACCTAATATGTTAACTACCTGAAACATCGTGTGACTTATCTAAAACTGCATACTTGATACTTCTGACACACGATTGGCTCAAAATCCGCTTCCCTTTTAACCAACTCTATCGCTCCAAAACGATCGGCGATATAACGATATAAACTGACCATAAAATTTCTTCGCTTCACCATAGCCTCCCCTTAGTCTGGTCGCAGCCGCAAAACGGTTGCGGCCCGATCTCACCAATAATTTCATCACCCCATGCATCAATCTGGATCTACTCCTCCAGTTAATTGCCTTCGATCTCCGATCGCCTCGTTTCTTTCTTTAACACCTATCTTTGTAGGCGATCGGTACTCCCAGTCTCCGCATATTCATCTCCCTAACCGATCGGACCAATCTGATGGCTCCTGTGATACTCGAATTGTGGGCAAACAAGACGGGTATCAAGTCGAGATCGATCGGCTTCGGAAGGCAAACGACATACTCCAACAGGAAATAAAGGACGAACGCCAAAAACGAACCACGAATGACGCCACATTCCTGCAAATGGGTCAGGATGTGGATATATTATTCAAATGGACCGCTCGTGGGGAGGCTGATCGTCAGCTCTTGACTGTTATAAATGAACGTCTCCAGGATTTGGTCTCACAACAAGCCAAACAGCGTATGTCGATCGATCGTTAGCTCCACCCCGAGCCTTTTCTCAATTTTCCTACATGTAGATCCACTGCCAATCTGTATCACCCAAGCCGTAAACGCTATGCTTGCCACTTGTCGTCAGATGCACGACCATTTCGGTCAGCTCCGACCGATACTGGATGGACTGATCGGTTCTCGTCACGATCTGGATTGATCCGAGGTCGGCAAATGCCACCTTCAGGAACAGCTCGCGATGATCACCAGAGGTTGGAAAATCAGTCTGACCGGTCTTTTCTCCACTCTCAGCAACGCGGATTGGAGCGTCAGATCACTCACTTGCAACTTTCGTCACGAGGTTACGCTGAGAGAGTCAACTCGATCCAGGGACGATTGGAAATTTGGACTCAGGAGTCGAGTCGTCGTTGGGACATACATCAGTGCCGTCATGAGTTGACCGGACTGTTATTGAATCCTCCGATTGCCTGCTACAATACCGGCGGATCGGCTTTGGGCATCCTCGCGGGCCTTCGTCTGGGTTCCACCGGTTAAGCACGTAAATCGAGCTCGGGTGGATTATAGTGCCACTCATTGGCTGAAAATCCATACCGTAAAATATGTGAACTCCATCGGAAGCGTGGAGCCGCGGCGAGGGGAGACAGGGCGCAGGATGTAGCGAGCGACCTGGAATACGAAGAGAAACCGGAAAAGATGCAAAAGAAAGCCAATAAACCGACACATCCTCCAAGCACGACGGCGGGTCCAGTTGCGACGAGAAAATCTACGAAAAGTCACGCGCCCTCGACCCCCCATGATGGAGGGATCGTGAGCTTTGACATCGTAGGTAGCCGATCGGGTAATAATTCATATATATCATCAATAATCTACTTCATTTTCAGATCACCCGATAGTTCCATCTGATTCTGTAACTCTTTTTCCACATTAGTCACAATCCAGCCTTACCGCCTCCAATCTGGCATTCACACCATGAATATCGTTATCATTGCTATCGGTACATATACATATCATTAGGTCGCTCCCCTGTCATCGATATATCACTCCAGTTCATCACAGATCGTTGAGTACTCGTAATCGTAAGCATAATATAAACATCACACATATTCCACACCGATCGGTATTAATCCATGCCGATCGATGTTTTTGTGAGTCGTGATCTACATCTTCATGAGTTTGAATCATTTCGAAACGACTATGCGGAGAGATCGCTATCAAGGCCCCGTCGACTTCCGATCGAGGCGTCATACTGGCAGCTAATGTGCCTAAGATCTCCTCCTCACCCTTAGTATATTTAACGACCTTCAGAGACCATTGTGACAGGACCGCGGACCATCTTCCCAGTCGACCATCCATCCCATTGGTTGATAATAACCATGTCGATGTCGATCGTTTAGAAAGTACTTTCACCAATCGGCCGGCCAGAATGTTATAACGAACATCTAGGATTCGTAATAAAGCCAAAACTTCCTTTTCCACAATTCTACAGTTAACTTTGTTTGGATTCAACATTCGTCTCGTGAATGTGACCGGATGGTATACCCCGTCGTGCTCTTGTACTAAGGAGGCAGAAAGGGCCCACTTACTAGCATACGCGATGACGATCGGCGTTTTTTCTGAATCGAAATGCTTGAGGATCGGTGTTGTAGCCATCTTAGCCTTCAACATACCGAAAGCAACCTCTGCACGTTTCATATGGTCTTCCGTCTGCTTCTGGGATATATCTGAGGAGCGATCGGAGTCGTTGCCCTGCTGTAACGATACCTGATAATTTACCCGCAAAATATGATAGTCGATCTCCCGAAGTTCATATAATACGGCCGCATAGATCGCGAAATCTTCAATGAAGCGAGTGTAATTATTTAGACTTCCTAAGAAAGACTGCATAGCCTTCAACGATCGGGGAAACGTAAGGTTGCTCAGTGATTCCAAGTCTTTAGGATTAGCTTCCAACCCATCGATAGACACATTATGTCCCAAATAGGCAACTTTAGGCATACCCAAAAAACTTTTCACTGCACTGATCGATAAATTACAGCGATCACATGTTTCCAACAAACGTTCCACCTTCTTGCAAAGATCACTCCTGACGAGGCTGGGGTCAGAATGTCATCAATATATGACCGCCTCCCTAGCACGGACGGTTTCTTCTCTTGATCAAGTTCGCCATCTGTGAACACATCATGGCTCTCAGTGGGATCCCGATCGGCACTTATCTTGAAATGTCCGTACAAATCATTGCCAATCAGCCTCTGATAAATCTGAGGCACGTTCTTCAGACCAAATGGCATCCGGTTCCACGCGAAAAGACCGAACCGCGTAACAAACGTAGATATTTCACGATCCTGATCGGTGATCGAGACTACCCAAAACCCACTAGCCATATCCAGCTAACAATACAATAAAGTCTTATACAAGTCCTCAAGAAGATCATTAATCAGCGGCATTGGATGCACCATAAGTTTAATCAATCGGTTCACCAGTCGGTAGTCAATACATAGCCGGATGTCCATGCCGTTCTTCTTTATTACTATGACGCTCGGTGAGGCCCACGGCGATGTCGACGGCTTGATAATCTTCGTACCTAACAATCCTTTGATAATATCAGATTACTTCTACCGATAATGTGGCGCCACAAGTCAACATCGTTGGACGATATACTTGGCATTACCCACGTCGATATCACAAATCGCCCCATAAGCGGCGGGGGTAAGGCATTACCCTTCACGATCAGCAAATTTATTTTCTTCCAAATTATTCTCTTGAGATGATCGATCTGTTCAGAGGTGTTGAAATCCCGATAGCCTACTTGCAGGGCTTCCAGGGTCACTTCAGATAGACTGGTTGACACTTTGGGTAGAACCACCATGACTATCTAATTGTTCAACGTACTGCTCTCCTCCCTCGCGTATACACACCTGTTCATCTTCGGGGGTAACTTTACTCAATCTTCCCCTGTCGAACGGGTAATGATGCTGTTCCCTATAGGCGGACTGTCCTTCTGCGACAGCATTTTGTGTAGAAGTGCCATTACATTCGTCTTCGACAATATTACGATCGTCTCCATCTACCACAGGTTCCACTGTTACTTGATCTTGTGACGCAACGGCTTTGATGACCTTCGGCTCATCTGATTGCGAGTCCACTCTATCAGGTAAGTGTGGGACCTTTCTCTTAATCAATATTCTAGGGTGTAACGTAATCTGGCCTTTCCACTAAAGGTGAGAGGTCTTCTTCCACCGATCCATCATCGCTGACCAAATCAGTGGTAGCTTGGTATGCCAAGTTTTGCCACTCAACATATCTTCTCGATACGATTGAAAAAACCCCATCTTCCTGCGAACTTTTCGTGGTGAAGTGCTATTGAAAATTCTTGACCAGTTTGTACCAGTGTACCAGTTATCAAGGCGGATTGATCGGGTTGGCGGAAAGGGTGGAGTGTTATGGGCCAATCTTGTGCTTGGAGTGTTTTGTACGCAGATTTGAGGTAAGACACACGGTTTACATGTAGTTTACATATTGGATTTTAATTGGTTTAATAAATATAGTGTTCGTATTGCATTGAGTTGCATAAGTCGCCGCTCCGTAGGAGTCATTGGGAGCAGACGGCTAACAGGGTCCCCTCTTGATCATTAATCCCGGCCAGGACTGAGCTCCACCGGAAGTCCCACGAAGGGAATCTCCCATTACGTTCACTCACCCCTCAACTCCGGCCACGTTTGGAACGTGTTTTACTGGATGGGTTACTCATCGCAATCTGAGGTCAAGTCCCAGGAATCGGTTAAATTACTCACTGCGATCTGCAGTCAAGTGCCAAAAATTATTGGTTGGATTACTCATTGCTTTTGCAATCAAGTGCCAGAAACCCTATTGGCTGGATTACTCACTGCTACGTGAAGTCAAGTGCCAGATTTTGCCGCATTCGGAGTGAAAATTTCCGCTCCGTTTGCAGATCGACTACATTGGTTATCTTTTCGTTGGAATTTTGGATCAAGTACCCCAGAAGTGGTACACCCATATTAGTACCTTCTAAGGTCTTCACTGACCGACGGTCCACCGAGTGTGTAGCCACCCACACCAATGGGTACACAGGGTGAGACCTAAGACAAGTCGGACTCGGCTTCCTGTAATGCCGATCGGTCACCCGATCGGCACCCAGGCGAAGGTTCGCGGGGTACCCCCCCGTTAGTTGGTCGGCTGGGCGCGATGGTGGTTCAGTTCTGAACACTTCGGTGTTAGATTTCAAGCTTGACTCCACCGCAATGGTGCACGTGACCGGATCATTTGGTGACCGTGGATATCTCCGCGATATTGAGCAAAGTTTTGATTTTACAAGTTTTGAAATGGATACTCTCTGGAGAGGACGCAAGGAACGCATATCGTCTTGCTTACTACTGGTTGGGGAAATGATGGCGATGTTCGATCTGGTCAAGGGGAGGATCAGATCGAAATTAATGAATTTACGACTCCCCATACCGCTCTTTTCGGATCGTCTAAACGGGCCTACAACCGAACCGATCGACTCCAATCGGCCGCTGCAGCTGGTTAAGAATCTACTGGCGATGATATCCGAGGTTGGCATGAAGGCCAAGAATGTTAATGGTGTTGGAAAGCTGTTCGAAGTTGATACGTGGAAGTTAAAACAAGCTATGTCAACTTACATGACCATCTGACGCCATTGGTGGGGGCGGTACGCCGCCCAACTCCCACAATCGCGTTGGAATCCCCAAACCTCGTGCAATCACTTGTCCAAAAGTCATTCTCCGATAATAGCTAGCTATATGGGTCGCCACCTTCCTTCAAGTGCTCGTCCGAGTTGAATGTCGGTGTGGAGCGGATGACCATGGAGCACTTAACCAGTCACACGGAACAAAAAAGGGGCGTGCTGCAGCAAAGGGCGGCATGCCAGTCGGGGCCCCAGGGGCGCCCTCAGGTATCGGCACCCCCCAAGACCGATCCAGTCACCTCGCTCGCGATGGAAGCAATCATGCAAGCCATGTTCGAAGCTATGATGAAGCGTTATGCCGGAGATCAAGGCCGATCACCTCTTCGCCCTCTTGCACCAATCCGATTGGTCCAGGAAAACGACGCTATTTATGCGGATGTTGGTTGATATGGAGTCAATAACATCAGCATCCAAGTTGGCGGAAGGTGTTAGACCGGATTTTAAGACAAAACGCAAGTCACGCCCAGCCCGCCCTCGCCGATCGGCAAGTAGCAGCGACTTTGACATGGAGTCAACCAGCGAAAATGAAGGTGACTGCGGTGGTGCGGGCAGAGTCGAGACGCGTAAGGCGAACTTAGCCTCGACGACGGCGTTTGACTTTAATTTGACGGCGATCCCAAGGATTCGCATGGGTTCAAGCACTGAGTTAAATCACTTTACGGGCAAAGATACCGATGAAGAGCAAGTCCGATCATGGTTCAGCCGAACGAAGTCCGCCTTCCTCCGTGATCCTACGCCCAACAAAGAACGGTGTCTGATCTTCCTAGATCTGATAAAGGGACCGACTGCAAATTGAATCCAGCAGTTAAGTTGGGATGTCCGGTCCTGCTATGTATGGAGTTTGAAAGGCAGTACTGCCACTCCGGCTTTTCTACAGCTCGGAGGTATCACCACATGAGGAAAAGGGGCGATGAAACGCCGATCGAATACCTCCACCGACTTAATGTGGCTGCGATGCGTGCGGGGATCCCGATCAAAGATACCGATCCGCTGACCGGTGCTGCCCAATAACATGCGCGTAACTTTATCCGTACTCTGGACGATCAGGAGTTGGCCGATCAGCTGACCTTACTGCGTCTCAGGGACGTGGGAGAAATGGATCAGAAATTACGTATGTTGCGCCACTCCCGCAGTATGAGGACGAAGGTTGCTGTCAGATCGAACCGATCCCGATCGAAGGTGCAGGATGATCCTGTGAAGAGACCTGCAACCAGACCGGCCAGAGCGATCAGAGCGATCGTGGCTGATGTAAGCACCGGGTCAGAAGGGGAGATCAGTGGTTGGTCCAGTATGGGGTCAGACGAGGAACAGTATCGTCACATTTTCATCGCCCAGTCTGCACCAAGAGATCGACTAGTATCAAGCCGTGCCGAACGGAAGGCAAGAAACGGAAACAGGTCAGATCCGAATTCACCATAAAAGAAGTGCACGCACTGCGGGTCGACCAAACACGGTTATCGGGGCTGCTGGGCGAGAATTACGTGTAAGGAATGTGAAAGACGCGGCCACCCTACCGATCACTGTTTGTTTGAATGATATGCATGTGGAAAAATCAACGACAATGGGCAGTGCAGGATGGAGCATTTTTTTTAATCATATGCACACGTGGTATGTTCCAGACAAGCATGCGGGAATTTTGCCGCCCGATGTCGAGAAGATGTTAAACTAGGTCGCTCGACAGATTGGAATCTTGATCGAGCCGAGAGATATACGTTTAGCATCTATGCATATGTCGGAAGGGGCGACAACTCAACAGCAAAAGAGACAGGCGATGGGAATAATCTGATCTACAGTCTTGCGACTAATGATTATTCCCGATAGAAGGTCGTTATGCAGTTGGACCTGTTGCCTGGCGAGACACGCGGCTAGTGGAAATATCACGCTCCCGATAAATGGTTCAAGCAGGCGAAAGCCTACGGGAAGATTAACAATGAGAAGGCGACCATGTTGTTTGACTCTGGTGCAGAAGTCTCAATTATAGACTCCGCCTTTGCTCGTAAGGTTGAATGTCAGATTGACTATGCACAGAGGCAAGAATGAATCGGAATCGGTGAAAATTCCTACATGACCGAATAGAGGACGCGTGTGAAGATCATTCTATCTGGTTCATTGGTCTACTTCTTTAGCGCTTGGGTTGGTAAGCTTGCCGACCAAGACGCGCCCCTTGGCATGGATTTTATTGTGCCGGCAGGTATACGCCTCGATCTGTTCATGGAGTGCTCACGATTCCAGACGAAGTCCAGATAAAACTGGCTGGACGACGCCCTTAAACGGATCACGCACTGATCTGGTAAGGTGGAACCAAGATATCACCATTCCTGTGGGTCGATCGGCAGATATCTCGGTGGGGAAGGACTATCAGACAAGGAAGTTATGGGTGACCAGGGGCGATCACTGGTTACCGACGTTTGTGGAAGGTGGAGATCGAAGCGATAGCGTACGAGTTACTAAAATCGGTAATAAACCGCTGATGTTAGGCAACGGTACGATCGTCGGTATGGGGCTGGCCGAAGGAAAAGTTCGGTGGAGGATGGGATTTATTTCGATCGGGTCAAGACGATATATTGAGTGGCAAAGCTTTGCGTGTAAGGCCACAACTGTAACAGGGTTACATTTGGTTACATTTGGTTATGTTGTGTATATAAGTACACTACGGTTGAGGTCAGTATTGACCGGTCCGAAAGGTTTGGACTTATTGGTTATTTTAACCAATCAGGGCAGGAGCCCTTGGTGAGGCGTGGCAGCCAGCCACGTGTTAGTACACAGGTGGTGTACACTACATTTTGGCTAGGTACGAATTTGGTAAGTTCTACTTAGTATTACATATAGTTTACATTAGTTTAAATTAATTTAGGCTAATTACATATTAAATATACATTCAATTTACATTTCACTCAAAAGACTGCTAGGCGCACGACCTCGACCGGTCGCGCGCGCAGTGAGTGTTGTAGTGTAAGGGAAGTCCTTACCTTAGCTACCCCCCTATTAATGGAGCCTTGTATCAAGGCGTTAGCTTGTGCTAACTTGTAAACCAAAGGGAATCTTGGCCCCGAGTAAGAGAGTACTCTCTTACTAAGCCCTTTTATAAGGGCGTATCGGCTAAGTAGCAGCACATCACCGCTTCAGGAAAGTCTTTCTCTGTGTGCTAGCCGCCCCGTGCGTGTACGCACCGGCTACATCTGGTAGCACTTGTAGTCAATCCAACACCTGTGTTGGTAGGCTACGGCATCCTCTGAAAAGGATGAATCAGGACGATTGGGAAAGGTTAACCCTCGTCCATCAGGAAGCCTTTAAAAGGCTGTTACCCTTAATGGGTGACGAAGGCATGAAGCTCCTAGTGGGACAGGGCCTTGAGGCCGTAAACGCAAGGGTAAATGCCCTCATCGTTCAGAGGTGAGTTGTAGTGGAGGTCGTTCCACGGGGGTGCGACCCCCATTATCGTTTAAGATAAAGGAGTTCACCGGGGAGAACGGTGAAAACCTTTACGTTTGGTTGCGAGAGGTTGAAAAGGCCTTCGCCACAGCGAATGTGATCGCTGATCACTTGCAAGTGGGACTTGCATTGACCCATCTTACGGGTAAAGTCCGTGCATGGGCGTTTACGTGATCGGATTCGGTCATGGACGTGTTCCCGACCTGGTAGGTCCTTAAGCAAAAGCTTATAGACATGTATGCCACGCCTTATCTGGTTTTCCAGAATCAGCTGGCGTTTATGAGGTAACGTCAGGGCACTAAGGACTTGGAAACATATATCCAAGAACTTAAGACCCTGTTGGCATGGAAGTACGCGAAAGCGTATTCGGACGATGTGTCCATTTCGTGTTTATGGTAGGCCTGAGAGAAGGGCCAGCACGATCGGAGCTCTTCCGATGCCTACCCCAATCCCTGGGGGAGGCGTTTAAGATGGCGTTTAACGCCGAGAGGAACTTTAGTTTATCTAAGGTGGGTCCCGAACCCATGGACCTGATTCAGGTCGAAGCGGAAGAGAGACCGTCCGCTAAGAGTCACGCTGACTCTATCTCGCTGGGTTCTGAAGCGGAGCTCCATGCAATGTTGCAGCGGCAAGGGCCGCTGAGATGCTTCCTGTGTGGAAGTGTGGATCATCTGCGGAACAGATGTCCGAAAAATCCCCAGCGACATACTCGCTTTAAGGGGCCGAGGGTGGGGAAAAAGCCCTTGCCCAAGCCGTCGGGAAACTACGGCTCCCAGTAGGGCGCCCGCACCTACTGGGGGACCCCTCAGTGCTGTTAAACCCCAGGGTAGGGGCCGACAGCACAAAGACCCGAGGGAAACGGTGCTTTCTAGAACCGAGTTGGTGTACCAACCAGGTTTTCTGGTATTCCTTGCGGACGTGAAAGGATTTGATAAGCCTTGGAGAGTCTTGATAGACTCTGGAGCGTCTGACAATTATGTCAGACAAGCTTCTGTTGAGAAGAGTCGGCTGTATGTGTGGTGAAGTGTACCACACATTTGGTCACTTTTGGTCCAGGCAGCTGGTCGAATTTCGGATTGGTCTAAGCAAGGGGGGCTTTTTAGCCTATCAGATTCAAGGAGTGTCAAGAACGCAAGTTTTGGTGAGTCACCTGACATTGGGTATTTTACATATTTTCATGTGGGTACATATTGGGACCGTGGGGAGGTAGTATTGGTTTGAGTTGTGGATTTGCCTAATAGAGAAGAAGTCGTTTGGAATCTTTTGGTTTTGCCTTCGGGCTAACACCTCAACAGGAGGTAGTTTAAACCTTTGCTATGTGCATCAGTCGCCTCCGCCCGCCGCGGAGTGTTTGGGAGCAGAGGGTCGAGTAATCCCCTCTAGATCATTATACCCGGTCTGGACGCGCCACACGCGCATTTGGCCAGCCGGAAGTCCCTCGACGGAGCACGCATTGGTCGACTTCCTCAAGTTTAAGTCAAGCACGTTTGGGACGTGCTATTCACTGGATTGGTCTTTACGTGGAGATATCTTTTCTGGAGTTTCACGGGCATATTGGGTCTTTACGTGGCCATATTGGCTCATTGCAACATTGGTTGGAGTTTAGACCGGTTTTGGTCTTCTCTCATATTGGTCAGGGGATAGACCGGTTGATTGGTCTACCCTCTATTATTTCGTATTGGTCAGGTCTAGATCGTTTGGACGATCGACCTATTGGAATTTATCTTTTGGAAGTGTTTCTGGTCTGTACGTACCTGGGGCGAAGAGTTCCGCCCTAGGTACACATAGCCAGCACGGTCTCATATTCAAGACCGAATCAGATTGATCTGCGATCCCGATCCACCGAGTGTGTAACTAGCCCATTCCATCGGGTACACAAGGTTAGATGGTCTTAAGTGAATCGGACCAAGTGTCTCTGGATGATGACCGGTCGTCTGCCAGCAGCGGACGATCAGACCAGATTTCGAGTGGAGGTCCGCGGGGTACCCCCCCGTAAGTTGGAAGGATGGGCACGATGGTGGTGGTCAGGTTGTCGATACAAATGTATTCGATTTCGAACTTGACTCCACCACAATGGTGCGCGTGCCCGGATCACTTGGTGATCGTGGATATCACCGCGAGGTGTCATCAAAGATTGAATTTGAAGATTTGAATTTGGAATCGTTCTGGAGAGGGCGTAAGGAAAGGCTACCACCTTACGTCTTCGTTCTCGATAAAGATGGCGATGTCCGGTCTGGCCTGGTGGAGGACCAGATCGGGATTAATAAACTTTTTCCTCCCCAAAAGGCTCCCACCGGAGCCGATCGGGACTATAGCAAGTCTTGCTATAGTCCCGGAAAGGATCAGGACCTTGGTCCTGATCCTATGTATGTGCATAAAAAAGTTGATGGAAAATCAAAAGACGAAAAATACTTGTAGGCTGATCAGAACTATCAGACCAACCTCCCCAAGGTCCCCAAGGTCCCCAAGATTCCCAAGAAAGGGTTGGGAATGCCGGCCGACGAAGACGAACTCGAAGAAAAGTCGCAGGTCGGAGATGGAGGCATCACTGAAGAAGACCTAAACAAGATGTATTACATTTTTGAGCTGAAAAGATTTGGTCGCTTTGACGTGGTCTTTCGGGTGTTGAACCTTCAGATCCCCGACCATCTTCTCGGTCCCACTACCGAGCCGATCCAGAGTGATCGCCCATTACTGTTGGTGAAGAACTTGGTGGCGATGTTGGCGGAGGTCGGCATTAAAATGCAGAACCCCGCCGATGTCCAAAAACTATTTGAATTTGAGACTTGGAGTCTGAAATCGTCGATGTCGACCTTCCACGACCATTTGGTCCCACTGGTGGGGGCGGTTGGCCGCCCAACTCCCACCGCAGCATTGAAGGTCGCTGAAGCCTCCACAGCGCTTGTCGACATTGGTTCTGATGACGAATCGGTTTATCAGTCTCCACCTGCCTCTAACAGCTCATCAGAGCTGGAGACCGGTGTCGATCGGATGACCATGGGGGTGGACCACGCCCATCCTGAACAAAAAAAGGGACATACGGCAGCATAGGGCTGCTTGCCAGTCGGGGCTCCTGCGACCCCCACAGGCCTCGGTTCCGCAAAAGGAAGGTATCAACACGTTGCCCATGACTCCAGCTAACGTCTAAACCATGTTTTAGACGATGATGGAGCGTTTCATGGAAGACCGGGTTAGACCACCTCTGCGCCCACATGTCCAAGACCGGTCTACCCAGCAAAGTGCCAATGCTTGCCGAGATGTGGATATGGAATCGGTAACATCTGTGGACAAGCCCACTCGAAGTGATAAGCAAGTCGGCAAAGGGAAGCGCAAGCCGCAACCGGCCATACCGCGTAGACCAAGCAAGACAAGTGACTGTGACATGGAGTCGGTCGGCGGTCTTGACGACCACTGTGGGTCAGACGGTACAGGCGCTGGCAAGCCACGCAAGACTAACCTAGCCTCCACTATTGCTTACGACTTTGGATCTACTGCAATTCCACGCATCCGTATGGCCGCGACGACCGACCTCAAGGACTTCACTGGAAAGGATGCTGATGAAGACCAGGCCCGGTCTTGGTTCGGTCGGGTCAAGTCTGCGTTCTTGCGAGACCAGACCCCGAAAAGTGAAAAGTGTCTGATCTTCCGGGATTTCTTGAAAGGACCGGCTTCCAAATGGATCCAACAGTTAGGTCGGGATGCTCGGTCTGACTGGGACCAGCTATGTGCAGAGTTTGAAGGGCAATATTGCAACTCCGGATTTTCGAGTGCCCGCAAGTATCACCATATGCAGAAGCGGAGCGACGAGAAACCGATCGAGTATTTGCATCGGTTGAACGTGGCTGCACTTCGTGCCGGTATAACAATTAAAGAGAATAACCCGCCGAACGGTGCTGCTCTGGAACATGTGGGTCACTATATTAGTACCCGGGACGATCAAGAACTGGCGGACCAGCTTACTCTGCTGCGTCTTAAGGATTCGGGCGAAGTCGAACAGACTCTACGGACGCTACAGCAGTCGCGTAGAATAAGGGCGAAGAGTGCTGGTGGACCAGGTCGCTACCGATCCAAGACCCAGACCAGACCGATCCGGTCAAGAGACCCTGGACCAGACCGACCCGAGCGGTCAAGGCGATCGTAGCCGAAGACAGCACGGTATAGGAAGGGGAAAGTGGAAGTCATTCCATCCAGGAGTCATCGGATGAAGACCAGTATCGTTACGTCTATGTCGCGGGACCTGCCCCGAAGACCATGTCGAAGTCCGACCAGGTAGACCGGAAGGAAAGGAACGGAAACAAGTCCGATCCGGACCGACCTCGTCAGAAGTGCTCCCACTGTGGGTCGAGCAAACATGATGGTCCAAACTGCTGGAAGAACCACGACTAAGGACGCTAAATGATCGAGTAATGAAGGCATTGAAGGACCCCCCCAACCACGAGCTAATGCACGTGAAACGAGACTGGAACAGAAGCGCGGACTACCTCGCGACCAAGGCCATGCAAGACCAGACCGGGTATACGATCACTGAGAAGGCCGTTCTGGATGAATTGGTGAATATAAACAAGCTCCCAGAGGTTATAGGATCCAAGAACGCCCCAGTCCAGGTGCATGTGATGGTCGCGACTAGATCGAAAGCTCAGAAGTCTCGCCGACCGTTCCCGAAGGAAAGTTTGAACGAATATGCAGTGCAACAGTTAAGGATGGAGCGGATCCTCAAGGCGCAGGACGAAGAAGAATGTATTATGAACCTGAAGACCTACCTGCGTGGTGAACTGTCCAAGTTGACGAACGATCAAGCGAAAGAGTGCATAAAGATCGCGGATAGCTACGAAGTGAATGATAATGGATTATTGTATTACTGCCGCGATACCGACCAAGACAGTGCAGACCGGGACCGAATGGCGAAATTAGTGATCCCCGAGTTGCTGCAGCCGGATGTCCTTCGTCACTATCACGTGAGTCTAGAAGGGGGACGTCAGGGCATAGGCAGGACCTATCACAAGATCAGGTACCACTTCCAACTGGAGAGGTCTTTTCCGCAGTGTGCAGAAATATGTGGGCTGTTGCACGGATTGCGAGACCGGAAAGGGTAGACCGGTAATCAAGGGGCAATCGCCCGGAAATATCGAAGCTACCTACCCTTTCCAGGTCATAACGATGGACCACATACCGTCACTGCCTAGATCGACACGCGGCAACACTGAGCTGCTGATCTGGGTAGACCTGTTTACTGGTCTAGTTATTGCGAAGGCAAGTGCATCTCTGTCTGCGGAGCAGATCACCCAGAGCTACGAAGAATGTGTGTTCCGAAGATTCGGCGCCAGCGAGTTCATCAGGAACGATCGGGAACCCGTTTTATGGCCGAAGTGTTCCGGTCGTTCAATAACATGCTGGGCCAGAAACAGAGTGCGACGATGGCATATCGTCCGCAAGCAAATGGATCGGCGGAACGCATGGTGCAGACCATAACGAGGGCGATCAAGATGTACGTTGCTGACCCAGACCAGCGAGATTGGTACGAGTATGCAGAAAGGCTGGTGTTTGCACTCAACTCGTCGACCGATCGGGTCCGAGGAGAAACGCCTTTTTATCTGACATATGGATAGGACCCTCGGTCGACACTGGAAGCTGCGATACCTATCGGTTGCACCCGGACCCGCGATCGCGATGCTCGACGCTGGCGCATGCAGGTCCAGAAACACTACCAGCATGCAAAAGAAGTCGTAAATGAAAATCTGCGTCAGGCCACACAAGACCGGGCAGACCGGACCAATGACCAGGTCCGACCCCACGGTATAGAACCAGGGGCGAGGGTATGGCTATACCTAGACCGAGTGAAAGAGGGCTATGCGAAGAAGCTGGCTCACATGTGTCAGGCCCTTTCCGTGTTGCCGAGCTGATTGGTGAGCACGCTGCCCGTCTAGTAACAACTGGTACAGATTACAAGGTCTTCCCGATTGTGCATGTGTCCAAGTTGAAGCTGGTCCGAGAATTTCCTGATCGACCCAAAACTCCCTGTCTGGTAGACGAAGAAAAAAGATTTGATTTCGATGAAGCGTTACTGCCGGAGGACAGTTGGGAACGACCATTAGAGGAAGACGAGTTTGAAGTGGAGAAGGTCTTAGATGTTCGGTCGACCAAGAAGACCAGGTTCGGTCGGACTCACCGAGAGTACCTGGTCCGATGGAAGGACCATGATGAATCAACTTGGGTCGACGAGCTCGACTTGAACTGTGGGGCTCTTCTACGAGAGTTTGAACGAGAACGAGTCAGTCGTAATCGCTTCGCAGTGATGAAGACTCATGAAGACCAAGACCAAGACACGTAGTAGCATCGGTCGGTCTAGACCGGTGTGAAAATGTGGAAGTTCCGGAGTTAATGTGAAATAACTGTGACGAATTGGAGTAGCGGAATGACGAATGTGATGACTATTCTTCGTGATGGGGGGGGGGAACTGTTTACGATAACGTGTTCGGTGCAACTCTGAAAAAGTGGTGAAATTAGTTCAAGTGATTTGATGATCAGATATGTGAAAAAGAAATGATGACATGTATTACGAGCTATCTGGTCGACTACCTGGGACTTCATTTGCTATCACCCCACAGGCGGCCGATGGTCAGCGCCGGATGGCATGCAATTTGTTTCGCGAGGGTTCCTTCTGGTCAAGCTTGACCAAAGCATCCTTGAGGTCCGCGACCGGCTAAGGGCAATCAAAACCGGGGTACCATAAGCCGTCATCGGCTAACAACCTGGTCTTCTCAACGCGACGCCTTGGCAGTGGCCATACCAGATCGGGTCCTTTGAGAGTCGGCAGTGGCCAGACCAGATAGGGTCCTTCTAGGGTCGGCAGTGGCCAGACCAGAAGGAGGAAGAGTCACGTCAACCTTCAATGACCACGACAAAGCATGACGATATCGAACAGAAGTCCCGGGCAGAAAAGTTGGTTTGGGCGCGTAGACAGCCAGTTTCGACGACCCTTTATCGATGTCACCCTCCGAGTGCGCCACTTGGTCTTCTTCTGACGTCGGCTCTTCAACTGCGACAGCGGACCGACGATGCTGGGTGGATCGGGGTTGAGATAAAGCGGGAAGGAGATCATCTGAACCCACCGATCCACCCTCCGAAGCCGCCCCAGGCGAGACCAATACCGACTTGGACCGAACGGCGAAACGGGTCCAGGGCGCGCGATTTTTGGAGTCCTTCCTCTCCGTAACTGCATCCTTCAGCGCACTTGGGAGTTGCGCCCGTATCTTGGCTAGTGATTACACCATTTCCGGTTTCTTCTCGTGCTCTAGGTCGCGCGCAAGGGCCCGCGCCCTCGCGCCTCCTGATGCGCCCTTGCTCTTCTCATTGCGTGCGCGAATTTTGGGGGGCGGAATTTCAGCCAATGAATGGCGAGAATTTCCGCCCAAATTTTGCTGGGAAATCGTACCACCTGAATGCACCCGCGGGGGCGTGAGGGCGCATGGGATTTGGCGATGTTAAACGCATCACTTGCATCCGATTTTTGGCTCATGAGGAGCGCCTGCGTCTTGGCTTTCTTGTGGGGCGGCGCTTGCTTCTTCTCGTGTTTGGAGTCGCGCTCTACGCCCCGCTCCCTTGAGACACTCGACGCGCCCGCGCGCCTCTTGGAATGGCGCCGATCTCGGTATTGATGCGGACCGGACCAGGATTCCGAGGTCCGCGGCGAAATTGGGCGATCTCCAATTGCCATATCTTTTAGACGGGCGTGGCGGTGCAGTCCAGACGTGCCAGGCAGGAACGAAGGCGCCGATTTCGCTGACCCTTATGCTGGCGTTCTGTCACCTGGCAGACTGGTCTTCTGCTCCGAACCCGATGACGATGCCGCTTGGACGGAACTTTTACGCCGACACGTCTGCGACTTGGACGGGATGGCGATCATGAGCTCTGAATCGCAGGACCCTTCGATGGAGTCCTCCCCGGACGAGATCCCTGTGTACTCGGTACGGACGGCACGAGGGCGCGAGGGCGCTTGAGTTTTGGGAGGGTTGCAGGCATCACTCACGTCCAATCTTGGGTTCACGAGAAGCGCCTGCGTCTTGGCTCGCTTATGGGGCACCGCACGTTTCCCCCCTAGTTTGGGGTCACGCGATATGCCCCTCGCCCTTGAGCTACCCGGCGCGTCCGCGCGCTTCTTTGATTTTGATGCAATTTCGGGATGCTGAATATCAGCCCATGAGCGACGTCGGTCTTGTTCCTGCTTCAAGCGGTCTTGGTCTTTCCCCGAGGCGACTAAGGTTGCCGATGCGGACCAATCTACGCTGGAGGAAGCAGTCTAACACGGAGGTAGCAAGCTCATCAAGCGCTGGCGGCACTGGTCTAGTGCCACCTGACGACGACCCGACCCTTGCGTGCAAGCGTCGGACCTGTCTTGACAGGACCGGACCTTCCCGGTCTGGTCTTGAATCGCAATTTGCAACTCGGCAATGCGTCGCGCGAGGTCGTCGCCTTGCATGCGCAGTGAAGTCGCGTCAAACTGTCCGTCCAGCTGCTGCCGACGAACAAGTGCAAGTTGATCCCGGAGATGGGACTAATGAGCCTCCAGACGGGACAGCTCATGGCGCGCGCTTATCAACTCCTCCAAAATGTGTCGGAGCTGGCCAACATGATCGTTGGACTGCCTATCGGCGTCAACTAAGGCACCTATTGCCTTGACGACGCTGGGAGGGATGAGAGCTGAAGGCAAACGAGGGTCAAGACAAGTACAAGACGAAGACCAAAGATGCGCACCTCGTGTTGCCTGGTGGGCCACCTGGGTCCTGAGACGCATTTTTTCTGCGAGCATATCCTGCATCCGCGTGTCGGCTTCAGTCTGACACCCTTCCGATGTTTGAAGTGCATGAGAGTTACGTGGGCTGTCGGACCGAGCCGACCGGATAGGCAAAGCAAGGTGGGGCGACTCGGCACATAGAGTTTCTACAAGAACAAGCGTCAAGAGGAAGCATAAGAGGATCGAGTTCAGTAAAGGGAGTACCTGGCGCAGGTGGCGAAGATGTCTGGTCCATGGTGAAGAAGTGTGAGAGACCAAGGTCCATTTGGTCAAGTGATGGGTGAGTCTGACCGTTATCGTTGTGCGACACGGTCGGACTCAGGGGCGGCTGTGGTGAAGTGTACCACAAATTTGGTCACTTTTGGTCCAGTCAGCTGGTCGAATTTCGGATTGCTCTAAACAAGGGGGGCTTTTTAGCCTATCAGATTCAAGGAGTGTCAAGAACGCAAGTTTTGGTGAGTCACCTGACATTGGGTATTTTACATATTTTCATGTGGGTACATATTGGGACCGTGGGGAGGTAGTATTGGTTTGAGTTGTGGATTTGCCTAAGAGAGAAGAAGTCGTTTGGAATCTTTTGGTTTTGCCTTCGGGCTAACACCTCAACAGGAGGTAGTTTAAACCTTTGCTATGTGCATCAGTCGCCTCCGCCCTCCGCGGAGTGTTTGGGAGCAGAGGGTCGAGTAATCCCCTCTAGATCATTATACCCGGTCTGTACGCGCCACACGCGCATTTGGCCAGCCGGAAGTCCCTCGACGGAGCACGCATTGGTCGACTTCCTCAAGTTTAAGTCAAGCACGTTTGGAACGTGCTATTCACTGGATTGGTCTTTACGTGGAGATATCGTTTGTGGAATTTCACGGGCATATTGGGTCTTTACGTGGCCATATTGGCTCATTGCAACATTGGTTGGAGTTTAGACCGGTTTTGGTCTTCTCTCATATTGGTCAGGGGCTAGACCGGTTGATTGGTCTACCCTCTATTATTTCGTATTGGTCAGGTCTAGATCGTTTGGACGATCGACCTATTGGAATTTATCTTTTGGAAGTGTTTCTGGTCTGTACGTACCTGGGGTGAAGAGTTCCGCCCTAGGTACACATAGCCAGCACGGTCTCATATTCAAGACCGAATCAGATTGATCTGCGATCCCGATCCACCGAGTGTGTAACTAGCCCACTCCAATGGGTACACAAGGTGAGATGGTCTTAAGTGAATCGGACCAAGTGTCTCTGGATGATGACCGGTCGTCTGCCAGCAGCGGACGATCGGACCAGATTTCGAATGGAGGTCCGCGGGGTACCCCCCCCGTAAGTTGGAAGGCTGGACACGATGGTGGTAGTCAGGTTGTCGATACAAATGTATTCGATTTCTAACTTGACTCCACCACATATGCCGAGGCCCTAGAGGCACGTTCTCGTGACGTTGTCACGGTCCGTCTAGCGACAGGCGTACAGGTTTCTGTACCCATGGTCTCGATTGACCTTAAGCTGAAGTTTGCAGACTTCGACAGCTTAGAACGTTGCCTACTCCCGGATTTGGACTCGAGGTATGACCTCATTCTGGGCATGAAGTGGCTGGAACGCCACGAGCCTTGGATAGACTGGATGTCTAAGTCCATTGGATCAACGCACCCGCGGTCGGGTGAAGCATTGGAGAGTCATGAACCCACCTTAGCTCGATCGAAAAAGCAATTCTGGCGTGAGATGCAAGAGATTGGGATGTCTGAGATGATCAGTCCCAATGAGGTCAAGGAAGTGTTCCTTGACGAGGGGGATTCGGCGGTTAATCCCCACGCCGTTAACGGCGAGACTGGTGAGTTGCCAGTGGTAGAGGTAGAGACCTCAGTGGATAGGCGCGTGGTGCTTCCAATAGATGGGGCAATTGACTCCCCCCATCTGGGTCCCGGGATGAGTCCCGAGGCCAGTAGTCAGCAGTCCTACAGGATGCTTAACAGTGTGACAGGTGTTGTCACAGAAGGCGTAAGCCTGGAACGGTTGCCTGGGGTAGGCGAACTCTTGTCGTTGGAGGAGATGTCCTTCAACGAATTTGAAACTGCTTTGA
Organism: Peronosclerospora sorghi; assembly: GCA_026184515.1. NCBI lineage: Eukaryota > Oomycota > Peronosporomycetes > Peronosporales > Peronosporaceae > Peronosclerospora > Peronosclerospora sorghi. The sequence goes on along the minus strand of CM047587.1, from coordinate 44,847,290 downwards.
AAGCAGATGAAATCGACGAGGTTGTCGTATTACGTCCGGAAGAGGAGTTGAGATCCTCATCCGCGATGGACGAGTAAGTTTTGGTGCAAACCAAACAGGCATTGAATGCCCGAAGCGGCCTCAAGATCCTTGCGGATACGGAGGACCCTTACCATTCCTTATTAAAGGAATTTGTAGATGTCATTAGTGACAACCCGCCGATGGGGTTACCATCGGATCGGGGAGTCCGACATGAAATTGATTTGGTTCTTGGAACCAAATACTGCGTCACTAGGCAGTGGACTCTCCCCAAGTAGCAATGCGACGTCATCGACGCATTCTTCAAGGGGAAAGAAGAGGCAGGGATGGTACGGGAGCAAGTCTCCCAATTCATCTCCCACTTTTTGTGTTCGTAAACCGAACGGAAAGTGGCGCATTGTGCATGCGTATAACAAGCTGAATGCAGCTACTATACCCATGCAGACTCCGATTCCTCGGAAGGATGTCATCCAGAATAATATGGCGGGTTGTACTGTGTACAGCGCCTTAGATCTGGTGGACGGGTATTATCAGGTGCTCATGCGAGCGTCCGATTTTCCGCTTACAGCGGTCAGCACGCCTAGCGGCATGCTGTGGGAGTGTCTTGTTATTCCACAAGGGCTTTCGAATGCACCAGCGACTTTCAATCGCTTGGTGACTCAACTCTTCCGCCCTCATAGAAAGTACGCTCAGACGTACTTCGACGATATATTCGACCATAGTCGTGCGGAAGGCGACTCGTCTGATGTTCAGACGCACCTGATACACCTTTGAGCGGTGCTCGAATGTATGCGAGAGCATAAGTTATATGCAAACCCATCCAAATGTATCTTTGGTGCTGAGTAAATTCCTTTCCTCGGATGCTTCATCGGTAAGGATGGAGTGCGGGCGTATCCCCCGAAGGTGAAAGCCATTGTGGGGTGGCCTTTGCCTGTAAATCTTAGAGATTTACGGAAGTGGCTTGGATTAGCCAATTATATCCACAAGTACAGCGATAACTACGCTGAGATGGCAAAGCCATTAACTGACCTTCTTAAGAAGGATGTGGATTGGTGTTGGGAAACCAAACACCACACCGCCTTCGAAGCGGTTAACGGAAGCTTGTTAAAAGCTCCTGCTCTTGCTCTCCCAGTTTCTGGGAAACCATTTAGTGTCGTCTGCGACGCCTCCGATTTCGCAATCGGATGTGCTTTGTTACAAGCAGATGATGAGGAAGGGAACGCGTGATTGCGTTTGAGAGGCAGCTTAAAGCTGCGGAACGGAATTATCCCGTTCATGACAAGGAGCTACTTGTAATGAAGTATGCCCTTGTCAAATTTAGGGTTCACCTACTCGGCTCAAAGCCGTTCATGGTTTATACTGACCACGCGTCTTTACGGACAGCGACAAAGGCGCCTCATCTCTCGCAACGGATGGCCCCTTGGCGCTCCTTCCTTGCGGAGTACAACTTTGAGGTTAAGTATAAACCTGGCAAGCAGAACGTGCTTGCAGACGCGTTGTCGCGTCGTCCCGATTACGAGCTCGCTCACGCGACATTAGTCACCACGTCTGTGGTGGATCTCATACGCCAGGCGTATGAGAAAGACCCACAGTGTACGGCGCTTATCAGCGCGTTGGGTGAAAAGGGTCTTGGCACGTCTGAGCCAACCCTGTCAAGTCGAGCTAGAGCTCGGTTACACCGTTACAGTTACTGTGACGTTTTGCTATATTATAGCACGATCGCGGAGGACACTCCGCGGGTGGTAGTTCCTCATGATGAGGAACTGAAGTATAGAGTCCTCTTTGAGGCACATGACGCCCCTACCGGGGGTCATTTAGGTCGGGATAAGACCTACAGCGCTTTAAGCGCTTTGTATTGGTGGTCCAACATGTATAAGTGGGTCGGTGCGTATATACGCACTTGTGAGACGTGTTAGAGGGTTAAACCCTCTGCAAATTCAGGTGCGCCTTTGGCGAGCTTATCGGTTCCAACGGAGTGTTGGAAATCCATTAGCATGGATTTTATCTTCGGTTTTCCGAAGGATAAGGCTGGGAACACCGGCATATTGGTCTTTGTAGACCGTTTGAGCAAGATGGATCACCTGGCGGCGGTGCCATAGTCCATAGATGGACAAGGAACAGCAAAAGTGTTCCTAGACCGTGTCTTTCGACAGCATGGTCTACCCGATTCCGTTGTATCGGATCGGGATCCCCGTTTTACGGGACAATTCTGGGGAGCGTTGTTTAAGGTGTTAGGCACCAAGCTCCTCATGTCCACTGCGGATCACCCGCAGACGTACGGTCAGACGGAACGCGTTAATCGCGTTGTGGAGGATATTATCCGTAGTTTATATCCGGATTCTCCAAAGAGTTGGAGTGAGATGCTTCCGATGGTTGAATTTGCTATCAACAATTCGGTCCATGCATCTACGGGGTTTACCCCGTTTTACGTAAACGGATTGGTGAATCCGAGGGTTTCGTTAACGCCACGTGTGTGTGGCCCAGGGATTTAGGGGGGAGGATTCCACGATGTCAGCCCTGTATCTGTGCGAAAGCACATCGATAAGTTCTTATCGACGCGCCTTAGTGTCTTACGACACGTCTGCGATGCCATGGCGGAAAGACAAGACAAGCAGAAGGATCAGGCTGACCGCAAGGGTCGTCGTAACGAAAGGGAGTACAAAGTAGGAGAAAGTGTTTTATTAAACGCTAAGAATCTTCCTACAAATGCAGTTTCAAATGTGACGCGCAATAAACTGCGCCCCAGGTTTGTGGGAACTTTTAAGGTGCTTGCCCGAAAGGGCTTGGCGTACACCTTGGATATTCCGAAGGCGATGCGTACGCATCCAACCTTCTACGTAGGTATGCTTAATCCATACCAGGACCCGGAGGCGGGTCCCCTCTTGGAGGGGTTGGAAAGGCGGATAGCCGTAAGAGCCGTAAGACACGGCAGGGAGGAGGAAGCCCGACAGGGCTAAAATGCGACCACCAAGCTCCAAAACGAGAGACTCGAGGGAGGCAAGCCGCTTCTCGAAGCGTTCAGTAGCATCCCACTCATCGCGGAGTCCCTCGTGGACATCATGGATGCGATGGCTGTGTCGATCACAGCGCTCGCGAATCTCACGTCGCAATTGCGCGACCTCCTCCTCCAATTCTCGATGCGGAGGGTACTCCACATTATCATGTGGAGCGTCTGATGGCGCGACACCATCATCGGGGTCAAACCCAGTATCTGGTGAAGCGGAAGGGTTATCCACATTCACAGAGTTTGTGGGAGTCCGAGAATCCCCTGCGGCAGGATTGCCGTGACGTCGTTGACGCTTTCGAGCGGGAGAATCCCGCTGCGGGTCGACGACCAAAGGGGCGCGAGAAGCCCCTCCACTACCAGTAGTTGGGAGTTTGCCGGAGGCAGATGTGGTGCTAACACTACTCTCTGGCACCGCGGTGGGGGCAGGAGCGCTGGCATAGCGCGTGTAATATGGGGCACGTAATAGCCCCATCGCTTTGGATTTGGCAAATGCCAGGCGCAATGCTCTCTCCACCCGAACGTAACGTCGGGAATAGCTGTTGTGCAGCTCAGTAAAACTAGGGAGGAGCTTCTCCCCTTCCGCCCAAGAGCGGAATTTCCTTTCTTCATTTTCGTCACTCTCTCCGAAAAAGAGAACGATAGGAACCTCGCGAAGGTTCTCAACAGGGGCACCCTGTGCCTGCCTGTCGAGGCGCTCTCGGTATGAGACGCCAGTGAACTGCTTCTGCGCGAGCAGTTGTTGCCGTAGTTTTTCCCGGCGTTCGCATTGATACGGCTGTTCAGCTGCAGTGCCAGGGGTATAGAATGCCAAACCATTCCTTAACATGGTCCTAGCCCACTTTGAGGGTCACGAGGACCCTCAAAATTATATGCCGCCCGTGGCGGGCGTTTGGGGGCGCGTAACGCAGCCTTTCGTGCCCGTGCGGCAAGTTGGGCTTCTTGAGCTGCGTCCAGCGCATTGGTGATGATCTCCTTCGGCGATCCGGATGTATCATCCGACATTGGCAGGGGTGGCGCACTAGCTAGTTCATTTTCCCCACGTGTGGGGAACGAATTAGGCTACCGACATCGCCGTTCAGCGTTGTCGGAGCGGTCAGCCTTTGGGCAGATATCCCCCAAGGGCATCCACCTCCGAGTTATCGGAATAGTCTACCTCCTCTTCTGAAGAGAATCCACAGCACCACTAAAGGTGCTCATGGTTAGCCAGAAGTTCTGGCAGTTGGAGTTCTCCAACTATAATCGTTTATTGCGTAAGAAATAGTATTAATGGGGGAGGATGTAACAGGGTTACATTCTGGTTACATTTGGTTATGTTGTGTATATAAGTACACTACGGTTGAGGTCAGTATTGACCCGTCCGAAAGGTTTGGACTTATTGGTTATTTTAACCAATCAGGGCAGGAGACCTTGGTGAGGCGTGGCAGCCAGCCACGTGTTAGTACACAGGTGGTGTACACTACATTTTGGCTAGGTACGAATTTGGTAAGTTCTACTTAGTATTACATATAGTTTACATTAGTTTAAATTAATTTAGGCTAATTACATATTAAATATACATTCAATTTATATTTCACTCAAAAGACTGCTAGACGCACGACCTCGACCGGTCGCGCGCGTAGTCAGTGTTGTAGTGTAAGGGAAGTCCTTCCCTTAGCTACCCCATTATTAAGGGAGCCTTGTATCAAGGCGTTAGTTTGTGCTAACTTGTAAACCAAAGGGAATCTTGGCCCCGAGTAAGAGAGTACTCTCTTACTAAGCCCTTTTATAAGGGCGTATCGGCTAAGTAGCAGCACATCACCGCTTTAGGAAAGTATTCCTCTGTGCGCTAGCCGCACCGTGCGTGTACGCACCGGCTACAACAACCGATCGGATCGGCGCCGACAAGTCAGCCGAAGAAGACCCCTCACCTCGGAAGGAAAGGCCAGATCACGTAGCGACCAGAATGTGCCGAAGGTTATCATCGCAGTCACCCGATACAGTGGGCTCACAGGCAGATTTGCCGAGAGTCATTAATGCAGTTGTATCGCAAGGTCGGGTGACAGTGGAACCGACGGCAGATGGGGACAATCGCAGTATCTCTGGAGACGAGTATGATGGCTCATCCACTCGAGTCGGTACTACAGGAGGACAGACTGTCGATGAGGATCAGCATTGCCCGTTTGACAGGAGCGGACCGAGTGGAGTCACCTCACCGGATGACCTGGTATATGTGCACAGGGAGAGGAGTGCGTTGACGGATCGGGGAGTCATATGGCTAACCCACCTGAAGTGTCAGCCGATACGCTTAAAGTGTCTCTGGACAATCCACAAGCAGGTGACCAAGTCGTCGACACCCCCGATCGTACCGATCCGCTCAAGGAATAAACGTGGAAGAAAAGATATTTGCTGATCGGGAAGGGTGTGTATTTCTGATACCGACAGTGGTGATGTCAATCCAACCGCCCATTTGGATGTTAGATCGGCCCAGAAGACGTGCTGTGGTCGAACGCACCGGGATTATCCGATCTACTTGACGGATCGCAAAGAAGCAACTTGGATCGGTGAATCCGATCTAGATTGTGGCGTTCTGGCTAAGAAGTTCAAGCGAAACCGAATGAATCATAATGGTTATGGAGCGACGCAGACTCACGAAGTGGAAAACCAAGATTTACAATAGCGCCGATCGACAATACCGATCGGCGCGAATTTGGGATGTTTTATTGTGATTACGACTATGGGTGTGTGACGAACTGTGATGAACTGGTGATATTTCGGTGGTAGCGAAGTGGCTTGAGAATGTGGATATTTTTCGATGACGACGGTAACGACTCTCACGTGTGGACGCAGTTGGATGCGGTAAGGGTGGACCTTAATTAATGTGGATAAAGGACATGACAGATGGGACGATCGGGTGATCGGAAAATGAAGATTATTATTAATGAAAGATGAACGATTACCCGATAGGCTCTTGCGGAAACATCGAGACCTGAAAGGAGAGAGGCACGTCAACCTCCAATGCCCCCAACAATGGATGATGATACAGACCAGATGTGCCGGGCAGAAGAGTTGGTTTGAATGCCTTTCCAGCCGGTTTGGATATGCTTTCCACGCTGTCGTCTTTTTGGCACACAACTTGGTCGGCCTCTAACGTCGGCTCTTCAACTGCGGCAGTAGATCGACGACGATGGGTGGATAGGGATTGAGATAAAACGAGAAGTAGCTCATCTGAACCCACCAATCCACCCTCCGAATCCGCCCTAGGCGAGGCTAATGCCGAATTGGACCGAACAGTGTGGGAGGTCGAGGGCGCGTGATTTTTCTCAACTTTCCTCTTCCCAACTGGATCCTCCACCGCACTTGAAAATTGCGCCCATGTCTTGGCTTGCGTTTGCGCAGCTTCTGGCTTCTTTTCACGCGCCAGGTCGCACGCTACGTCCCGCTCCCTAGCGCCTCTCCACGCGTCTTCGCGCTTCCGATTTAGTTTGCAAATTATGTGGGGCGGTTTTTTAGCCAATGAGCGACACGATAATCCACCCGATCCCGGATTAGCGGCGTAACGGGTCGAGGGCACGCGGTTTTTCGCAGCCTTCCTCTCCACAACTGCATCCGCTGTCGTTCATGGGATCTTCGTCTATGTCTTGGCTTTCTTTTACGTCGCCGCTGGTTTCTCCTCGTAGTCTTGATCGGCCGTTACGCCCCGCGCCCTCACGCCTTCCGCCCGACTTTGCGTTTCATGTTGTGCGTGTGAATTTTTTTTGGGGGGAATTTCTTCCAATGAATGGCGAGAATTTCCGCCCGAATTTCGCTGGGAAATACTGCCGGCGAAATGCGATTGCGGGTCCTCGAGGGCGTTCGAGGCTGCTCCGCAAGGAATGAAGCTAGCGACCTGCGAACTGAACAGACACGTAGCCAGCTTATCGCGGCACCGTTGGACGATTCCCCAGAGTCGGTTCGACTCTTGTGTCCAAATGCCGAGCCGATCTTGGGAGGCAGCAATTCTCTCCGAGTGGTCCTCGACCGTGAGCTTGAGCTCGGCGATCTGTCGATCCAACTCGCGCTTCTGGGAGTATAAAACCGATCGATCGGCCCGATGCTCCGCGATCTGCCGAACGACCACTGCGAGCTGCTCCTGAAGATGCGATCGGCAGATCTTGAGACGACGCATGTCGTGACTAGTGCCGATCGGCTCTTCCAACATCGTTTGGAGCAGATCGAAGTGGCCTTGCACCTGCCGAACGACATCAACCAGTGTTTGCACGGTTTGGATGGCATTGCTCGGGAGTGGATCTACATATAAAGGCGGCAAGTGATGGCCTATCCAAAGTGGAGTTAACGATGGATTGACGTACCTGGTGTGTTTTGTTTTGGCATCGAGGCCTTGAGATGTTTAAGCTCGGCCATCAAGACTGAGAGATCAGCCTGTATGGCGTCGATCAGCTTGGAGAACCGTTCGGTGTCCCGAAGCATTTTTTTAAACGCGGCGTTGGTCACGATCTGCTTTTCACGCTCAACTCTCAACTCTTCTTCTTGGAGTGCATCGATTGTTTGCTGGGACCGATCGACCTCGAGTGGGTTCTCATCTTGTTCGCTGACAATTTGAGTGTCGCCCGAGTCGTCGGAATGATCAGATCGGTCAGAAGCTGGAATATGCGGAGAGTGCGGGCACCGATCGCCTACGAAGACAAATCTTAGAGAAAATGTGGCGATCGGAAATCAAGCGAAGTTACCTGGTACATTGGACTCGGAGGAATGCATGGAATTTGAAGACTGTTTGTGAGATCGGGCCGCTACCATTGTGCGGCTGCTACCAGACTTAGGGGCGGCTGTGGTGAAGTGCTATTGAAATTATTCACCGGTTTGTACCGGTGTACCAGTTTTCAAGGCTGATTGATCGGGTTGGCTGAAAGATTGGAGTGTTTTGGGCCAATCGTGTTTTTGGAGTGTTTTGTACGCAGATTTGAGGTAAGAAACACGGTTTACATGTTGTTTACATATTGGATTTTAATTGGTTTAATAAATATAGTGTTCGTATTACATGAGTTGCATAAGTCGCCGCTCCGTAGGAGTCACTGGGAGCAGACGGCTAGCAGGGTCCCCTCTTGCTCATTAATCCCGTCCAGGACTGAGATCCACCGGAAGTCCCACGAAGGCAAGCTCCCATTACGTTCACTCACCCCTCAACTTCGGCTAAGTTTGGAACGTGTTTTACTGGCTGGGTTACTCATCGCGATCTGAGGTCAAGTCCCAGGAATTGGTTGGATTACTCACTGCGATCTGCAGTCAAGTGCCAAAACGTATTGGCTGGATTACTCATTGCTTTTGCAATCAAGTGCCAGAAACCCTATTGGCTGGATTACTCACTGCTACGTGAAGTCAAGTGCCAGATTTTGCCGCATTCGGAGTGAAATTTTCCGCTCCGTTTGCAGATCGACTACATTGGATTATCTTTTCGTTGGAAGTTTGGATCAAGTACCCCAGAAGTGGTACACCCATATTAGTACCTTCTAAGGTCTTCAATGAGCGACGGCCCATCGAGTGTGTAGCCACCCACACCAATGGGTACACAAGGTGAGACACAAGACAAATCGGACTCGGCTTCCTGTAATGCCGATCGGTCAACCGATCGGCACCCAGGCAAAGGTTCGCGGGGTACCCCCCCGTTAGTTGTACAGCTGGCGCGATGGTGGCTCAGTTCTGGACACTTCGGTGTTCGATTTTTAACTGTGCCCCACCACATTATCCTTCGGCCAGACCCATACCAACGATCGTATTGTTGTCTAACGTCAGTGATTTTTCACCGATGTTAGTAATCCGTACGTAATCTGATCGGCCTCCACTTTTCACAAAATTCGATACCCACCGTTCGCCCCTAGTTATCCATAACTTCCTCGATCAGTAGCCTTTTTCCACTGGGGTATCTGCCGATCGGTCCACGGAAAAGTAATATCCTGGTTCCATCGTACCAGATCAGCATGTGATCCGTATAAGGGATGTCGACCAGCCAGTTGGATCTAGACTTCATCCGGAAGCGTGAGAACTCCATGAAACAGATCGAGGCGTATACCTGCCGGTACCATAAAATCCATACCAAAGAGCGCATCCTGTCCGGCCAACTTACCGACCCAGGCGCTAAATAAATATACCAATAAACCCGATAAAGTATTTTTGACACGCGTCCTCCCTTGGGTCATATAGGAATTATCTCCAATTCCGACGAATTCTTGTCTCTACGTGCCGTCTATTTGACATTCGACCTTACGAGCAAAGGCGGAGTCGATAATCGAGACTTCGGCCCCAGAGTCGAACAACATCGTGTCCTTCTGGTTATTAATCTTACCCCAGGCTTTCGCCTGCTTAAACCATTTGTCGGGCGCATGATACTTCCAGTATCCGCGAGAATCCCCCGGCAGCAGATCCAACTGCATGACCACCTTCGATCGGGAATATTCATCGGTCGTGAGATTGTAGACCGGATGATCCCGATCGACGCAATTGAGAACGGAACATGTATTGTCGGTTTTATTCTCCTTGCCGACATATGCATAGATGCCAAACGTAGATCGCTCGGCTCGATCCAGATTCCAAACTGGAGAGCGTTCTAGTTTAACATCTTTTCCACGTCCGGTGGAAGCATCCCCGCGTGCTTACCCGGCACATACCACTTGCGCATCAGATTGAAAAACTCTTCAATCTTGCACTGGACGGCCTCGTGGATCTCTACACATGATTTGCACACGAAGAGGCAGTGATCGCTGGGGTGGCCGCGTCTTTCGCACTTCTTGCATGTTAACTTCTTCCAGCAGTCCCCAATGCTTTCTCGACCCGCAGTGAGCACACCTCTTGCGAGGTCGGTCTGGGTCGGACTTGTTCCCCTTCCTGCCCTTCCGATCTGCCTGGTTGGCCGTCGATCTGGTTCTTGGGGCAGGTTCCGTGATGTAAACGTGGCGACACTGGTCCTCATCCGACTCCCGACTGGACAGGGCGCTGCTTTCCTCTTCCGACCCAGTGCTGTCTTCAGCCACAATCGCCTTGATAGCACGGGCCGATCTGGTTAAGGGCCTCTTCACAGGGTCGGTCTGGGTCTTCGATCTGTAACGACCCGATCCAACGGCGACCTTCTCCCTCATACTGCGCGAGTGTTGCAGCGTCCGCAACGTCTGCTCCACTTCCGTCACATCCTTTAGGCGCATCAGAGTGAGCTGATCTGCCATCTCTTGGTCATAAAGGGTACTAATATAGTGACCCACGTGCTCCAAAGCGGCACCGGTCGGCGGGTTGTCTTCTTTGATCACTATCCCGGCGCGAATTGAGGCCACGTTAAACGGTGCAAATACTCGATCGGCGTCTCGTCTCCCCTCTTCTGCATATGGTGATATTTGCGGGCGGTAGAAAATCCAGAGTTGCGGTACTGCCCCTCAAATTCTGAACATAGCAGATCCCAGTCAGATCGGATATCCCGACCCAACTGTTAGATCCAGTTCGCAGCCGTTCCTTTCAGCAAATCCCTGAAGATCAGACACCGTTCCTTTTTTGGTGTCTGATCCCGTAAGAAAGCAGACTTGACCCGACCAAACCACGATCTGGCTTGCTCTTCGTCGTCGTCCTTGCCAGTAAAGTCCTTGAGATCCGTAGTCGCGGCCATACGAATACGTGGGATCGCGGCATATCCAAGATCAAATGCGGTCGTAGAGGCTAGGTTAGCCTTGCGGGTTCTTCCCGCCCCTGCACCGTCTGACTTATAGTGGTCATCCGGATCGCCGACCGACTCCATCTCGTAATCGCTATTCTTGCTTGATCGGCGCGGTCGGGATGGTTGCGGCTTGCGTCTTCCTTTGTCAACTAGTTTACCACCTCGGATAGCCTTATCCGCTGTTGCCACTGACTCCATATCCAAATCCCGGCAAATATTGACATTTTGCCGGTGAGATCGGCACTGGGCATGCGGGCGCGGAGGCGATCGGCATCGATCTCCCTAGAAACGCTCCATCATCGCTTCAAACATGGCTTAGACGTTAGCTTGGGTCATGGGCAACGTATTGGTGTCCTCCTTCGGAGGTACTGAAGCCTGTGGGGGCTTCTGGGGCCCGACTGGCATGCATCCCCTTGCTGCCGCACGTCCTTTTGATGCTCCCATGGGGTCTGATCCGGCTCCATGGTTATCCGCTCGACACCGACCTCCAACTCCGATGAGTTATTAGAGGAAGGTGGAGACTGATACAACGACTTATCGTCGGAGCACGCATCGTCGTATACTGCCGTGGTCTCAGCGACCTTCAATGCCGCAGTGGGAGTTGGGCGGCGGACCGCCCCCACCAACGGCACCAAATGGTCATGGAGGGTCGACATCGACATCTCCAGTCTCCAAGTATCCAGATCGAAGAGTTTCTGCACGTTGGCGAGGTTTCGAACTTTCATGCTGACCTCGGCAAACATCGCCAGCAGGTTCTTCACCAATGTCAACGACCGATCACTCTGGATCGGCTCGGTGGTGGGTCCGAGAAGGCGATCGGGGATCTGGGGGTCTATAATCCGCATGACCTGGTATTCGCGAATAAATCGCTTCAACGCGTGGATGTAATACATCCTGGTCAGGTATTCTTCTTTGATGACCCCATCCCCGACCTGCGACTTTTCTTCCAAGTCGTCTTCCTCGGACGGCATTCTGAGCCTCTGCTTGGGAACCTTGGGAGGGTGGACTGGATCGTCCCGATCAGCCTCCAAGTCGTTTTCACTTTTTTATTCGTCAAAATATTCCTTAAAATGCATAGGATCAGGACAAAATTCCTGATACTTTCCGGAACTATAGCAAGAACTGCTATAGTCCCGATCGGCTCCGGTGGGAGCCATGTGGGGAGGAAAAAACTTATTAATCCCGATCTGGTCCTCCACCCGGCCAGATCGGACATCGCCATCTTTATCGTTAACGAGAACATAAGGCGATAGCCGTTCCTTATGTCCTCTCCAGAACGATTACACATTCAATTCATTGTAATCAATTCTTTGCTGAATATCGCTGCGGTGATATCCACGATCACCAAGTGATCCGGGCACGCGCACCATTGTGGTGGAGTCAAGTTCAAAATCGAACACCGTAGTGTCGAGAACCTGACCACCATCGTGCCCGGACTTTCAAATTACGGGGGGGGGTACCCCGCGAACCTTCGCCTTCGATCCGATCGGATCGTCCGCTGCTGACAGACGACAGATCATCAACACAGGACGCCTGGTCCGATTTGGTTGTCATCTCACTTGTGTACCCGATGGATTGACCTGGTAACACACTCGGTGGATCGGTGCTGGAAATTGACTTGTGGTCTAAATGTGGTAGACCGTGCTGGGTAATGTACCCTGGGCGGAACTCTTCACCTTGGGTACGGGCAGACCAGTTATACTTGGAGTGAGTATACTCCAAAGGGCAAATCGCTCAACCGATCGTAGAGCCCAACCAATAGGAGAACAAAACTCCAATAATCCAATAGGGAGATCCAAATTGGAACGTGATATACTCCACGAACGATATCTCCACATAACAATTCAAAAGACTTAATAACACGTTCCAAACGTGCGTAACTGGAACTTGAGAAGCCGACCAAAGTGTACTCTCGTCGAGGGACTTCCGGAGGGCCAAGTGCGTCTGTAACGCGTCCCGTCCGGGTATAATGAGCTGGAAGGTATTACTCGACCCTCCGCCCCCAAACACTCTGCGGCGTGCAGAGGCGACTGATGTACAAGGCGAAACTGTAGCCGGTGCGTATACGCACTGTGCGGCTAGCGCACAGATGAAAACTCTTCCTTAAAGCGGTATCTACCGCTACTTAGCCGATACGCCCTTATAAAGGGCTTAGTAGGAGAGTTATCCTACTCGGGGCCAAGATTCCCGGGTTGGTTTACTACTTAGCCTTAACGGCTGGGTTCCCTTTACGGGATGTAAGTAAATGGAGGGCTCCCTCTTACCTACGACACTCACTGCACGCGCGACCGGTCGAGGTCGCGCGTCTGCACTTTAGAGTGAAATGTAAACTGAATATATTTAATATGTAATTAGCCTAAATTAATTTAAACTAATATAAACTATATGTAATACTAAGTAGAATATTCCAAATTCGTACCTAGCTAAAATGTAGTGTACACACCTGTGTACCGACACGTGGATGGCTGACACACCACCAACCCAAGATCCCCTGCCCTGATTGGTTAAAATAACCAATGGTTCAAAACCTTTCAAAGCGGTCAATACTGACCTCAACTGTAGTGTACTCATGTACACCAACACTAAATGTAACTCAAATGTAACCCGGTTACATCTCCCCCCATCAAGACTATTGCTTACGAAATAATCAAAATCTTTTTGGAGAAGTCCAACGCCAGTACCTCTGGCTGTCCATTGTACACATTCAGTGGTGCTATGGACGAAAACTATTCCGACACCTCGGAAGTGGATGCCCTTGGGGAGATCTCCCCAACGGCTGGCCACACTGATAGCGCCGAACGGGGCTTTCGGTTATCCAACCCATTCCCAACACGTGGGGAAAACGAACTAACTCGTGCGCCACCGTTACTTGCTAGGGGTGATACCTCCCGGTTGCCACAGGCGACCACCACCAATGAACCGTCCTTGGTTCAAGAGGCCCGACGTGCCGTACGGGCACGGAAGGGACCTCGCGACCCTCAAAGAGGGATAAGCAGGCGTCAAGAGGGGTCTAGCCTCCTATACCCCTGGTTCAGCGGCTATACTGCCGCGTGAAATTGCGCGTCGGAACCAACTTCGGGCCCGACTACTAACGCCCAAACATTATACCGTTAAGTCCTACCGGACGCGACTCGGGAAGCAGGCACGCGGTGTCCTCGTGTATATCATCCGCGAGATTCACTTTGTTCTCTTGAGTGACGAAAGCGTCGAAGACGCAGAACAGGCATTCCGAGCCTGGGCGGAAGGGGAGAAACGCCTCCCCAGTTTTGATGCGCTGTACAACAACTTTTCCGAACACGACGTTCGGGTAGAGAGGGCGCTACGCTTGGCCTATGATCAGGCCAAAGCGCAAGGGCAATTACCTGCCTCCTATTATACGCGCTCTGCTCTCGATGTGGTGCCGGAGAGCAATGAAAGCACAGCATCTGCCTCCGGCGAACTCCCAGCTACTGGGAGTGAAGGGGCTTCTTCAGCCCCTTTGGTCGTTGACTCTCAGTGGGATTCTCCCGCTCGAAAGCGTCAACGACGTCACGGCAATCCTACCGTAGAGGAGTCTCGTACTCCCACGAGCTCTGGGAATGTGTATACCCTTTCCACTTCACCAGGTACTGGGTATCACCCCGGTGATGGCGTCGTGCCATCAGGCGTTCCACATGGTAATGTGGAGTACCCTCCGTATCGAGCACTGGAGGAGGGGATCGCGCTATTGCGACGTGACTTCCACGAGCGCTGTGATCGGAACAGCCGTCGCATCCAATATGCTCAGGAGGGACTCCTCAACAAAGGGAGTGCGAATGAACGCATCGAGGGGCGGCTTGCCTATCTCGAGTCTCTCGTTGCGGAGCTTCAGGGTCGTATTTCAACCCTTTCGGAGATTTTCCGACCTGTCGCGCCTTTTGGCTATCCGGCTTCTCACCCTCCTCCGAGAGAGGACCCGCCTCAGGGTTCTGGTATGGCTTAAGCATACCCACATAGAAGGTTGGATGCGTACGCATCGCCTTCGGGATGTCTAAGGTATACGACAAGCCCTTTCGGGCTAATACCTTAAAGGGCCCCACAAACCTGGGGCGCAGTTTATTGCGCGTCACATTTGAAACTGCATTTGTAGGAAGATTTTTAGCGTTTAATAAAACACTTTCTCCTACTTGATACATCTTTTCGTTACGCCGCCACTTGCGGTCAGCTTGCTCCTTCTGCTTGTCTTGGCTTTCCGCGATGGCATCGCAGACGTGTCGTAAGACACTAAGGCGCGTCGATAAAAACTTATTGATGTGCTTTCGCACATATACAGGACTGACATCAAGGTATCCTCCCCCCTCAAGCCCTGGGCCACACACACGTGGCGTCAACGTAACCCTCGGATTAACTTATCCGTTCACGTAAAACGGGGTAAACCCCGTAGATGCATGTACCGAATTGTTTATAGCAAATTCGGCCATAGGAAGCATCTCACTCCAACTCTTTGGAGAATCCGGACATAATCTCCGGAGAATATCCTCCACAACGCGATTAACGCGTTCCGTCTGACCGTCCGTCTGCGGATGATCCGCAGTGGACATGAGGAGCTTGTGGACTAGCACCTTAAACAACGCCCCCCAAAACTGTCCCGTAAAACGGGGATCCCGATCCGATACAACAGAGTCGGGTAGACCATGCTGTCGAAAGATACGTTCTAGGAACACTTTCGCTGTTCCTTGTCCATCTATGGACTCTGGCACCGCCTCCAGGTGAGCTATCTTGCTCAAACGGTCATCAAAGACCAATATGCCGGTGTTCCCGGCCTTATCCTTCGTAAAACCGAAGATAAACTCCATTCAAATGGATTTCCAACACTCTGTTGGAACCGATAAGCTCGCCAAAGGCTCAGCTGAACTTGCAGAGGGTTTCACCCTCTGACATGTCTCACAGGTGCTTATATCCGCACCGACCCACTTATACATGTTGGGCCACCAATAAAAAGCGCTTAAAGAGCTGTAGGTTTTATCCCGACCTAAATGACCCCCGGTAGGGGCGTCATGTGCCTCAAAGAGGACTTTATACTTCAGTTCCTCATCATGAGGAACAACCACCAGCGGAGTGTCCTCCGCGCTCGTGCTATAATATAGCAAACCGTCACAGTACCTGCAACGGTGTAACCGAGCTTTAGCTCGACTTGACAGGGTAGGCTAAGACGAGCCAAGTCCCTTTCCACCCAACGCGATAATAAGCGCCGTACATTGTGGGTCTTTCTCATACTCCTGGCGTATGAGATCCACCACAGACGAGGTGATGAATGTCGCGTGAGCGAGCTAGTAATCGGGACGACGCGACAACGCGTCTGCAAGTACATTTTGTTTACCAGGTTTATACTTAACCTCAAAGTTATACTCCGCAAGGAAGGAGCGCCAAGGGGACATCCGTTAGGAGAGATGAGGCGACTTTATCGCTTTCCGTAAGGACGCGTGGTCAGTATAAATCACGAACGGCTTTGAGCCGAGTAGGTGAACCCTAAATTTGACAAGGGCATACTTCAGTAGCTCCTTGTCATGAACGGGATAATTCCGTTCCGCAGCTTTAAGCTGCCTCGACTCAAACGCAATTACGCGTTCCCTTCCTGCATCGTCTGCTTGTAACAAAGCACATCCGGTTGCGAAATCGGAGGCGTCGCAGACGACACTAAATGGTTTCCCAGAATCTGGGAGAGCAAGAACGGGAGCTTTTAACAAGCTACCCTTAACCGCTTCAAAAGCGTTTTGGTGATCGGTTTCCCAACACCAATCAACATCCTTCTTAAGAAGGTCGGTCAATCGCTTCGCAATTTCAGCGTAGTTCTCGCTGTACTTGTGGAGATAGTTGGATAATCCAAGACACTTCCGTAAATCTCTAAGATTTACAGGCGAAGGCCACTCCACAATGGCTTTCACCTTCGCGGGATCCGCCCGCACTCCATCCTTACCGATGAAGCATCGGAGGAAAGGAATTTCCTCAGCAGCAAAGATACATTTTGATGCGTTCGCATATAACTTTGCTCTCGCATACATTCGAGAACTGCTCGAAGGTGTATCAGATGCGTCTGAACATCAGACGAGTCGTCTTCCGCACGACTATGGTCGAATATATCGTCGAAGTACGTCTGAGCGTACTTCCTATGAGGGCGGAAGAGTTGAGTCACCAAGCGATTGAAAGTCGCTGGTGCATTTGAAAGCCCTTGTGGCATCACAAGCCACTCCCACAGCATGCCGCTAGGCGTGCTGACCGCTGTAAGCGGAATATAGGACGCTCGCATGAGCACCTGATAATACCCGTCCACCAGATCTAAGGCGCTGTACACAGTACAACCCGCCATATTATTCTGGATGACATCCTTCCGAGGAATCGGAGTCTGCATGAGTACTGTAGCTGCATTCAGCTTGTTATACGCATGCACAATGCGCCACTTTCCGTTCGGTTTACGAACACAAAAAGTGGGAGATGAATTGGGAGACATGCTCTCCCGTACCATCCCTGCCTCTTCTTTCCCCTTGAAGAATGCGTCGATGACGTCGCATTGCTCCTTGGGGAGAGTCCACTGCCTAGTGACGCAGTATTTGGTTCCAAGAACCAAATCAATTTCATGTCGGACTCCCCGATCCGATGGTAACCCCATCGGCGGGTTGTCACTAATGACATCTACAAATTCCTTTAATAAGGAATGGTAAGGGTCCTCCGTATCCGCAAGGATCTTGAGGCCGCTTCGGGCATTCAATGCCTGTTTGGTTTGCACCAAAACTTACTCGTCCATCGCGGATGAGGATCTCAACTCCTCTTCCGGACGTAATACGACAACCTCGTCGATTTCATCTGCTTTCAAAGCAGTTTCAAATTCGTTGAAGGACATCTCCTCCAACGACAAGAGTTCGCCTACCCCAGGCAACCGTTCCAGGCTTACGCCTTCTGTGACAACACCTGTCACACTGTTAAGCATCCTGTAGGACTGCTGACTACTGGCCTCGGGACTCATCCCGGGACCCAGATGGGGGGAGTCAATTGCCCCATCTATTGGAAGCACCACGCGCCTATCCACTGAGGTCTCTACCTATACCACCGGTGACTCTCCAGTCTCACCTATAACGGCGTAGTCGGAATCATTTCCGACGTGCGAAAGAGACGAACTTCGGGTCTCTTCGCTTGGAAGCGCCTCGCGCTTAACCAGGGGTCTCTACCCCTACCACTGGAGTCTCAACTTGTTCGGCGGACACGGCGTTGTCGGAATCTGATCCGACCTGCAGAAGGGACGAACTTCGGGTCTCTTCTATAAGCGCCTCGAGCTTAACCTCAGAGGAATCCACCTCTATCACTGGCGACTCACCATTCTCGCCTATATCGGCGTGGGGATTAACCACCAAATCCCCCTCGTTAAGGAACTTTTCCTTAACGCCATTGGGAATGATCATTTCAGACATCCCAATCTCTGGCATATCACGCCAGAATCGCTTTTGCGATCGAGCAAAGGTGGGTTCATGACTCGCCAATGCTTCACCCCACCGCGGATGCGTTGAGCCAATGGATTTAGACTTCCAGTCAATCCATGGCTCGTGGCGTTCCATCCACTTCATGCCCAGAATGAGGTCATACCTCGAGTCCAAATCCAGGACTAGGCAACGTTCTAAGCTTTCAAAGTCTGCAAACTTCAGCTTATGGTTAATCGAGACCTTGGGTACAGAAACCTGTACACCCGTCGCAAGACGGACTGTGACAACGTCACGAGAACGTGACTCTAGGGCCTCGGAATACAGCCGACTCTTCTCCACAGAAGCTCTTCTGACATAATTTTCAGACGCTCCAGAGTCTATCAAGACTCTCCAAGGCTTATCAAAGCCTTTCACGTCCGCAAGGACTACCAGCAAACCTGGTTGGTACACCAACTCGGTACTAGAAAGCACCGCTTCCCTCGGGGCTTTGTGCTGTCGTCCCCTACCCTGGGGATTAACAGCACTGAGGGGTCCCCCAGTAGGGCGCCCGCACCTACTGGGAGCCGTCGTTTCCCGACGGCTTGGGCAAGGCCTTTTTCCCCACCCTTGGTCCCTTGTAGCGAGTATCTCGCTGGGGATTTTTCGGACATCTTCTCCTTTAGATGATCCGTGATCCCACACATGAAGCATCTCAGCGTCCCATGTCGCTGCAGCATAGCTAAGAACTCCGCCTCGAAGCTCTTCGAAAAAGAGTTAGTGTGACTCTTAGCGTGAGGTTTCTCCTCCGCTTCGACCTGACTAAGGTACATGGGTTCGGGACCCACCTTAGAGGAACGGAAGTTCCTCTTGGCGTTGAACGCCATCTTGAACGCCTCCTACAGGGATTGGGGTCGGCATCGGAACAATTCAGAGCGTGCTGGCTCTTCTCTCAGGCCACCCATGAAGACGGGGATGGACACATCGTCCGAATACGCTTTCGCGTACATCCCTTCCAACAGGGTCTTAAGTTCTTGGATATATGTTTGCAAGTCCCTAGTGCCCTGACGTTACCTCATAAACGCCAGCTGATTCTGGAAAACCAGATCAGGCGTGGCATACATGTCCATAAGATTTTGTTTAAGGACCTACCAGGTCGGGAACACGTCCATGACCGAATCCGATCACGTAAACGCCCATGCACGGGCTTTACCCGTGAGATGGGTCCATGCATGTCCCACTTGCAAGTGATCAGCGATCACATTCGCTATGGCGAAGGCCGTTTCGACCTCTCGCAAACAAACGTAAAGGTTGTCACCCTTCTCTCCGGTGAACTCCTTTATCTTAAACGATAATGGGGGTCGCACCCCCGTGGAACTACCTCTACTACAGCTCGCTTCATGAGCGATGAGGGCATTTACCCTTGCCTTTACGGCCTCAACGCCCTGCCCCACTAGGAGCTTCATGCCTTCGTCACCCATTAAGGGTAACATCCTTTTAAAGGCTTCCTGCTGGACGAGGGTCAAACTATCCCAATCTTCCTGATTCATCCTTTGCAGAGGATGCCTTAGTCTACCAACACAGGTGTTGGATTGACTACAAGTGCTACCAGATGTAGCCGGTGCGTACGCGCACGGTGCGGCTAGCACACAGAGGAAGACTTTCCTTTAAGCGGCGTTCGCCCCTACTTAGCCGATACGCCCTTATAAAGGGCTTAGTTGGAGAGTTCTCCTACTCGGGGCAAAGATTCCGGGGTTGGTTTACTACTTAGCCTTAACGGCTGTGTTCCCTTTACGGGATGTAAGTAAATGGAGGGCTCCCTCTTACCTACGACACTCACTGCACGCGCAACCGGTCGAGGTCGCGCGTCTGCACTTTAGAGTGAAATGTAAACTGAATATATTTAATATGTAATTATCCTAAATTAATTTAAACTAATATAAACTATATGTAATACTAAGTAGAATATTCCAGATTCGTACCTAGCTAAAAAGTAGTGTACACACCTGTGTACCGACACGATGATGGCTGACACACCACCACACCAAGATCCCCTGCCCTGATTGGTTAAAATAACCAATGGTTCAAAACCTTTCAAACCGGTCAATACTGACCTCAACCGTAGTGTACTTATGTACACCAACACTAAATGTAACTCAAATGTAACCCGGTTACAGAAACGGCCTCCGGTTGAGTGTTAAAGACGTCGGGTATTAGAAGCCGAGAAAATTAACGACGCAAATTAACGACTAAGTAAAAACTATCCCCTATGGTCTCCAATATGTACAAAATATAAAAATATGTAAGTGCACGCAATATCATGTGACTCACCAAAATCCGTGTTCTTGACACCTCCCGCACACGATTGGCCCAAAAGCCTCCTTCATTTCCACCAATCCGATCGCCGATAAGTCGATCGGTCTGCCGCTGACCGGAAGAGACCAGAATGCTTGAGTCCGCTTCACCACAGCCGCCCCTGAGTCGTGTCGCAGTTGCGCATCGGTAGCGGCCCGATCTCATCATATCCAGATCTTCATAGAAGCGGAATTCACCAATGGACAGATCTCCGAGTCCACCTTCGCCAGGTACTTGTCTTGCACACCTGATCGTCTTATGACCTCTTTTGACATTCTTTGGTACAGGTGCCCTGCGTTCATCATCGCCCCATCTCGATTCGCCGACCAGATCGTCCCGATCTGACAGCCCTTTCAGCAATTCAGAGTCCGACACACCGGACAGGCATCAGATCGAGGCCGATCAGCTCCGGAAAACAGTCCGTGAGCTCCAGTCCCAGTTAGACATCAGGGATTCTTCATTCCTTCAACTGCGGAAAGAGGTGGATACGTTGATCCCCATGTCCACGAAGTTGCAGGAGGTGTCTGCGAAAAACGCACATCTCCGGGCCCAGATCGCACAACAAGCAACTAGAGGTAAGCCGATCGGTCTGTTTTCATCTTGGGTCTGCTCTGACCTTCCTTTGCATGTAGATCAATTGCCCGACGATATCGCCAAAACGTTCGACGCCTTATTCACGGCTGATCGGCAATCTCATGATCATCGCAATCAGCTCCGACCGATATTTGACGGGCTGATCGGCGCACGACACGATCTGTCTCGCTTGGAGGCATACCGATCACACCTCCTGGAACAGTTTGCGATGGTCGACCGGCAGAGGTTGGTTGGAGGACCAGTCCGATCGGACCTTACTCCGCACCCAACATGATGATCTGGAGAGGCAGATCGGCGAACTTCAGGTCGTGGTCCGGGAGCAGATCGGTAAGGTTGAGTCCTTCCAGGCCCGATCGGACGCATGGACCCAGGAATCAGATCGTCGCTGGGCGGCCGTAAATCGTTGCTATCAACAGCTGACTGACTTGTTGCATCGGCGTCCGGCTGCATGCTTTAGCGCCTACCGGTCTGCATCGGCCGTTCTGGCTGATCTGCATCAAGACCGGACCCGACGCCACTCATTGGCCATAAGTAAGCACCCCGAAAATTCGCAAATTTCCAAGAAGCGTAAGGACGCGTCGAGGGGATCAAGGGCGCGGGGCATAGCGCGCGACTCCGAACTCGAGGAGAAGCGAGCGGTGCCCCAAAAGAAAGCCAAGGCGCTGGCGCATCTCTCAAGCCCCATATCGGATGCAGGTGACAAGTCTATCCCCAGCAAATCTCGTGCGCCCTCTCGCCCCCGCGCCGCCCGCACCAAGTGTATAGAGGTCTCCTCTGGAGAGGACTCGGGGGGCGGATCGAGTGATTCCGAGTTCTTGATCACTGCCTTATCCAAGTATCGATCCGATCAACGCCGAGGTTCCGTTCCTGCGAGGCCCGCATCGGGGGCTAATAAGCCGATAAGCTCCCAGGGTGATGGTGCTGCACCGACGTGAGAGCCGACCGGATCGTTGCCTTCGTTCCAGCCCGGCACGTCTGGGCTGCACAATCACGCCCGATTGCAAGGGTTGTTGACCGGAGGTCGGCCTCTCCCATAGCCGACTACAGATGCCACTCTGCCGTGGTCACCGAGGCAGATCGGTGAATTGCACCAATCAGCCCTGACCAAGCAAGATCTAGCCCGGTCGATGTCCCGGCCTGACTTTTAACTTTTCCCTCCATCTCCGAAAACTCCTGACCCGTCTGCGTGGCGGGCAGATCTGATCACAGGGTCGCCCGTCTGTATGCAGGTCGACCATGGGAAGTGTTGCTTAGCGCCAAGATGGACTCCATGTTCACGCCGACTCCTTGGATCGATTTGCTTCAGGGTCGACTTCGGGATTTTAACACAGATCACTGCCAAGCGATCTGGGAGTCTACGCACTATCTAATGCTTCCTCCTGGTCGGAAGTTGCGTGACCAAGACCTGATCTTTTATCGGAAGCGCCGGAAACAGCGTCGGAGTCGGGCGGGCAACGACTGGCTGATCCTATGCCAGTTTATTCTGGAAGGGATGCTGTCCCGCGAGTGCGACGTCGACGTCTTTTTGTATCCGGTGTTTCTTCACATGGCCAAACGTCGCATTGAGAGCCCCCGGGCGTTGACTGAAGACTGCATATGGTATCCCGGTGTTTGGTGCGACAGGCCAGTCGTAGACCTGAAGGACGCCTTGATCCAGATTGATCTGCAGGAGCCCTGGCGTATTCAACATCGAGACCAGATCGAAGACCATCCAGCATTCACTATCGGTCGTTTGTGGGGTGATTGCGACTCTTGATGGAGCAGTTGGCTGACCAGATAATTCGTAATACATGTCATCATTCTTTTCACATTCCTGATCATCCAATCCCTTAATCAAATTCATCACTTTCTCTAAACTTGCACCAACACGTTATCATATACAGTTTCCATCCACATCGCGAAAATCATCACCACGTTCGTCATTCCACTACTCCAGTTCGTCACAGTTCATCACAAATTCACAAAATTCCGACCTTACACATATTCACACCGATCGATATACTGATCGGTGCTACTGTGTGTCTTGGTCTTCGTGGGTCTGCATCACTGCAAAGCGATTCTGACTGACTCGTTCTCGCTCGAACTCTCGTAGAAGTGCTCCACAATTTAGATCCAGCTCGTCGATCCAAGTTTCTTCGTCATGATCCTTCCAGCGGACCAGATATTCTAGGTGGGTGCGACCGAAACGGGTCCTCTTGAACGATCGGACATCCAGCACCTTTTCCACCTCGAATTCGTCCTCTTCCAATGGCCTTTTCCAACTATCCTCCGGCAGCAGAGCCTCATCGAGATCGAATCTCTCCGCTTCGTCCACCAGACAGGGCATTTTAGGCCGATCGGGGAATTCTATGACCAGCTTCATCTTGGACACGTGCACGATCGGAAAAACTTTGTAATCCGTGCCGACCGTGATCAGACGGGCAGCATGCTCACCGATCAGCTCCGCTACACGGAAAGGACCGTGCCACATATGAGCCAACTTCTTCGCATAGCCTTCCTTGACCCGATCGAGGTATAACCATACCCTAGCCCCTGATTCAATACCATGAGGTCGGACCTGATCGTTATTCCGGTCTGCTCGATCTTGTGTGACCTGACGCAACTTTCCATTTACGACTTCTTTCGCATGCTGGTAATGCTTCTGTACCTGCATACGCCAACGACGGGCATCGCGATCGCGGGTCCGAGTGCATCCGATCGGTATCGCCGTTTCAAGTGTGGATCGAGGGTCCCATCCATACGCCAGATAAAAAAGGCGTTTCTCCTCGGACCCGATCGGTTGAAGAGTTGAGTGCGAATACCAGTCTATCTGCATACTCGTCCCAGTCACGTTGGTCCGGATCGGCCACATACATCTTGATCGCCCTTGTTATTGTCTGCACCATGTGTTCAGCCGATCCGTTCGCTTGCGGGCGATATGCCATCATCGCGATCTGCTTCTGGCCTAGCATGTTATTGAACGATCGGAACACCTCAGCCATAAAACCGGGTTCCCGATCGTGTCTAATAACTTCGATGGCGCCGAACCTTCTGAATACGCATTCCTCATAGCTCTGGGCGATCTGCTCCGCAGATCGGGATGCACTAGCCTTTGCGATCACCATACCAGTGACAGGTCGATCCAGATCAGCAGCTCAGTGTTGCCGCGCGTCGATCTGGGCAGCGACGGTATGTGATCCATTGCTGTCACCTGGAAAGGGTAAGTAGCCTCGATATTTCCGGGCGAACGGCCATTGCTTATCGGTCTGCCCTTTCCAGTCTCGCAATCTGTGCAACAACCCACATATTTCTGCACGCTTCGAAAAAGTCCTCTCCAGTGAAAGTGGGCCCTGATCTTGTGATATGTCCTGCCTACGCCCTGATGTCCCCCTTCCAGACTCACATGGTATTGATGAAGGACATCCGGCTGTATCAACTCAGGGATCACCAGTTTCGCCAGTCGATCTCGATCGGCACTGTCTTGGTCAACATCCCGGCAGTACTATAGCCATCCATTGTCATCCATATCGTAACTGTCCGCGATCTCGGTACAATCTTTCGCTTGATCGTTCATTAACTGGGACAGTTCACCGCGCAGGTAGGCTTTCAGGTTGACGATCCACTCTTCTTCGTCCTGAGCCTTGAGGATCCGTTACGCCCTTAGCTGTTGCACAACGCGCTCACTCAGCCTTTCCTTCGGGAATGATCAGCGAGACTTCTGAGTTCGCGATCTAGTCGCCGCCATCACATGTACCTGATCGGGGCTGTCCTTGGGCTTGATCAACTCCGGGAGCCTGTTTATGTCCATAAGTTCAAGTAGAACGGCCTCCTCGGTGATCGTCACCCCGATCTGGTCCCGCATGGCTTGGGTCGCGAGTTGATCGGCACTTCTGTTCCAATCTCGTTTCACGTGCAACAGCTCGTGGTTGGGGTAGTCTTTCAGCGCCTTCATCACCCGATCGTTTAACAACTTCAGCCGTGGTGCCTTACAGTCGATCTCCCCGGTGATCTGCCTTATCACCAGGTCGGAGTCACCACATATGATGATCCGACCTTTCTTCTGTGATGACAGCAGATCGAGACATAGAAGGAGCCCCCGATATTCCGCCTCGGTGACCGTTATGTCAGACGTGAAATCGGCGGCGGCAGCTACTATAGACCATTGTGGTAACTTCCACAGTATGGCACTATAGGAGCCGACCTTCTTCTTCACGCTAGCCGATCCGTCGAAACTCAAGACCAGGAGTTCCTCATCCCGATCGACGATCGGCGGCGGCCGTGAGATTGATTGTCGGGGTTGCTTCCTTGGGGCAATCGCCATCAGAGCTTCATCCACTTCAGACCGAGGGGTGATACTGGCAGCCAATGTGCCCAATATCTCTTCCTCTCCCTTGGTGCACTTGAAAACCTCGAGGGACCACTGTGACAGGATCGCTGACCATCTTCCGAGCCGACCGTCCATCCCATTGGCTGATAACAGCCAGACCAATGTCGACCTTCTTGATAGGACCTTTACAGGTCAACCGACCAGCAGGTTATAGCACACATCCAAAATCCGCAGTAAAGCCAGAACTTTCTTTTCGACGATCCCATAGTTGACTTTGTTCGGCTTCAACGTCCGGCTCGTAAAAGTGACCGGGTGGTACACTCCATCATGTTCTTGCGCTAGAGTGGCAGAAATGGCCCACTTACTAGCATACACAATGACGATCGGCATTTGTTTCCGGATCGAAGTGCCTGAGAATCGATGCCGTCGCCATCTTGGCCTTCCGCATACCGAAAGCAACCTGTGCACGCTTCATGTAGTCATCTTCCCCAACAGGCGGAAAATCCGCAGGCAGATCGGAGTCGCAGCCCTCTCGTAAAGTTGACCGATCTCCTTCGCGCAACATATGATAGTCAACTTCCCGGAGCTCGTGCAGCACGGCCACGTAGACCGCGAAGTCTTCAATGAAGCGGCTGTAGTAATTCAGGCTCCCTAGGAAGGACTGATTGCCTTCAGAGATCTGGGAAACGGGAGGTTTCTCAGTGACTCCAGATCCTTAGGATTAGCATCCAGCCCACTGATGGACACCATATGACCCAAATAGGCGACCTTGGACACGCCCCAAAAACACTTCACAGCACTGATCGACAGGTTCCAGCGATCGCACGTCCCCAACAACCGTTCAACCTTCTCGCACAGATCGCTCCATGACGAGGCAGGGATCAGTATGTCGTCGATGTATGATCGCCTCCCCAGAACGTACTGTCTCCTTTCCCGATCGGGTTCACCCTCTGTATATACATCATGGTTTTCGGTGGGGTCCCGATCGGTACTGATCTTGAAGTGTCCATACAATGCGTTGTCGATCAGCCTCTGGTAGATCTGGGGCGCGTTCTTCAAACCGAACGGCATGCGGTTCCACTCGAACAGAACGAACGGCGTAACAAATGCGGAAATGTCGCGATCCCGATCGGTTATCGAAACCACCCAAAATCCAATTGCCATATCCAGTGAGCAATACCACAGGGTCTTGTCCAGATCTTCCAGCAGATCGCTGATCAGCGGCATCGGGTACACCATAAGCTTGGTCAACCGATTTACCAACCGATAGTCGATGCACAACCTGATGTCGACGCCGTTCTTCTTGATTAAAATCTCGATCGGCGAGGCCCACGGCGAGGCCCACGGCGAGGTCGACGGTTTGATAATCTTGGTAGCCAACAGTCCTTTAATTAGATCAGACAGCTTTTCGCGGTACTGTGGCGCCACACGTCGGCATCGCTGGGCGATCGACTTGGCATCACCAACATAGATGTCACAGATCGCTCCGCGAGCAGCAGGGGGTAAGGCATTTCCTTTCCCGATCAGCAGATGCTTCTTCTTCCAGATGATCTTCTTAAGCCGATCGATCTGGTTGGGAATGTTGGCACCCCGATCACCCACTTGTAGATCGTACAAGGTGACTTCGGGCGGATCGTCAGACACTTCAGGGAGGACTGCCATCTGGATCTCCAGCTCCTGAATGTACTGATACCCGCCCTCATGTATGCAAGCTTGATCGTCTTCTGGGGCAATATCACCCAAACCGTCCTGATCGGTTGCACACTGCTGTTCCTGATCGGCGGGCTGCTCTTCAACGACATCTATCTGCTTAGGCGCGCCATCGTGGTCCGCCCAGCAATGCCATGCTCCCCTTTTTGTATTCCCTGTCCCTCTGTCGCCTGTTCTTGTGACGACACCACGTTGACGAACCTTGGCACATATAATTGATGGTCTACCGTGTCCGGCGACTGCGGTGCCTTTCTTCGAACCAACATCTTCTTCGGGGTCACATAGCTGGGTCGTTCCACCATAGGTGATGTATCTTCTTCCACCGGTCCATCATAGCTTACCAGATCGGTGGTCGCTTGGTATGCCAAGTTCTGCCACTCGACATACCGTCTCGATCCGATCGAGACGAACCCCGCCTTTCTTGGCACCTTCCCTTCCGCTAGCCACATGCCAACAATAGTATTGTTGTCGGGCGTAAGCGGCTTGTCACCGATATTAGTGAGCCGAACGTAATCAAACCGGCCGGCGCTCTTCACAAATGTCGGCACCCACCGGTCGCCCCTGGTCACCCATAACTTCCTTGATCGAAAACCTATATCGACCGGGGTATCAGCGGATTGGCCGACTGGAATGGTGACATCTTGATCCCACCTGACCAGATCGGTGTGCGATCCGTATAGGGGCCGCCGACCAGCTAACTGGATCTGGACCTCATCCGGGAATGTAAGCACTCCATGAGACAGATCTAGGCGAATACCAGCCGGCACCATAAAATATATGCCTAACAGGGCATCTTGACCGGCCAGCTTGCCAACCCAAGCGCTGAAGAAGTAAACCAACGATCCCGATAGGGTGATCTTCACGCGCGTCCTTCCTTCGGTCATGTAAGAATTTTCCCCAATTCCAACGCATTCTTGTATCTGGGTATCGTCTATACGACATCCGATCTTACGAGCAAAGGAGGAGTCGATAATCGAGACTTCGGCCCCAGAGTCGAACAACATCGTGTCCTTCTGGTTATTAATCTTACCACAGGCTTTTGCCTGCTTAAACCATTTGTCGGGCGCATGATACTTCCAGTATCCGCGAGACTCCCCCGGCAGCAGATCCAACTGCATGACCACCTTCGATCGGGAATATTCATCGGTCGTGAGATTGTAGACCGGATGATCCCGATCGACGCAATTGAGAACGGAACATGTATTGTCGGTTTTATTCTCCTTGCCGACATATGCATAGATGCCAAACGTAGATCGCTCGGCTCGATCCATATTCCAAACTGGAGAGCGTTCTAGTTTAACATCTTTTCCACGTCCGGTGGAAGCATCCCGCGTGCTTACCCGGCACATACCACCTGCGCATCAGATTGAAAAACTCTTCAATCTTGCACTGGCCGGCCTCGTGGATCTCTACACATGACTTGCACACGAAGAGGCAGTGATCGCTGGGGTGGCCGCGTCTTTCGCACTTCTTCCATGTTAACTTCTTCCAGCAGTCCCCACCGTCATGCTTGCTCGACCCGCAGTGAGCTCACCTCTTGCGAGGTCGGTCTGGGTCGGACTTGTTCCCACTCCTTCCCTTCCGATCTGCCTGGTTGGCCGTCGATCTGGTTCTTGGGGCAGGTTCTGTGATGTAAACGTGGCGACACTGGTCCTCATCCGACTCCCGACTGGACAGGGCGCTGCTTTCCTCTTCCGACCCAGTGCTGTCTTCAGTCACAATCGCCTTGACAGAACGGGCCGATCTGGTTAAAGGACTCTTCACAGGGTCGGTCTGGGTCTTCGATCTGTAACGACCCGATCCAACGGCGACCTTCGCCCTCATACTGCGCGAGTGTTGCAGCGTCCGCAACGTCTGCTCCATTTCCGTCACATCCTTTAGGCGCATCAGAGTGAGCTGATCTGCTAGCTCTTGGTCATCAAGGGTACTAATATAGTGACCCACGTGCTCCATAGCGGCACCGTTCGGCGGGTTGCCTTCTTTGATCACTATCCCGGCGCGAATTGAGGCCACGTTCAAACGGTGCAAATACTCGATCGGCGTCTCGTCTCCCCTCTTCTGCATATGGTGATACTTGCGGGCGGTAGAAAATCCAGAGTTGCGGTACTGCCCCTCAAATTCTGAACATAGCAGATCCCAGTCAGATCGGACATCCCGACCCAGCTGTTGGATCCAGTTCGCAGCCGTTCCTTTCAGCAAATCCCTGAAGATCAGACACCGTTCCTTTTTTGGTGTCTGATCCCGTAAGAAAGCAGACTTGACCCGACCAAACCACGATCTGGCTTGCTCTTCGTCGTCGTCCTTGCCAGTAAAGTCCTTGAGATCCGTAGTCGCGGCCATACGAATACGTGGGATCGCGGCATATCCAAGATCAAATGCGGTCGTAGAGGCTAGGTTAGCCTTGCGGGTTCTTCCCGCCCCTGCACCGTCTGACTTATAGTGGTCATCCGGATCGCCGACCGACTCCATCTCGTAATCGCTATTCTTGCTTGATCGGCGCGGTCGGGATGGTTGCGGCTTGCGGCTTCCTTTGTCAACTAGTTTACCACCTCGGATAGCCTTATCCGCTGTTGCCACTGACTCCATATCCAAATCCCGGCAAATATTGACATTTTGCCGGTGAGATCGGCACTGGGCATGCGGGCGCGGAGGCGATCGGCATCGATCTCCCTAGAAACGCTCCATCATCGCTTCAAACATGGCTTGGACGTTAGCTTGGGTCATGGGCAACGTATTGGTGTCCTCCTTCGGAGGTACTGAAGCCTGTGGGGGCTTCTGGGGCCCGACTGGCATGCATCCCCTTGCTGCCGCACGTCCTTTTGATGCTCCCATGGGGTCTGTTCCAGCCCCATGGTCATCCGCTCGACACCGACCTCCAACTAAGATGAGTTATTAGAGGCAGGTGGAGACTGATACAACGACTTATCGTCGGAGCACACATCGTCGTATACTGTCGTGGTCTCAGCGACCTTCAATGCCGCGGTGGGAGTTGGGCGGCGGACCGCCCCCACGAACGGCACCAAATGGTCATGGAGGGTCGACATCGACATCTCCAGCCTCAAAGTATCCAGATCGAAGAGTTTCTGCACGTTGGCGAGGTTTCGCACTTTCATGCCGACCTTGGCCAACATCGCCAGCTGGTTCTTCACCAATAGCAACGGCCGATCGCTCTGGATCGGCTCGGTGGTGGGTCCGAGAAGGCGATCGGGGATCTGGGGGTCTATAATCCGCATGACCTGGTATTCGCGAATAAATCGCTTCAACGCGTGGATGTAATACATCCTGGTCAGGTATTCTTCTTTGATGACCCCATCTCCGACCTGAGACTTTTCTTCCAAGTCGTCTTCCTCGGACGGCATTCTGAGCCTCTGCTTGGGAACCTTGGGAGGGTGGACTGGATCGTCCCGATCATCCTCCAAGTCGTTTTCACTTTTTATTTTATTTTCGTCAAAATATTCATTCAAATGCATAGGATCAGGACAAAAGTCCTGATCCTTTCCGGAACTATAGAAATACCTGCTATAGTCCCGATCGGCTCCGGTGGGAGCCATATGGGGAGGTAAAAACTTATTAATCCCGATCTGGTCCTCCCGACCAGATCGGACATCGCCATCCTTATCGACAACGAGAACATAAGGCGATAGCCGTTCCTTATGTCCTCTCCAGATCGATTCCACATTTAATTCGTTATAATCGATTTTTCGCGAGATTTAATCTCGGTGATATCCACGATCACCAAGTGATCCGGGCACGCGCACCATTGTGGTGGAGTCAAGTTCAAAATCGAACACCGTAGTGTCGAGAAACTGACAACCATCGTGCCCAGCCTTCCAACTGACGGGGGGGGTACCCCGCGAACCTTCGCCTACGATCCGATCTGATCGTTCGCTGCTAGCAGACGACCGATCATCACCATAGGACGCCTGGTCCGATTGGTTCGTAATCTCACCTTGTGTACCCGATGGAATGGGCTGGTTACAAACTTGGTGGATCGTCGCTGGGAATTGATTTGGGGTCTAAAAACGTGATACCGTGCTGGGTGGTGTACCCTGGGCGGAACTCTTCACCCTGGGTACGGGAAGACCAATTAAATTCCGAGTAAGTATACTCCAAAGGGCAGATCTCTCAACCGATCGTATAGCCCAACCAATAGGAGAATAAAAGACCAATACTCCAAGATGGAGATCCAAACGAGAACGTGACAAACTCCACGAACGATATCTCCACGTAACAATCCAAAACTTGTTTACACGTTCCAAATGTGTGTGACTTGGGCTTGAGAAGCCGACTAATGCGTACTCCCGTCGAGGGACTTCCGGCGGTCCAAGTGCGTCTGTAACGCGTCCCAGCCGGGTATAATGTGCTAGAGGGGATTACTCGACCCTCCGCCCCCAAACACTCTGCGGCGTGCATAGGCGACTGATGTACAGGGCGAAAAGACCTCCGGTTGAGTTAGAGGCCCAAAAGTTAAGACGTAAAACCAAAAACGCTCATAGCAGAAAACCAAAAGAAACACCCTCGGCCAAAATCAACACCATAACATAAAATCAACACTAAACTCCCTACCCCCTATGGCCCCCAATATGTACACACATGAAAATATGTAAGTACACGCAATCTCATGTGACTTACCAAAATCCGTGTTCTTGACACCTCTTGCACATGATAGGCCCAAAATCATCCTGAATTTCCACCAATCCGATCGCAGATAGGCCGATTGGTGCGCTGCTGACCGGAAAAGACCAAAATTTTTGGGTCCGCTTCGCCACAGTTGCTGGTAGTCCTTGCGGACGTGAAAGGCTTTGATAAGCCTTGGAGAGTCTTGATAGACTCTCGAGCGTCTGACAACTATGTCAGACGGGCTTCTGTGGAGAAGAGTCGGCTGTATGCCGAGGCCCTAGAGGCACGTTCTCGTGACGTTGTCACGGTCCGTCTAGCGACGGGAGTGCAGATTTCTGTACCCAAGGTATCGATTGACCTTAAGCTGAAGTTTGCAGACTTCAACAGCTTAGAACGTTGTCTAGTACTGGATTTGGACTCGATGAATGACCTCATTCTGGGCATTAAGTGGCTGGAACTCCACGATCCATGGATAGACTGGAAGTCTAAGTCCATTGGATCAACGCACCCGCGGTCGGGTGAAGCATTGGCGAGTCATGAACCCACCTTTTCTCGATCGCAAAAGCGATTCTGGCGTGAGATGCCAGAGATTGGGATGTCTGAAATGATCATTCCCAATGGCGTTAAGGAAGAGTTCCTTAACGAGGGGGATTCGGCGGTTAATCCCCACGCCATGAACGGCGAGACTGGTGAGTTGCCAGTGGTAGAGGTGGATTCCTCTGAGGTAACTCATGTGGTAGGGGTAGAGACCCCTGTGGTTAAGCGCGAGGCGCTACCAAGCAAAGGGACCCGTAGTTCGTCTCATTTGCACGTCGGAAATGATCCCGACCACGCCGTTATAGGCGAGACTGGAAAGTCGCCATTGACAGAGGTGGATTCCTCTGAGGCGACTCCAGTGGTAGGGGTAGAGATCCCTGTGGTTAAGTGCGAGGCGCTTCCAAGCGAAGAGACCCGAAGTTTGTCTCCTTCGCACGTCGTAAATGATTCCGACTACGCCGATATAGGTGAGACCGGCGAGTCACCGGTGGTAGAGGTAGAGACCTCTGTGGATAGGCGCGATCCGCTTTCAATAGATGGGGCAATTGACTCCCACCATCTGGGTCCCGGGATGAGTCCCGAGGTCAGTATTCAGCAGTCTATCGGATGTTGAATAGTGTGACAGGTGTTGTCACAGAAGTCGTAAGCCTGGAACGGTTGCCTGGGGTAGGCGAACTGTTGTCGTTGGAGGAGATGTCCTTCAACAAATTTGAAACTGCTTTGAAAGCAGATGAAATTGACGAGGTTGTCGTATTACGTCCGGAAGAAGAGTTGAGCTCCTCATCCACGATGGACGAGTCAGTTTTGGTGCAAACCAAACGTGCATTGAATGCCCGATGCGCATTCGGCATTCAATTCCCTTACCATTCCTTATTGAAGGAATTCGGAGATGTCATTAGTGACAACCCGCCGATGGGGTTACCACCGGATCGGGGAGTCTGACATGAAATTGATTTGGTTCCTGGAACCAAATACTGCGTCACTAGGCAGTGGCTTCTCCCCAAGGAGCAATGCGACGTCATCGACGCATTCTTCAAGGGTAAAGAAGAGGCAGAGATGGTACGGGAGAGTAAGTCTCCCACTCATCTCCCACTTTTTGTGTTCGTAAACCGAACGGAAAATGGCGCAATGTGCATGCGTACAACAAGCTGAATGCAGCTACTGTACCCATGCAGCCTCCGATTCCTCGGAAGGATGTCCTCCAGAACAATATGGCGGGCTGTACCGTATACAGTGCCTTAGATCTGGTGGACGGGTATTATCAGGTGCTCATGAGAGCATCCGATATTCCGCTTACAGCGGTCAGCACGCCTAGTGGCATGCTGTGGGAGTGGCTTGTTATGCCACAAGGGCTTTCGAATGCACCAGCGACTTTTAATCGCTTGGTGGCTCAACTCTTCCGCCCTCATATAAAGTACGCTCAGACGTACTTCGACGATATATTCGTTCATAGTCGCGCGGAAGGCGACTCGTCTGATGTTCAGACGCACCTAATACACCTTCGAGAGGTGCTCGAATGTATTCGAGAGCATAAGTTGTATGCAAACGCATCCAAATGTATCTTTGGTGCTGAGGAAATTCCTTTCCTCGGATGTTTCATCGGTAAGGATGGAGTGCGGGAGGATCCCGCGAAGGTGAAAGCCATTGTGGAGTGGCCTTCGCCTGTAAATACTAGAGATTTACAGAAGTGGCTTGGATTAGCCAATTATCTCCACAAGTACAGCGAGAACTACGCTGAAATGGCCAAGCCATTAACCGAAACTTCGTAAGAAGGATGTGGATTGGTGTTGGGAAACCAAACACCAAAACGCTGGGAGTTTATAAGAGATTTGGAGCCCAAAAAATGTTGAGACATGATAGAGACCCGAGATTCATGAGTTCGTTATTCAGAAGATTCAATCGAATGCTAAAACAAAATCAGAGACCTACGTTAGCATATCGACCGCAGGCCAATGGGAAACAGGAACGATCTGTGCAGACAGTGATCAAGGCAATCAAATGTTACATCACGGATCCGGAGCAGAGAGATTGGGATGAATATGTGGCTCATTTGGAGTTTGAATTGAATACATCAGTGGATCTTCAGCATCATCAAACTCCATTTTACTTGGTACATGGCTTGGAACCCAGAAACACGTTTGAAGCAATGATACCACCCAAAGATACTTCAATCACTGAAAAAGATGCATTAGAGTGAAGGTTGGCTACAACTGAAAAGCATATGAGAGCGCAGGCACAGGCTTCTATTATCCAGGAACAGATAATGAAAGATAGAGCCCAACGTCATAATGACGCAGTAGCGACTAAAGTATGGTCAACTACCAAAACGTCGTATCAACCAGGTGAATTGGTTTGGCTGTATCATGATCTGGTTAAACCAGGGTTGGTCAGGAAGTTGGCTCATGTATGGCATGGACCATATGTAGTAGATGAACGGATAAACGACATGGTGTATCGGCTAGTGATACCTACTGGTGAGTCGAATATTCCCGCTTGTGCACATTGCCAGGTTAAAACCATATATCAGTAAAATGAGACGACCTCGGGAGAGACTTCAGGTTGAGGACACACTTGAATTGGATGAGGCGTTACTACCTGAGGACTCGTGGTATGAACTAGGTTGTGATGATGAGTGGGAAGTAGAACAAATTGTGGATTGTCGGGTCAAACAGCGAACAAGGAATGGACGTCGAACAAAGGAGTATTATGTCAAGTGGAAGGATACCGATGAGAGGACTTGGGAGCCAGAAGACAATTTTTCATGCACCGTTTTATTATATGAGTTTGATGCTCAACGAGCTTGGGAGAATCGGCATTATACAGCTCAGACAGCAGAGGAGGATACTACAGAGGCTGAAATGTAGATCCCTCATAAAATAAAGGGCAAGAGACGAAAACGTCCATACTTTCAAGAAAATAACAAGATAAAAAGGCAGAGAGAATAAGAAAGACAAAGCCCCGGAAGATGTAGCACATCCCTATCACGGACCCATATTGGTTGTGATAAGAATAATGCGGACCCAAGTTGGTTGCATTGGGGCATAGCAAAAAAAAGAAAGCAAAATAAAAAACAAAGATACATGTTAAAGATTCATGTTTAAACGAGAACCGGAATTTGTTTGAGCATGCGGAGTAAACAAGTTGCAAGCTAACGTTTATTGGCACGACGATTTTACGTGTGATGAATGGTAATGAAATTGAGTCTATAAGTGCTCAGTGAATTAAGAATAAGTTGTGGAATCCGTGTAAGATGGAGATCGTACGAAGAGAAGCCCATTAAGGTCCCAAAGGTGTGGAACCAGTACGGCAGCAACAATATGATACAAAGAGAAACCGCTAAGGTATTAAAAGGTGTAATGGGGTGCCATTACATAATTGATATTCAAGTTAGAATATCACAGTTGAATTTCAGACGCGTTGTCTGAAATTCAAATAATAGATTATAAGTTATTATAATCTACGAAGGAAAAGTCGATTCCGTATAAATACCGAATCATGCAGGTTAACTAATAGTACAGTTAGTTCAATACTTGATATTATTATATTAGTTAGGTAATTACTATACTGTTAGCCGCTAACCACCCATTTAATAAACACTCTTAATTTTGCGATTATAAAGAATAAGTAAATACTTATATTTACTTTTAGTATAGGATTAGTTGTTACCAACTAATCCTGCCCTTATTGTATTGCGCGCTTCCTCACAAAATACAGTGTAAGCCCGTAACAGGATCAGTCCTTTTACACCTGGTAGCACTTTGTGGTCCGTCCCAACGACCACAGTTCCGTTCCGCTAGCTAACTAGCGGAGCGAAGATTAAGAGCCGCTCGGCATCAAGTCGTGAGACATGACGACTGCCGAGCGAGAGAGAACGCTGGAAGTGGTGACGAAACACTTCCCCCACTTCTCGTCGCGTAGTAAAGACGCGACGGTAGAGATGGTTCGGTCCATGGGGACCGACATCCTTACCTTCCTCCTGGGTAAGACCCCGGAGGAAGCGATAGATGTGGTGAATCGCTTTAGGCGAAACCACCTAGAAAAACCAGCACGGCCCGCGCAAGAGGCAGCGCGGACCGCACCTGCACCTGCAACGCATAGCGTTGAAGTGTTAAAGGCGCGAGTACCGCCCTTTACCGGTGAAGGGGGCGATCCATTTCGTAGATGGTTCGCAGAGGTGGAAGATGCCATCTCTGCGCAAAATATTGCTGACAAACGTCAACAGGCGTACTTCTCCACAACATGTCTGGGCGGCAGAGCCAGGGCATGGGCGGTGAGTCGCAGAGCCACTGATGACTCTGCGTTCCTGACTTATCAGGAATTAAAAGCTGAGCTAAACCTCAACTTTCAAGCTCCAGAAATCGAGCTAAGTAGTCGGCAGGAGTTCATGGAGCTCCGGCAAGGTAAGCTTTACCTTCAAGCTTACGCTCAGAAGACGCAATATTTGCTGTCAAATATTGTGTATGAGCCGGTGCCCCCTGCTATGCAGGTCACTGGCTTCATGAAGGGACTCAATGATGGTCCCGTCAAACAGATTCTCTACCGGCACCCGCCAGAGACTCTAAGGGATGCCATTGATATGAGCATCCGTGAGGAGTTCAGCATGCGATCAGCGTCATCGCATGCTGGGTATAGCCGAAGGGCTCAACAGCCCTTTGCTTTTGACATGCCGCAACGGCATGTCAATAATCAGCAGTCAGGCAGACGAAGCTCACACTTCGTCTCAAGAAACAGCCACCCGCGCCAGAGCATGGGCGGTGGAGGTACAGAGCCGATGGACCTATCGGTTGCAGTTGCTTCAAACACGAAGCAACCGAAATTTAAGAAGAACATTCGCTGCAATCGATGCGCGAAAGTGGGGCATTTTGCCCATGCGTGTATGGCACCGCGTCCGGTGCCACGCAGTCAGCGGACGGAACCGTCCGCTGCACGGCGACACCAACAGGGACATCACCCTGTTGGTGCAAAAAACGTGGATCACCAGTAGGGGTGGGGCTCCCTACTGGTAATGTTATCCCACATGCCGACATAGGACATGTGAGGGTAATAGCCCCAGACGGGACTATGTCCTGTCAAAAGGTACAGGGTGATGATAAGCCTCTTATCACCCTGGAGGTTAAGCCGCAGGGGAGCGATGTCCCCATGCGAGCTTTGTTTGACACAGGAGCGTCAAACGAGTTCGTTAGAACTCAGAGTCTAACGCTGTTGAGCTTCGTGAAGGTAGAAACCCCACTAAGTATGTTGTCAGTCAGGTTAGCAACAGGTGCATCCGTGACATTCCAAAGCGTGTTATTAAACCACGCTTCGAGTTGAATAAACTGTCATTCGAGGATGGATTCATCGTCCTCGATTTATATGACAAGTTCGATGTGATACTTGGAATCCCATGGATGTCCAAGTTTAAACCTTCGATCGACTGGGTTAACCTATCGATCTACTGCGGCGGACCCACAGGATCTGATCACCCTGTGTGTAATCCGGCTGTATCAGAAGATACAACCGCAGCGTCGGACAGTCTGGTGGATAGCGATGGCACCAACAGGTCTGTTCCGACACGATCAGCGGAAGGTACCTCCGCTGGTGAGAGTCCAGAGGGACTACCACATGCAACAGAAGAGTCGTTGCGTGTTGGAGAGAAACATTCCACGGGTGATAAAGACCACCGTGAGAATGAAGTGATATCCACGGTGGGAAACACCCACCGTGAGAATGAAATAGTATCCACAGTGAGAAACACCCACTGTGCGACCGAAGGTTCCAACACGATGAAATAATTCCGTGTTGATGAGAGTGAACTCACGATCGAGTGCAATCGTGAGCACAACTCCGTGGTGTCCAGTGACCACCACGTTGCGTTAGCCATGCACACGGGTGATAAAGACCACCGTGTCGCAGAACAGGCGGCCGATCAGACGAGCACATCTGATCGCCAAGAAAATTCCATGGTAGGCAGTGGCCACCATGATGATGAGTATTTGCACACGGTGAATCGTAATCACCGTGTAGCAGTCAATCTGAAGAGTGCATCTGATTGCATGGACAGTTCCTTCGAGACGATCAACGTCTTGACGCAAACGGAGACTGGATTAGCTACCCAGTCTCTGTTGATGGAACACCCTCCAAAAGAAGGTTCGGAGGTGATGGATCTTCCAGCGCTAAGCTGGAAGAAGTTTATGAGAAACTTGCACGATTGTCAGATCGAACAGATCTGTATCATCGTTGCAACAGATGATGTAGTGGATATTCGTGAACAAATATCCACATTACAAGTGGAAAACATTGGGAAAGAGGTTCCCAATGATCAAACCAAAGTTCAGCGCTTTGAAGCGCAGAGCTGGGAGTCGCTTAAAGCGAACTCCCCATTTTATGAGGTACTTCGAGA
The DNA here is from genome assembly GCA_026184515.1 of Peronosclerospora sorghi. Classification (NCBI taxonomy): domain Eukaryota; phylum Oomycota; class Peronosporomycetes; order Peronosporales; family Peronosporaceae; genus Peronosclerospora; species Peronosclerospora sorghi. The sequence goes on along the minus strand of CM047587.1, from coordinate 44,808,689 downwards.
ATACGCTGACGTATTCCCAGAAGAAGCACCTAGCGAGCTCCCTAAGGATAAGGGAACTCGTCATGAGATTGACCTCGTGCCAGGCACGAAGTATTGTGTTACGCGGCAATGGCCGTTGCCGCGTGATCAAGTAAAAGCGATCGACGAGTTTTTCGAAGCTCGTCGTAAATCAGGCCAGGTGCGGGAGTCTACCTCACCGCACTCTACCCCCACCTTTTTTGTGAAAAAGTCCACAGGTGGGTGGAGAATCGTTCACGCTTACAACAAGCTGAACGCAGCGACGGTACCGGCACAGACACCGATACCGCGGAAGGATGTCATCATAGATGGCATGTGTGGGAGCACCATCTTTAGTGCTCTCGATCTAAGAGATGGATTCTATCAAATCCTAATGCGTGAGAAGGATATCCCTCTCACGGCGGTAAGCACCCCAAGCGGCATGCTTTGGGAGGGGCTTGTTATGCCACAGGGGCTTCGAAGTGCCCCTGCTACGTTTAACAGATGCGTAAAGCATCTATTACGCCCGGTGCGAGAATTCGCACCGAGTTATTTCGATGACGTGTTCATTTATAGTAAGGGTGAACACGGTAAAAGCGATGTAGATGTTCATAGGGAGCATCTACGTCGAGTGTTAGAGCTTATGCGTAAGAATAAGCTCTATGCAAATCTATAGAAGTGCACCTTTGGTGCACCTGAGATACCTGTTCTTGGATGCTTTGTGGGTAAAAACGGGGTGCGTCCTGATCCAGAAAAGATCAGGGTGATCGTTGAATGGCCTACGCCAAACAACGTTAAGAAAATTCGAAAGTTCCTTGGGTTGGCAACATATTTGCACAAGTATTCGTGGAACTATGCTGGGTTAATAAGACCTCTTTCTCAATTACTTAAGAAAGATGTCGAATGGAATTGGTATACCCAATGCCAAGATGCTTTTGATGCAGTGAAGCAAAGCTTGAATGAAGCGCCTGTATTGGCTATAGCCAAAAACGAGCGTCCGTTCCCCGTCGTTTGCGACGCGAGCGATTTCGCTATCGGCTGTGCTTTGATGCAGCGTGATCACGATGATCGTTATTGCATAATCTGCTATCAATCGCGTCAGTTGCGCCCAGCCGAGCGCAACTATCCAGTGCATGACAAGGAACTCCTTGCCATGAAGTATGCACTGGCCAAGTTTCGGATCTATCTCTTGGGAGATAGACCGTTTGTGGTTTACACGGACCATGCGTCGCTACGCACGGCCGTGAATTCACCACACATTTCTCAAAGAATGGCTCGATGGCTGCCATTCTTTGCTGAATACAACTTTACGGTTGAATACAAACCCGGAAAGTTGAACGTGATAGCGGATGCGCTATCACGAAGGCCCGATTACGAGACGAAACCGTCCGTAACCGAAGGTGCCAGTGCAAACGCGATCCGTTGCACTGCTTTGTCGTCGTCAATTATACGACAAGTACGCGAGGCGTACAAAACAGACGAGGAGACACATCTGTTGATTGATTACTTAAGTAAATCAATCAAGTGAGAAGCGCGACGAACTACCAGAGTTCCTCCGCGCTTGCGTGCATCGATATCGACTGCACAATGGTCTACTGCTTTGCAGCACAGACCAAAAAGATTTAAGTCGCATCGTCGTTCCAAACGACGATGATCTCAAACATCAAATTGTGTTTGAGTACCATGATGCACCGATTTCGGGGCATCAAGGTCGAGAGAAGACATACGCTTCTCTCGCACGTGAATTTTACAGGCGAAACCAGTACAAGTGGGTACGCAAATACGTACGCGCTTGCGAGATTTGCCAGCGCTTTAAGCCTGCGCAGTCTGCACAGGCTCCGCTGCAATCTCTGCCGGTTCCGACAGAGTGTTGGAAGTCCATTTCAATGGACTTTGTATTCGGTCTTCCACCCGACAACAGTACGAAGACCGGAATAGTGGTATTTGTAGACCGTCAGTAAGATGGTACATCTTACTGCAGTATCAGCGAACGTAACCGCCGCTCAAACAGCGCGGATATTCGTTGATACGGTATTCCGTTTGCACGGAATGCCGGAAGACATTGTCTCGGATCGAGATACGAGATTTACAGGACATTTCTGGCAAGAAACGTTCTCATTGTTGGGAACCCAGTTGAAGATGTCAACTGCGGACCATACGGAAACGGATGGGCAGAAGTAACGGGTTAACCGCGTTCTCGGAGACATGTTGCGATCATACGCACATGCCTTTGAACAGTGGAGTGACTATCTGCCACTCACTGAATTCGCGATTAACAATTCGGTGCATGCTTCAACTAAGCATACACCGTTCTACGTGAATTCCTTAAGGCATCCACGAACCCCAGCTTTACTTGGCGGTACGCCAAATCTAAGTGGGGGAGGGACCCGCTCAAATTTTGAGCGAGTCAATGCGCAGTTGCAACTGCAACTTGTGAACAAAACGATGGCCCTTCTACTGAAAGTACAGTAGAAGCGGAAGCAGCTTCAAATGAAACTGAAGCTGCATATGATGAATATGTGTCTGCAGCAATGGCTGCAGACAATGAGGGCAACGCACCTACTGCTGATAAAGCAGTAGATGAATTCTTATTACAGCGCCAAGCTGTAATACGCTATATAAAAGATGCACTTGCTTCTGCTTTGGATAAGCAAAGCAAAATGCAGACAAGCAAGGAAAGAAGAACAAAAACTCCTTTCGGAAAGGCGAATTGGTATTATTAAGTACTACCAATTTGCCTATACATGCAATAAGCAACTTCCCTACACTGAAGTTGCTTCCTAAGTACATTGGACCTTTCAAGGTCCAAGAGATTCGGGGGAATGCCTATACTTTAGACATTCCCACAGCAATGCGGCTCCACCCAAAATTCTATGTTGGGCGGCTCAAACCGTATCATTCGTCTTCGCCTTACGACGAGACACAGAACCACGGAAGATACCGTGCTTCTCCAAGTCTCCCAAGAGATAATTGTAATCGGCTTCCAGCCGTTGATGAGCAGAGCGGAGAGTCATTACCTCCGCCTTCGACTGCTCAAGATCAATCTTGTGCTGATAGAGCTCTTCCTTACAGCGGGAAAGCTCGATGTACAGAAGATCATTCTTCTGCTGAAGGGCAGTGTGCGCCCCGAGGATGTCGCGGACATTCTCGCGAAGAGACCGATATGTCTTCACATAGTGAGACATATCGCTGCTCAAGGAGGAACAACCCTCCTCGAGTTTGCGGAGCAAAGAACCATGCTCCTCAACAACAACGGCGAGGGAATTCTCAACCTCCGCCGCCCCTGATCGATAAACAGGGGAATAAGCGATACATTATCGAGCGCTTGATCTCGAAGCGCTCGGTTCCTTCGAAGAAGGGGCAGCGTACCGAGTACTTGGTACGCTGGCTGGGATATCCCCAAGAGTTCGACTCTTGGGAGCCGATTGAGGTTCTGAGGGCCGACGCCCCAGACCTTTTAACTGAGTATGAGAAGGAGTCTCAAACTCATAATGCGAAGTAGCATCAACACTAGGTGTTGATGCATTTAGGGCATCGATTAAGCCCTGAATTTCGGCGGGTACGGAAAAAAAACCACCGTACCCCCGCAAATCCTCCTCTGACAGACGAGGAGCGCCCTGCGGACACCGCGGGCAAACGAGGTGAGAAGGGACACTACAGGTCAAACCTTCTTTGAGGCAAGCATTATGGATGTATTCCGTTTTTCCTGTTCGCGAGTGCCTAAAAAAGCGTTCGCGCATTACGTGAACTTTATTCACGTAATCATCTGGGCTTTTGTTGTAGTTGTCAACAAAAGCATTCCAACTCTGAGTCAGGGCGTCTTTATCGTCCCTGTTCCTCCTTGACCCTTTCCGGCTCGAATAATATCGAACCTGGAAAAAGAGGTCAATAAAGTACAGACGTCTATCGTCTGTACTTCGATCGAATCGACGTGACTGGATGTCTTCGCAGTCATCCAGCACGTTTATATCGAACAAAGCATATTGGCAGTCCCGCTTACGGTGACCGCCACTGTTGGGGGCAATAGCCCATCCAGGGGTCCAAAACCCCACTTTGTACGGAACATGTGGTTCCGTACGATGATACGCTTCAGAAGCGGCAGGCGCAGCTTCTGCTCGAGCTCTTTTAGCAGGCGAAACACCGCCTGCTTCAACACCACGCGCCGGGCTTAAACCACCCCAACGTGGAGAAGTACTTGGTCCAGGTGCGGTTCTGCGTTCCCGCAACCATCTGTGATGATCACTGTCGCTGTCAGCTATGACAGGGACACAAGAGTTATCATCGCAGTTAGGCGATGAGCACCTAGCGAGTTTCGACTCGCTAGATCCTTTCTCGGGGACAGCTGTGCCCCAATAACTTTGTTTGTAGTCACAATTGTCTCCGAACATGGAAGAACCCTTTCTGGCAAAACACCATTCGGGGGTTGTCATCGTGCGAGATGTTGCATTAGCAAAATCACCCTGTTTCTTGCCAGATGCCGCCTTAGCAGCATCTGTGGTCGAAGACGGTACGTCTACCGACATTTGCGTAGTTTACGCTGCTAATGCAGCGTCATTGTTGTCACTAAACACCTCAGCACCTAGTGCTGAGGCGGAGGAATAGTATCCTTCGATGTTTTCAGCAGCGCTCTTTAGAGCGCCGCCGCGTGCTTCGACCATCGGGTCGATGGCTAATTAGTTTGTGAATGAGAAATTCCGACCAACAAGTGCTACCTATCATTGGCCAAAATAAGAATTATTATTGGCCAACCACCTTAAGTGGGGGGTGATGTAATGGGGTGCCATTACATAATTGATATTCAAGTTAGAATATCACAGTTGAATTTCAGACGCGTTGTCCGAAATTCAAATAATAGATTATAAGTTATTATAATCTACAAAGGAAAAGTCGATTCCGTATAAATACCGAATCATGCAGGTTAACTAATAGTACAGTTAGTTTAATACTTGATATTATTATATTAGTTAGGTAATTACTATACTGTTAGCCGCTAACCACCCATTTAATAAACACTCTTAATTTTGCGATTCTAAAGAATAAGTTAATACTTATATTTACTTTTAGTATAGGATTAGTTGTTACCAACTCATCCTGACCTTATTGTATTGCGCGCTTCCTCGCAAAATACAGTGTAAGCCCGTAACAGGATCAGTCCTGTTACAAAAGGTGTGAATCATGTACATCTATTGTCAATCAACTATGGAGGAAAGACAACAAGAACAAAATTGTGCGAAGAGAAGCCTTTCAGGGTACGAAAGGTGTGAAACCTATACGACGACAATAAGATCGTATGAAGAGAAACCTGTCAGGATACTAAAGGTGTGAAACCTGTACATATAGTGTCCACCAACCACGAAAAAATATATAACAAGAGTGAGATCGTACGAAGAGAGACCCATCAGGGTAGTAAAATCTGTGAAACCTGTGCGGCGACAACCGAAGCGTACGAAGCGAAAACTGTCAGGGTATCAAAGGTGTGAAAACCGTGCGGAAACAACAAGATCGTACGAAGAGAAACATGTACGTCATTGTAAAATAAAGCGAAGAAATTAGAGCATCAAGGGCGGCTATATGAGAGACATCCAACAGGATCTAACTGGTCTAACGGGTATAAAATTTGTGCAGAGTCACGAAAGATACTAAGAAAAAATAATCCATGGGGCGACAAACTTGAGTGTTAGCGATAACCTTATGCAAGGGGTATCAATTTGGGTGATTTTGAGGCAGAACCTGTATGGCAGTTAGAGGGATAAAGAAGAACGTGGGTAGTAACTCAATTAGTTGGGTTTTGATGAGATGAAAGCAAGAAAAATTGTATGATGTGAAGAGCAATCTCGGAGAATAAGTTGGTCCACCAGGATTCTGAATCCAGGGTGTGAGCTATTTGTTGCATTGAACATACAATATATACGAGGGAAGGAAGAGGCAGGAGTTGGCTTACGGGAGCCAAAGGAATGCCTATGGAATGAGTTCATAGCTTTGATTAGCTTGGAGGCTAGAAGTTCATGTATGAGTTGTGAGGGCACGCGCATTACCTGTGACGAGTGAATATGTTAGGCTGGAATTGATGTGTGATATAGACGTTTTGGAAGAAAGAGAATTTTCGGCCAATCAAAATCGACCCGCGACGGCCAGATCACGAGTGATCGGATTATGGAGGGTTTGAGTGAAATTGGTGTGTGATTGGTGTGTGATTGGAGTGTGATATTGGAGTTTTAGAGTTTTCCACTGTTTAAAGCCTAGTGGATACTATTTCCAACCGATTGCCCGAGAAACCGGCTAAGATAGGAGCGTCTGACGCAATCTCGACTCACAAATAGTCAATACAACGAATTGGATAGTGAAACACCTACCACAAGTATAAACCTCATCAAAGTGGAGTCAACGTGGATACAATTCATTGAAAGAAGAGGACAACCTGGTAATTGACTAAGAGTCCAACAGGAACGTAAGATGGAGAGTTCGGATATGGCAGAGACCCTCTTGAGTCTGAGGGCGATGGAACGAGAAAATGATGAAACAAGAGGTGACATGGAAGAAATATTTACCAGTGAGAATATAGCCCCAGATCTGAATACCTTATAACTACAACAGTACCAGCATCCGCGCATATCTCATCATGGACTAAGAATGAGGAAGGAGAGCTATTGGAGATACAAAGAGCATGTGAATATGCGAATGCCTCACTACAGGATATATATGACCTGTATAATCGGCAGTGTCATGCCAAGGGTTGGACCATAAGACTAAAACCGGGGTCAAATACAAGTTAAGGCGAATGGGGGTAAAGCGCAAAATGTGTGATTAATGGGAAGAGGATGAAGTGGAAATGGTTAAAAGACATGATAGAGCAGGAAGCTACTGCCGCAAAAGTAGTCGAACAATATCCAGTAAAATTACCGCAATCTAAGAAAAGACGCACTATAGCGACTGTGAAAAAGAAGATGCAGATGGTATGTAAGTCAAGGAAAGGCCAAACCCAGACATCATCGAGCCGAGAAAAAGACCAGAATATAATACAAGGAAACTGCAGAAGATGGACGAAACAAGAAGACAATATATTGATAGAAGCGATGAAATGTGGACATGTGGATACGAAGGTTATTGCCAAAAAGTTACATGATGTCCCAAACATGACTGGAGATGAGCAAATTCCAAGAACAGATAGTGAAATTAGGAACAGGCTCCTCCGATTGAAGAACCCGTTGTATAGCACCAAATACTTGTTCATGCGATCAACATCCAAATCAGATCAAGAAAATATCGCAGAAAGTGATGAAGACCCAAGTTACATTGATCAAACAGTACCTGAAAGTAAGAGAATGGGATCAGAGGAAGAAGATGGATCGAGACGATTAGTCGAATTTATCCCACAGCAACCTAAACAATCGCTAAAGACTAATGAAGATGTGCATATAGCTGTCACGGGCATCGAGCATTACAACACGGTGGTTCAGTAATTGGGATCTATGGATGAAAAAACAATAGGAGATCCATCAGGCGATGAAGAATCTAGACACGCTGTAGGGTGTGAGGGAGAAGAAAAGCCAGCTCCTCCAATAGAGATTGATCAAAAAGTGGCACTGGTGGTTGATCAGATGGTATCTGAGAGTCAAGTATTAGGATTGGAATAAAAAGCCAAGCTAAAACAGTTAGTTGAACCTATCTTGCGTCAACCAGAACAATCACTAATGGCAAATGAGGATACGAATGTAAAGGTTGCAGATATGGAACATCAAACTGTGGAAACTCAAGAAAATGATTCTACGAGTGAACAAACAGTAGAAGTTACACTAAATGATGCGGCATATAGATGTGCTGTAGAGTATGAGGAAGAAGAGAATCCAGCTCCTCCGGTAGTGATTGATTTGGCCGGGTCTACCGAAGATTCTGAATCCAGTGAGAGTAATGAAGATGAAGAGAATTTGGCGCCAAAAGAAGATGTGTTACCCTGCAAAACAGGCTGTGGAATGTTGGAAAAGGAAGATAAAAGTACTGCCGAAGGGGTGGTTTTATCCACAACTGGAAAGAATGAATATGAAGAGGTGTGTGGAGAAGTTTTGAGCTATCTCACCCCAATGGCTGATGTTGGTACAGAAGCAATTCAAACAAAGGATCAGAGGGCAGACGAATATCGGCCATATGAGTTTGCCAGAGGTTTGGCTACAGCAGACAAACCACATTTATTGTGGGAGAGTAAGTGTCAACCAGGATCAACTGCGATGCTAGTGTTCACACGTGTGTCGAATGTTTAAAGGGAGTGGTGTCAAGAAATTGATAAGGCTAATGTTCGACCAGGAATTGTTATTAATGACGCCACGTCTTTGAGTTTTCATTAAGAACTTGGTGGGCGGCGATAACTCAAATCGATCAATCCGGAAGATGCAAGAAATGTAATATTTGTGGTTACACTTCTACTTAGAGGTTCAGAATCTCCAGTGGTGTTCCTTCGGGAGTGTTGTGATGGAGGTTTGGACCATGCAGAGATGAATTATGCTGCTTAGAGTATGAAGTCACGATACCGCAAATCAGTTATCAAGGGCAATGAAGGCATTGGCTGTATTTCAAGTCTCGGGAGGTGTATATGGATAGGTTCACGTCAGTGAATGATTATCTTCTCACTATGTGTTTAATAACGCACCTAGAGGCATTTTCTGTTACCGATCCAATTCATTACGAAGGTGAATGGGATCCAAAGGATGTTGAGTCAACAACGAAGCTTTATGTTGCATCCTATGGAACAGGGCAGTGTTTAGCCAAACGATGGAAAGTATACGACAATGGTCATAGTCCCGACCATATTAGGCCATTGATGAGAGGGGTGTTATATCTGCAAGTACATGGGGACTTCGGGAATGAAGATGTGTCCATAAATACAGTCCACTTGAAGAGATGGGATTATGGAAGACTATGCATCGTATTATACCGGGAGTTAAAGTTTTTGGGTTTCGGAATAGTGCGTTCTGTTGGATTCCGGTATTTTATTATAACCACTGCCAATGTGAAGGATATACATAGAAACATTGACGGCTTACGATGGTTACCCGAGGCCAACAATAGAATTATGTTAGACGATTCATTAAGGTGGAAAGAATGACTAGAGAGCCATCATCTCCGTTATTACAATTGATGACTAAAAGAGAGACGATTGAGTCGCAGAGAGATGGATCAGTGATGAGGAGAATGGAGAAGACGCGAATATATGAAAAATTTCAACGTACTCTAGATGAGGATCAGTAAAGGTAGTACGAGAAGCTGTGGGGACAAAAGTAGTTGTTCTTGCTCGTGGTCCTTATGGATGTGGGAAAATATCTACAATTACCGCTGTTGTGTCGAATTTATTAGCGGTGTTTCCACATTTTCGAATTGCTATTGTTTTAGAGACTAATGCAGCTATTGACGAGGATATCAAAAGGTTGATGGATTCCAAGGCAATACCAGACAAAGATATAGCGCGGTTGGGTGAGATAAAGGGTACAATGGCACTATTGGATGCTGAACCATATCGACGAAGGTTCCTTTCGGAGATATTGCAGCGGGAGAGGCGTTCATTGGAGGGTCACGTGGTACGAAAAGACATTCTTGCAAGATTAAGAGTGAAAGAGATGTAGACATTAGAGCAAGCACGTGTAATTGTTGCCACTCTGGCACAATTAGGACGACCGGATTTTCACAAAATATCTTATAATGTGATTATCAATGATGAAGGAGCCCAAACAGCTGAAGTGGCATTATTACAGGCTATTAGACCCAAAGTGGAGGTTCTTATATCAATGGGTGACCCCTACCAGCTTTTTGCATACTCTCCTATTGATGAAAAGTTGAGTCATCTGTTTCGCGGTGGTTCTAGGCGTCATAAAATTACCTGGGGGTTGTTACACTCCATAGAACATTGTCGCGCAAGCCATAACTTATCACCGGCATTCCCTGGAGTTACCATGACTGCAGAATTTAGGAGTCATCCAAAGATCACGAGATTGCTGCAAGTGTTTTATCCGTATACAATTCGAGACAGAGCCGCTACTGCAAGGAATTTTTTGGATGGAATTCGATCTTATAGTCTGGATGTAATTGATTGGGGTAAGCCAGTTAGTCGTGATTTTTTTGGGAAGCGAAGTTTCAAAGGTAATCGAGTTGTATGGATTAGCCCTCAAGAGTGGATGAGAGAAGTGGAACGTCAAGAGTACAGGCATGATAATATTATTGAGTTGGCCATGGTTATATAATTGTTGGAGAAGATATTCGTTATGTTGGAGAGTGGAATGCGAAGAACACATACGGCCGTAAGAAAATCACTGTTAGTTATCTCACCATATCTACAACAAGTCAAGGCTATACAGAGACAATTACGATACATAGGTCATGCATACGACGAATGCTTGGACATTGAGGTAGCTACAACCGATTCTAGCCAGGTTCGTGAAGCCGATATCGTTATTTTGTCTATGGTTCGATCACATACATTGGGATTCCTTGCAGGGTACCCATGGAGATCATTAGTAACACTCAGCAGAGCCCGCGATTACCTCTTCATAGTTGCGTCTCGTTACGTTTTCGAAGGCGAAAGTACGTGGGATAGAATGATGGATATATGCAAGGAAAGTGAGTTTCCGATTTTCACTACACCTATGGATGAAGATTCTGCGCGAAAATATTTTAAGTGTGATCATTAAGGTGTATGTGTGTGCTTTCCTTTTTCTCGCTTACGCTGAAGTTACGCACGGGGCGATTGTGGTGAAGTGGAGGATATATTTACGACATATAGGAGATGATCTGTGGTAGTTACCAATTCTTGGTATATTTTTATCTCACCAAACGCTACACGTTAGCACGATGACATTTTTACGCTGTAATTTCTTCAAACACTGAATATTAGTGTCAAAAAATTGTGTCATGACTTCCATATGTGAACAATATGAACACTTAGTGTATCATGATGTTAGTAGTGCGAAGGCTTCTGTCTTCTAACAAGATGCTTCTATCCATCACTAGCATCGAGTGATTCTTCTCACGTTTCCACAATGTCTTGGCGAGGTTGTTTTGGTTCTAGTATCATAGCAGTGACGCTAACGCTAAGTTGAGCGTCTCCAACCCCATAAATGTCTAGCAATTAGGCGCTAGGGCTCACGAGATAGCACAGTAACCAGACTATGGAAACAAACCATCAGCAACGCCACAGAGAGACAAGACATAGGCACAACTTACCAGCATAACGATGGATTCATTCATATCAGCAGAGCCAATGAAAAGTCATGCGCCATCGGCTTCATAATGCATCACCAAATGGCGCTAGGGCACACGGGATAACAGAGTAACCAGACCACGGACACAAACTGTAACAGGGTTACATTCTGGTTACATTTAGTATGTGGTGTACGTGAGTACACTACGGTTGGAATCAGTATTGACCGGTCCGAAAGGTTTGGAACTATTGGTTATTTTAACCAACCAGGGCAGGAGACCTTGGTGGAGGCGTGGCAGCCAGCCACGTGTTAGTACACAGGTGGTGTACACTACATTTCAGCCAGGTACGACTTGAATAAGCTCTACTTAGTATAACATATAGTTTACATTAGTTTAATTAATTTAGGCTAATTACATATATTAAATATAAATCAGTTTACAAAAATACTTAATACTGCCAGGCGCGCGACCACGCCCGGTCGCGCGCACAGTGAGTATTGTAGCGTAAGGGAGTTCTCCCTTACGCTACCTCACTTTATAAGGGAAGCCTTGTTACAAGGCGTTAGCGAAAGCTAACTGTAAACCACCCCAGGAATCTTGGCCCCGAGCAAGAGAGTGATCTCTTGCTAAGCCCTTATACAAGGGTGTATCGGCTAAGTAGCGGCGAACGCCGCTTAAAGGAAAGTCTTCCTCTGTGCGCTACCCGCACCGTGAGTTTACGCACCGGCTACATCTGGTAGCACTAGTAGTCAATCTAACACCTGTGTTGGTGATCAACATCTTCTGCAAGGGATGGATCAGAACGATTGGGGTAAGCTAACCCCCGTCCAACAGGAAGCCTTTAAAGGGATGTTACCCATATTGGGTGAGGATGGCATGCGCAATATAGTGGAGCAGGGCCTCGATGCCGTGCGTGAAAGGGTGAATGCCCTTATCGCCCATGAGGCGAGTCTTCGCGGAAGTTATCCCGCGTCTACGGGGTGCGGCCCGCGATTGCCTTTAAGATAAAGGAATTAACCGGCGAGAAAGGTGAAAACCTTTATGTGTGGCTTCGAGAGGTTTAAACCGCATTCGCCACCGTGAACGTGATCGAGGATCACCTGCAAGTGGGACTTGCACTTACCCATCTTACGGGCAAAACCCGTACATGGGCGTTTACGTGTCAGGATTCGGTCACGACCGTGTTCCCGACCTGGGAGTCCTTAAGAGAAATCTCATGGACATGTATGCAACGCCTGATCTGGTTTTCCAGAATCAGCTGGCGTTGCTAAGGTGCCGTTAGGGAACTAGGGACTTGGAAACGTACATCCAAGAACTTAAGACCCTGTTGGCAGGGATGTAAGCGAAAGCGTACTGGGACGATGTGTCCATTTCCGTGTTCATGGGAGGCATGTGAAAAGGTCCAGCACGGTCGGAGCTTTTCCGATGCCGACCCCAATCTCTGGTTGAGGCGTTTAAGATGGCGTTTAAAGCCGAGAGGAATTTTCGTTCCTCTAAGGTGGGTACTGAACCCATGGACCTGAGTCAGGTCGACGTGGAGGGGAAACCTTCAGCTAAGAGTCACTCTGACACTTTTTTGCAGAGCTTCGAGGCGGATCTCGAAGCTATGTTGCAGCGGCGTGTCCCGCTAAGGTGCTTCCTGTGTGGAAGCGTGGATCATCTGCGGAACAGATGTCCATAAATTCCCAGCGCGATAGACGCTGGAAGGGGCCAAGGGCGGCAAAAAAGCCCTTGCCCAATCCGTCGGGAAACGACGGCTCCCAGTAAGTGCGGGTCGCCCTACTGGGGGACCCCTCAGTGCTGTTAAGCCCCAGCGTAGGGGACTACAGCACAAAGCCCCGAGGGAAGCGGTGATTTCTAGCACCGAGTTGGTGTACCAGCCAGGGTTGCTGGTAGTCCTTGCGGACGTGAAAGGCTTTGATAAGCCTTGGAGAGTCTTGATAGACTCTGGAGCGTCTGACAATTATGTCAGACGGACTTCTGTTAAAAAGAGCCGGCTGTATGACGAGGCCCTAGAGGCACCTTCTCGTGACGTTGTCACGGTCCGTCTTGCTACGGGCGTACAGGTTTCTGTACCCAAGGTCTCGATTGAACTTAAGCTGAAGTTTGAAGACTTCGACATCTTAGAACGTTGCCTAGTCCTGGATTTGGACTCGAGGTATGAACTTATTCTGGGCATGAAGTGGCTGGAACGCCACGAGCCATGGATAGACTGGAAGTCTAAGTCCATTGACTCAACGCACCCGCGATCGGGTGAAGCATTGGCGAGTCATGAACCCACCTTTGCTCGAACGCAAAAGCGATACTGGCGTGAGATGCCAGAGATTGGGATGTCTGAGATGATCAGTCCCAATGAGGTCAAGGAAGTGTTCCTGACGAGGTGGATTCGGCGGTTAATCCCCGCGCCGATATCGGCGAGACTGGTGAGTCGCCAGTGGTAGAGGTGGATTCCTCTGAGGTTAACCGCGAGGCGCTTCCTAGAGAAGAGACCCGTAGTTTGTCTCCTCTGCAGGTCTGAATTGATTCCTACCACGCCGTGTTCGGCGAGAATGTTTCTACTCCAGTGGTAGGTATAGCCCCCTGTGGTTAAGCGCGAGGCTCTTCCAAGCAAAGAGACCCGTAGTTCGTCTCTTCCGCACGTCGGAATTGATTCCGAACACGCCGTATTAGGTGAGACCGGCGAGTCACCGGTGGTAGAGGTAAATATCTCTGTAGATAGGCGCGATGCGCATCCAATAGATGGGACAATTGACTCCCCCCATCTGGGTGTCGGGATGAGTCCCGAGGCCAGTAGTCAGCAGTCCTACAACATGCTGAATAGTGTGACAGGTGCTTTCACAGAAAGCGTAAGCCTGGAACGGTTGCCTGGTATAGGCGAACTGTTGTCGTTGGAGGAGATGTCCTTCAACGAATTCGAAACTCCTTTGAAAGCAGATGAAATCGACGAGGTTGTCGTGTTGCGTCCGGAAGAGGAGTTGAACTCCTCATCCACGATGGACGAGTCAGTTTTGGTGAAAACGAAACATGCATTGAATGCCCGAAGCGGCCTCAAGATCCTTGCGGATCCTGAGGACCCTTACCATCCATTACTTAAGGAATTCGGAGATGTCATTAGTGACAACCCGCCGATGGGGTTACCACCGGATCGGGGAGTCTGACATGAAATTGATTTGGTTCCTGGAACCAAATACTGCGTCACTAGGCAGTGGCTTCTCCCCAAGGAGCAATGCGACGTCATCGACGCATTCTTCAAGGGTAAAGAAGAGGCAGGGATGGTGCGGGACAGAAAGTCTCCCCACTCATCTCCCACTTTTTGTGTTCGTAAACCGAACGGAAACTGGCGCATTGTGCATGCGTACAACACGCTGAATACAGCGACGGTACCCATGCATACTCCGATTCATCTGAAGGATGTCCTCCAGAACAATATGGCGGGCTGTACTGTGTACAGTGCCTTAGATCTGGTGAACGGGTATTATCAGGTGCTCATCCGAGCGTCCGATATTCCGCTGACAGCGGTTAGCACGCCTAGTGGCATGCTGCGGGAGTGGATTGTTATGCCACAAGAGCTTTCAAATGCACCGGCGACTTTTAATCGCTTGGTGACACAACTCTTCCGCCCTCATAGAAGGTACGCTCAGACGTACTTCGACGATATATTCGTTCATAGTCGCGCGGAAGGCGACTTGTCTGATGTTCAGAAGCACCTGATACACCTTCGAGATGTGCTCGAACGTATGCGAGAGCAAAAAATCTATGCAAACGAATCCAAATGTATCTTTGGTGCTGAGAAAATTCCTTTCCTCGGATGCTTCATTGGTAAGGATGGAGTGCGGGCGGATCCCGCGAAGGTGAAAGCCATTGTGGAGTGGCCTTCGCCTGTAAATCTTAGAGATTTACGGAAGTGGCTTGGATTATCCAACTATCTCCACAAGTACAGCGAGAACTACGCTGAAAGGGTGAAGCCATTGACGGACCTTCTTAAGAAGGATGTTGGTTGGTGTTGGGAAACCAAATACCAAAACGCTTTTGAAGAGGTA